>OW121740.1:24283588-24333588 GCA_933228675.1 Stomorhina lunata
AAGGAATGTAACAACAAATTCTACTCTAACAACTTAGATACCAATTGCATATTTTTAGGCGGGGATAAAATAAAAGGCCTTAATAGAAGATTTTACGAAATTGTCATATCGTTACTTCTTTTAATTAATTAAAAATTTGTGATTTAAATATGATTCTTTAAGAGATTTCTCAATGATCCATTTTCCTCTGAGTTCATTTATGTCATTATAGTATATAATTTTCGTTTCATCTTATAAAAATGAAATTAGTTTAAATTTGGATAAAATCCAACCTATACCGGTATGTGATGGAAGTCGATCGATTTCTGATATATTTTTGAGATAATTTCCCCATTTTCACAAAAAATTCAAAACAAATGAAATTTAAGATATCAGTCAAAAGGATTAAAGCCCAAATTTTAATTTTTATTGGGGAAATAACCGACAATTCTTTCAAAAATATAACAGAAATCGATCGATTTGAAAACTATCGGTTTTCAATACTTACTGAATATATTTTCGTTTCATTGAAAATAAATCAGGGGCCAAATTACGGCATTCGATATCGATCGAAATCTTAGATATTTTCAAAACATTTGTATAGCATACTTTAAGGATAATCAAAATTATTTAGAAGATGCACAGTTTAGTATATTTTTTTGAAGGTATTTGACAAAACATGAACAATAGTAAAAGAGTTTTAATTGAACTATGTCTATTTTTAAAAACGAATCAAAATTGATACCAAATTTCAATAAACTATTTGCATCGAAGTAACTGTGAACATCCCTAAAGTATACCTCCAAATATTGGCTTTAAAGTCTAAGTTTTCGATCGATATCGAATGCGGTAATTTGGCCCCAGAACTTAATATTTGGGTTACTTTTTTCAAAGCCCGATTTACTAGCACAACTACATGTGATCACTTGTAATTGTGTCTATCCTTATGTGTTGGTGTATTTATTCTGTAAATGTTGAGAGAACAACTAAGCAAATTGTATTTGTATTTGTATATACTAACTACACATAGACTATTCATGAAGTTTACTCTTATTTTTAGAGTTTGTTTATTTAACATTCTTCTTTTGTTATTGCTGTTCCTGCTGAAAGTGAACTTTTGTTTTTGTTTTTTTTTTATTCATTTTATTGTTATTTTAGTTTTATTTTTTGGTTCTGTATTTTCTTTACGAGGTTATTGTTGTTGTTTTTTTGTGTTACTGTTGTTGTTACTGGTGGTTTGCTTTTCTCTTGTTTTCATAGAATATGTAATGAGCTTTTACGCGAACTTAACAATTGCATCAGTAATCAAACTCCATTACAATTTTGGAAAAAGAGTCTATGTTTATCTACAGATGCATATGTTGTAGAAGAAACACTCGTACAAGCATTCAAAATATTTTCAAATAAGAAATAAATACTTATGTATTTATTTATGTAGATTTGTATGGATTTTCAGTTGCTAGGTCGAACGAAAGCAAATTTCAAAGGTTTAAAAATATTAATCAACCATTTTTAAAATACTAAAACTAAGTTTGTTTTTGATATAACTTTTTAAACAAAAAGACTTTTAAGCTTAAAATAACTTCTGATTGGTCGCTAAAGTCTCTGCTTTAGAGTAGTATAACAAACCACTGCTTATATTTGCATATTAAGCCTTGATCGTATAATGAGTAGCATATTTTAATATATAAGTAAGTTAAATAAGCCTAATGTGATTGATTTAATGAAATGGTAAGAAAGTTTTTAAAACCAGTCAATGTTAAATAAAAATCTTAAGCTTTTTACATTAAAAAAATTTGCATATATTTGCATATTAAGCAAATAGTTGATAATGAATTTAATAAATGAATTAAATTACTCTAACTAAAATGTGGTTATTCTTATTATAGCAAAGTACAATACTAAAATATAACATATACGAACACTACTAAAAATTTCATTCAAAATGTTTCTATAGCACAAACTTTTATTTAAAATTTTTCTATAGAACAAATGTAATATTGAAAATTTTTCTAAAAGTAAAAGATCATATTGAAAATTTCTCTATATAAAATATTTTATATTAAAAATTCTTCTATACTTTGAAAATTTTTCTAAAATTTTCTAAAATTTCTTTATACAAAATATTTTATATATAAAAATTTTCCATACAAAAAATTTTATGTGGAAAATTTTTTCATACAAAAAAAAAAATTATGTTGAAAATATTTCTATACAAAAAATATGGAAATTTTTTCTATACAAAAAAAAATTATGTTATAATTTTTTCTTTACAAATAATTTTATATAGAAAAATTTTAGATAGAAAAAATGTTAAATTGAAAATTTCACTACAGAAAAAAAATTAAATACAAAATCTTTCTATAGAAAAAAATTCACATTGAAAGTTCTTCGGCGGAAACAATTTTAAATTGAAAATTTTTCTATAGAAATAATTTTTATGGTAAACAAAAGAATGCGAAATCTGGTTTCGAGGTTCACCCCAATAAGTGAAGGGTTAGCGACAATACGCGTTAAAGATAAGTACATTCATTTGAGTTTGATTTGTACTAACGCACACACAGAGCTGATGAAGCTTAAAAAGCCTTTTATGATCAACTTTAACTTTAGTTTATAACAAATGCCCCAATCATGATATTAAAATATTACTGGTTACACAGTTAGTAAGTTCAACCTTCATAGCGAAACGTCTGACAATGGTATGAGGTTAATCTACCTTACGATGGCTCGCAATATGGTAGTGAGCAGCACCCGGTTTCCACAGCATAAAATCCAAAAAGCGACATAGGTGTCTTCCTATCAAATAACACAAAATCTGTATTGGGCATCCCTACAAAATATTAAAGCTATAAAGGAAATTTCTAAATTGCGTTGTTTAAATGTTGAAATAAACTATTTAAAGCTATCTAAGATAAACAAAAAAGTTCTCAAAATAACATCTTAATATTCAAGACTTTATTATTTTCCTATATTTCTTATTCAAATTAATTTAAATGTTTAAAAGGACTTATATAAGATTATAATTTATTATTATTGAAATACTTAAAAATCCCCTTGTCCAGTAGAAATACATAAATTCATTTGACTTCTTTTCTCTATCTCCTCCGTTTTGCTGCTGGTAATCATAAATTTTTGCTTAAAATTAAATAATAAAGGAAAATGTTGAAAACCATGAAAATTCTTATAAATTTTGGGGAATTTTCATGAAAAAAAGAAGAAACTTAGTTGTTATCTCTTCATGAGCTGTTTGTAATCCGCAAAAAGCGTTTTTCCTCTTATTTTTTTGTTGCTTTCTATTTATTATGATTATTTGAAGGCAACAGCCACAAAACGAACAAACGACGATATAAAGTAATAATATAAAATGAAATAAGTACAATTATCAAAAAAAAAAGAAAAGGAATAAGTTCCTTATTTTCTTTGAAAGTCATTTACTTTCGCTTCGTATTATCTTTATACTCGCATCTAACATCTAACCATCTATTAAGTAAATGAAATTAAATTTGAAGGTAACTGCAGTAGAGAAATGAACACATAAATTACCGTAAATTGTATTTATTTATTATGTTTACTAATAGACAACTGAATAGCGAAGAAAAGCTGAAAAAGGAAAAGCAACAGTAATAACAAGTACAAATACATCTTAACTTTAACCTTCTCACACACACACAAAAGCAACCTTTATTCATGGCTCCCTTAGATTTTCTACACATTCACCTTTTGAGTAAAAGCTTTAAGGAAACTACAATCAAAGGAAGGAGGAGGGATTAATGGTAATAAAGAAATATGCCTGAGGATAATCACTTTACTTAGTTGCTGTTATTTGTAAGTATATACAAGGAAAAAACTGATCATGAACGAATTTATGATACTCTACATCTTTAAGCCGATAGCCAATAAAAAAGTTTTTCTATACAAACTTAAAATTTATCTATACAAATTTTTCTAAAAAAAAATTCTCAAGTAATTTTTCTATAAATTGTTCTAGAGAAATTTTTTTATAGAAATTGTTCTCTAGAAATTTTTGTATAAAAATGTTTCTATAGAAATTTCTCTTTACAAATTTCTCTATAGAAATTTTCTATAGAAATTTTTCTACAGAAATTTTTCTATAGAAATTTTTCTATAGAAAAATTTTTCTAAAGAAATTTTTCTATAGAAATTTTTCTATAGAAATTTTTCTATAAAAATTTTTCTATAGAAATTTTTCTATAGAAATTTTTCTATAGATTTTTTTCTATAGAAATTTTTCTATAGATTTTTTTCTATAGAAATTTTTCTATAGAAATTTTTCTATAGAAATTTTTCTATAGAAATTTTTTTATAGAAATTTTTCTATAGAAATTTTTCTATAGAAATTTTCCTATAGAAATTTTTCTATAGAAATTTTTCTATAGAAATTTTTCTATAGAAATTTTTCTGTAGAAATTTTTCTATAGAAATTTTTCTATAGAAATTTTTCTATAGAAATTTTTCTATAGAAATTTTTCTATAGAATTTTTTCTATAGAAATTTTTCTATAGAAATTTTTCTATAGAAATTTTTCTATAGAAATTTTTCTATAGAAATTTTTCTATAGAAATTTTTCTATAGAAATTTTTCTATAGAAATTTTTCTATAGAAATTTTTCAATAGAAATTTTTCTATAGAAATTTTTCTATAGAAATTTTTCTATAGAAATTTTTCTATAGAAATTTTTCTATAGAAATTTTTCTATAGAAATTTTTCTATAGAAATTTTTCTATAGAAATTTTTCTATAGAAATTTTTCTATAGAAATTTTTCTATAGAAATTTTTCTATAGAAATTTTTCTATAGAAATTTTTCTATAGAAATTTTTCTATAGAAATTTTTCTATAGAAATTTTTCTATAGAAATTTTTCTATAGAAATTTTTCTATAGAAATTTTTCTATAGAAATTTTTCTATAGAAATTTTTCTATAGAAATTTTTCTATAGAAATTTTTCTATAGAAATTTTTCTATAGAAATTTTTCTATAGAAATTTTTCTATAGAAATTTTTCTATAGAAAATTTTCTATAGAAATTTTTCTATAGAAATTTTTCTATAGAAATTTTTCTATAGAAATTTTTCTATAGAAATATTTCTATAGAAATTTTTCTATAGAAATATTTCTATAGAAATTTTTCTATAGAAATATTTCTATAGAAATTTTTCTATAAAAATTTTTCTATAGAAATTTTTCTATAGAAATTTTTAAATAGAATATTTTCTATACAAATTTTTCAATACAAATATTTCTAAAGAAATATTTCTATAGAAATTCTTCAATAGAAATTTTCTATAGAAATTTTTCAATAGAAATTTTTCTACGCATATTTTGCAATAGAAATTTTTCTATAGAAATTTTTTTATAGAAATATTTCTATAGAAAATTTTTTATAGAAATTTTTCTATAGAAATTTTTTTATAGAAATATTTCTATAGAAATTTTACTTTAGAAACTTTTCTATAACAATTTTTTTATTGAAATTTGTCAATAGAATTTTTTCTATAGAAATTTTTCTATAAAAATTTTTCCATACAAGTTTTCTATAAAAATTTTTATAGAAATTTTTCTATTTAAATTTTTCTATACAAAATTTTGCTATACAAATTTTTTTATAGAAATCTTTCAAAAGAATTTTTTCTATAGAAATTTTTTATAGAAATTTTTCTATAGAAATTTTTCTCTAGAAATTTTTTTATAGAAATTTTTCTATAGAAATTTTTCTCTAGAAATTTTTTTATAGAAATTTTTTCTATAGAAATTTTTCTATAGAAATTTTTCTATGGAAATTTTTCTATAGAAATTTTACTTTAGAAATTTTTCTATAACAATTTTCCATTGAAATTTTTCAAAAGAATTTTTTCTATAGAGATTTTTCTATAAAAATTTTTTTATAGAAATGTTCTATAGAAATTTTTCTATACAAATTTTTCTATACAAATTATTTTATAAAAATGTTTCTTTAGAAATTTTTTAAAAGAATTTTTTCTATAGAATTTTTTATATAAAAATTTTTCCATAGAAATTTTCTATAAAAATTTTTGAGAAATTTTTCGATAAAAATTTTTGAGAAATTTTTCAATAAAAATTTTTGAGAAATTTTTCAATAAAAATTTTTCTACAGAAATTTTTCTGTAGAAATTTTTCTATAGAAATTTTTCTATAACAATTTTTCCGTTGAAAATTTTCAAAAGAATTTTTTCTATAGAAATTTTCTATAAAAATTTTTCTATAAAAATTTTTCTATAAAAATTTTTCTATAGAAATTTTTCTACCGAAATTTTTCTATAGAAATTTTTCTATAGAAATTTTTCTAACGAAATTTTTCTATTGAAATTTTTCTATAGACATTTTTCTATAGAAATTTTCTATAGAAATTTGTCTATAGAAATTTTTCTATCGAAATTTTTCTATAGAAATTTTTCTACCGAAATTTTTCTATAGAAATTTTTCTATAGAAATTTTTTTATAGACATTTTTCTATAAAAAATTTTCTATAGCAATTTTTATTAAAAAACTTTTCTATAACAATTTTTCCCTTGAAATTTTTCAAAATTATTTTTTGTATAGAAATTTTTCTATAAACATTTTTCTATAGAAATTTTTCAATAGAATTTTTTCTATAGAAATTTTGCTATAGAAATTTTGCTACAGAAATTTTTCTATAGAAATTTTATTACAGAAATTATTCTATACAAATTTTTTTATAGAAATTTTTCTATAAAAATTTTTTAATAGAAATTTTCTATAGAAATTTTGATAGAAATTTTTCTATTGAAGTTTTTCTCTAGAAATTTTTATTATAGAAAATTTTCTATAGAAATTTTTCTGTTAAGATTTTTCTATAGAAATTTTTCGATAGAAATTTTTCTATAGAAATATTTCTTTAGAAATTTTACTATAGAAATTTTTCTATAGAAATTTTCTCATAGAAATTTTTTTTATAGAAATTTTTCTATAAATATTTTTCTATAGGAATTTTTCTGTAGAAGTTTTTCTATAGAAACTTTTCTATAGAAATTTGACTATAGAAATTTTTCTGCAGAAATTTTTCAAAAGAAATTTTTCTAAGGAAATGTTTTTAAAGAAATTTTTCAATAAAATTTATTCTTTAGAAATTTAGAAAAATTTCTATAGTAAAATTTCTGTAGACAAATTTTTATAGAAAAATTTCTATAGAAAAATTTCTATTGAAGAATTTCTATAGAAAAACTTCTGTATAAGAATTTCTGTAATAGAATTTCTATAGAAACATTTTTCTAAAAAACTTTTTTTATACAAATTAAAAAAAATAAAAAAATTTTCTATAAAAATTTTTCTAGAAATTTATTTTGGTATAAAAAGTTTTCTATAAAAATTAATTTGTATAGAAATTTTTTTGGTTGCAATCTTTTTCTCAATCTAAAACACCCATACATGGCTATGTAGGGTCTTATGAATGAATGTTTGGGTGTCGATGCCTTTAGTCAGAGCAGGTGTCTATATATATTTGTCTGTTACTTAAGACTTGTTGTCTTCACTTTAAGCCATCTTAACAAAATCCCCACCCATTTTCCATCCTCCCCTATCCTCCACAAGCAAACTACCCTCACATATACCAAGTAAATTTTAGTCATAGGTTGTATGAGGCCAAAGATGATTAGTCTGTATTAAGTATTTATTTTTTCTTGCTCATCTCTTCGAAATATAATATTTTATGAACTGACTAAGTGGCGCTTTGAAGGTGTTTATAAATAACAAGTAAATTATTTGCATTGATTGTTTTTTTTTTCGTTGTTGGCTTTTTCTTTGAAAAATTTCCCATTTAAGCCGAAAATGAAAACAAGCAAATATGAAAGAAATAGAACTGGAAGAGCTTTATATAATATTTGAGGTGTTAAATTTTCACCTTTCTAATCTTTTATTGCTTTAGCAAATACGCTTATCATAATTTTTGAAGTATTTGAGAAAAAGTTTTCTTTTTTTTGTGTTTGTGTTAATTGAAATATTAGAGAAATTTTGTAGGTTTATCTTTATTAGCTGGTGTTTTGTTAAGGCAAATATTTATTTAGCTTTAATATTTGGATAATTAAAATTTTTTAATTGAAAGACTTTGTTGCTATTTTAAGCAGTTATTTTATAAGAAGTCTTTAATCTGTTTTTTTAATATAAATTCTTAGTCCCAAGACGGAATATCAAAGAAGGAAAGACGAGGATACTTTAATGATTAAATGTACTCAATGCTTTTTAAGAATCAAGAGATGACGTTTCTGAACTCATTCCTGTTTTTATACGATATCCTTACGTATCCACCATTACATAAGCGTCATTTTGCTTTTTGAAACCGATATTGATAGGCGAACGACCATCATAATAATCAAGACTTTGATAGTATCGCGGCTAAATCTCTTTGTAGGAGAAATTCCATATATTCTAAGTATATTCACAAATATACATGGGAATATACAAACGGTTAGACAAGAAACGAGATAGATCATAGTAAAAGAACTATTCTTTTTCTACTTGGAAGATGTTACGGAATCGGCAAGTACTAGTAATATCGGCAGACAATATCAGAAGCTTAACTATTTTAAAATAGTTAAACAAATAATTTGATATTATCAGACGAACAACAAAATATTTTTCACTAACGCCCAGAACAACATTACCTTTTGAACACCCTGTAAGACCTCTTACTCAATTAAAAACATGTCGACCATTATCAATAGTGCGTTAAAATTGTCAAGGAGGCTGACGATATAGAAGTATTCCAATGGAAATTTTTCTATAGAAATTACTCGATAGAAATTATCTTTAAGAAAATTTTCTGAAGAAATTTTTCTTTAGAAATATTTTTATAGAAATTTTTTTGTAGAAATTTTTTAGAGAAATTCTTTCATAAAATTTTTCTATAGAAATTTTTGATAAATAATTGTTTATACATTTTTTTTATATAGAAGTTTTTCTTTAGATATCATTCTTTAGAAATGTTTTTATAGAAATTTTTCTATAGAAGTTTTTCTACAGAAATTTTCTATAGAAATTTCTCTATAGAAATTTTTCTGTAGAAATTTTTCTACAGAAAATTTTCTGTAGAAATTTTTCTATAGAGAAAATTCTGTAGAAATTTTTGTATATACATTTTTCTTTAAACATTTTTCTACAGAATTTTTTTTTTAGAAATTTTTCTTTAGAAATTTTTCTATAGAAACTTTTCGATAGAAATTTTTTTATAGAAACTTTTCCATGAAAATTTTTCTATAGAAATTTTGCTATAGAAATTTTTCTATAGAAATTTTTCTAAAGAAAAAATTCTATAAAAATTTTTGTATAGATATTTTTTTATAGACATTTTTCTATAGAATTTTTTTTTTTACAAATTTTTTCTAAAGAAATTTTTCTTTAAAAATTTTTCTATAGAAATTTTAATTTAGAAATATTTTTATATAGATTTTTCTATGAAAATTTTTCTATACAATTTTTTTTTACAAAAATGTTTCTATGGCAATTCTCTATAGAAATATTTCTACAAAAATTTGTCTATAGAAATTTTTCTACAGAAATTTCTCTACAGAAATTTTTCTTTAGAAATTTTTTGTATAAAAATTTTTCCATGGAAACTTTCCTTTAAAAATTTTTCTTTACAATTTTTCTATAGAATTTTTTTTTTTAATTTTTCTATAGAAATTTTTCTTTAGAAATTTTTCTTAATTTTTTTTTTATTTTATTCTATAGAAATTTTTCTATAGAAATTCTTCTATAGAAACTTTTCTATAGAAATTTTTCTATAGAAATTTTTGTATAAAAATTTTTCAAAAAGAATAGTATTCGCGTTTGATCCGTTTGCGGAGAATACAAAGTCCTCGACGCGTTTCGAGAAAATTTTGCTGTAGCAATTTTTCTATAGAAATTTTTCTATAGAAAAATTTTATAGAAATTTTTGTATAGAAATTTTTCTTTAGATATATTTTTATAGAGTATTTTTAATGAAAATTTTTTTGTACACATTTTTTTACAAAAATGTTTCTATGGCAATTCTCTATAGAAATTTTTCTAAAAAATTGTTTCTTTAAAAATTTTTTTATAGAAATTTTTAAGAGAAACTTTTTTATAAAAATTTTTGATAAAAAATTTTTTGTATATTTCTTTTATATAGAAATTTTTCTTTAGTTTTCATTCTTTAGAAATATTTTTGTAGAAATTTGTCTTTAAAAATTTTTCTATAGAAATTTTTCTATAGAAATTTATCTATAGAAACTTTTCTATAGAAATTTGTCTACAGAAATTTTTCTATAGAAATTTTTCTATAAAAATTTTTTTATAGAAATTTTTCTATAGAAATTTTTCTATAGAAATTTTTCTATAGAAATTTTTCTATAGAAATTTTTCTATAGAAATTTTTCTATAGAAATTTTTCTATAGAAATTTTTCTATAGAAATTTTTCTATAGAAATTTTTCTATAGAAATTTTTCTATAGAAATTTTTCTATAGAAATTTTTCTATAGAAACATTTCTATTGGAATTTTTGTATAGAAATTTTTCTATAGACATTTTTCTATAGAAATTTTTCTATAGAAATTTTTCTACAGAAATTTTTTTGTAGAAATTTGTCTTTAAAAATTTTTCTATAGAAATTTTTCTATAGAAATTTTTCTATAGAAACTTTTCTATTGGAATTTTTGTATAGAAATTTTTCTATAGACATTTTTCTATAGAAATTTTTCTTTACAAATTTTTTCTTTAAAAATTTTCTATAGAAATTTTTCTTTAGAAATATTTTTATATAGAATTTTCTATGAAAATGTTTCTAGACAAATTTTTTTTATAAAAATGTTTTATGGCTATTCTCTATAGAAATTTTTCTACAAAAATTTGTCTATAGAAATTTTTCTACCGAAATTTCTCTACAGAAATTTTTCTATAGAAATTTTTTGTATACAAATTTTTCCATAGAAACTTTTCTTTAAACATTTTTCTTTACAATTTTTTTCTATAGAAATTTTTCTTTAAAAATTTTTTTATAGAAATTTTTCTTTAGAAATTTTTCTTTTGAAATTTTTCTATAGAAACTTTTCTTTAGAAATTTTTCTATAGAAATTCTTCTACAGAAACTTTTCTATGAAAATTTTTCTATAGAAATTTTCGTATAGAAATTTTTCTGTAGAAATGTTGCTATAGGAACTTTTCTATAGAAAAAATTCTGTAGACATTTTTGTATAGACATTTTTCTGTAGAAATTTTTCTTTACACATTTTTTCTATAGAAATTTTTCTTTAAAAATTGTTCTATAGAAATTTTTATAGAGAATTTTTTATGAATATTTTTGATACAAATTTTTTTATAAAAATGTTTCTATAGCAATTCTCTATAGAAATTTTTCTATAGACATTTTTTTTTATAGAATTTTTTTTAGTTTTTCTATAGAAATTTCTGATAAAAATTTTTTTATATATTTTTTAAATAGAAATTTTTCTTTAGTTATTTTTCTTTAGAAATTTTTCTTTAGAATTTTTTTTATAGAAATTTTTCTACAGAAATTTTTCTACAACAATTTTTCTATAGAAATTTTTCTATAACAATTTTTCCATAGAAATTTTTCTATAACAATTTTTCTATACAAATTTTGCTTTAGAAATTTTTCTATAAAAATTATTTTATTAAAAATTTTTCTTTAGAAATTTTTCTATAGAAAGTTTTTGCAGAAATTTTTCTAAAGAATTTTTTTGTAGAAATTTTTTTCCTGGAAATTCTGGTGTAGAAATTTTTCTATGGAAATTGTTCCATAGAAATTTTTCTATTAAAATTTTTCTATAGATATTTTTACTATAGAACTCTTTTTATAGAAATTTTGCTATGAATATTTTTCTATAGAAATTTTTTTTCTGTTGACATTTTTCTATAGAAATTTTTTTAAATTCTTTTATAGACATTTTTTTATAGAAATTTTTTTACTAAAACTTTTTTATAGAAATTGTTGTATAAACATTATTTTTTAAGATTTTTTTCTATAGAAATTTTTATTCAGAAATTTTTTAAAGAAATTTTTCTTAATATTTTTTTTTGTTGAAATTTCTCTATAGAAATTTTGATATAGAAATTTTTCTATAAAAACTTTTCTATGGAAATTTTGTTTTAGAATTTTTCTACAGAGTTTTCTTATAGAAATTTTTCTCTAAAAATTTTTCTTTAAAAATTTTAGTCTAAAAATTTTTCTATAGAATTTTTTCTCTAGAAATTTTTTATAGAAATTTTTTTATAGAAATTTTTGTACTAAAATTTTTCTTTAGTCATTTTTGTATAAACTATTAATAAAATATGCAAAACATAAAACCAACTTTGCCATGGCTAGAATAAAGTGTTAAAAACTTTCATTTTCATTTAAATATTTATATTTAGTCTTAAATTAAATTAAACTCGTAAACTTTATATTTATCTAAAAAATTACCAGAAAAAGACTAATTGAGATAACCTTGTATTTAAATTTTTGTTTATTTCCAAAAAAAGTAAAATTCTTATTCTAATTTCTTCAATGTTAACCAAAAAAAATAAAGCTGTTTCTATTTTAAAATTTGTACCCTTTCACAAGAAAAATAAAACGTATATTTAAATAAGAAAAATTTTAAAACTTTTTTGTTTTTTTTTTTCAGCTTCAAAATTCTGTAGCAATCTTTGTATAATAGGTATATTATATATTATAGCTAAATAAACACTTTAAGCTGATTTCAAGGCCAAAACTGTTAGATATGCTAAGACATAGTGTTTGCTAAGCTTAAGACTTCAAAACGTGCACAACGTTTTAAAGGATCTTTCAGCGAAATAAGAAAAAAAAAAACGGCAAATAACCTTAAACTGAATAAGAAGTAAGAGGAAAATGCAAAAATTTTTTTATTTAAATAAAAGATGATGGCGAAAAGGAGTTACAGTTAAGGGAAAAATTAAAGCTATGAAACTAGAAAATTTAGTTTTTTTGAAATATTTAAAAACTTGCATAAATTTAAATCAAGTCGGAGTGGAAAATATTTATTATTTAATAAAATCGCTATAAATATCCTGCACATATTTCATCCATACTACGATTATGATTACTATCATTCAAGAAATTGCTACTACTAGTATTTGTATTATCCCAGTATCACTACCACAGATACACATACTTACATACACAAAACCCACCATTACTATTAAACTTCCACTCCCTTCAAACGTTTCCATTGTTTCTTTCTTTTTTTTCTGCTTCCTTTCAGCCATCGTTAATATTATGTTCACAACATAATAATAAAACTATAAATTAAATTAACTCATAAAAATTCAGTTGGTGTTTATAATACAAACGGAAAATATACAATGAAAAGAAACAAAAGCGTAAAATAAAAAAAAAATATTTTATATATAAATTGTATAAAAAATTGGAGATCTAACAAGAAAAAAAGAAGCAAAACTGACTAACGATGAGCGTTCATTGAGAAAACGTCTTCTTGATGATGTCCTTTGTATGATGCTGGGGACTAATGGAGGAAGCAGTTGCTGATTTATTCATTTTCTTCTTTCTTAAAATTGTGCAAACAACCTTGTAAGTAATAAGAAAATATGTTTGTGCCAGGCAAACAATCACCAAAACTGCCCTTTAGAGACATTTTTTGTATTAGACGATTGTATTTTCGCTAGAGCAATTTTTGCTTCATTTTGGCTGGATATTTGTTTTTTTTTTTTTTTTGGTAGTTATAGACAGTTTAAGTTCAGTTCTAGCACAATTTTACTTATATAACGAGTAATGTTTTAGCAACATTCTCCAGCTAAGCAAGTGACTCTTAGATTTTGTGTTCAGTTTGGTCACCTACTATCCGGAATTTAAAAATTTATATTATTAGTACCTGGTTGACCGAGCCTTGCTCGGAGCTTTATGATAAGCATTTTGAGGCAAATTTTAAAGTTTTTATATATTTTATTTTATAAAGTTAATTCTGAACCATTTTATTTACTTTGTCCGACCAACATATAGTTTGCATAGTTTACAGTTTAGCTCATTTTATTAATTTTGGAAATTGGTCATACCAACCGAAACCTCCGTCGACTCATGCGCAACAACTTTGCTAAAGATTATGATCAAATACACAGTTTACGATTTAATTCATTTTGAGTTGTTTTTAGTGGCGCCACCTGAAGTTGTTCATACCTACTAAGAAACCTTCGTCTGCTTATGCGTAATAACTTTGCTTATGATTATAACATGATCAAATGCACAGTTTACGATTTAATTTACTTTGAGTAATTTTCTGTGGCGCCACCTGTCGGACTTTGCTTATTCCAGTTCACAAATCTTCGCCAACTAAGAAACCTTCGTCTGCTTATTAGCAACAACTTTGCTGAAGATTATAGCATGATTAAATGTATAGCTTACGATTAAATTGACTTTGAGTAAATTTCAGTTGCGCCACCTGTCGAAATTTCTTCACACCAACTAAGAAACCTTCGTCGGCTAATGTGCAACAACTTTGCTAAAGATTGTAGCATGATTAAATGTACAGCTTACGATTAAATTGACTTTGAGTAAGTTTCAGTAGCGCCACCTGTCGGAAGTTATTCATACCAACTAAAAAGTCTCGCCGGCTCATGCACTACAACTTTGCTAAAGATCATAGCATGATCAAATGTACAGTTAACGATTTAATTAATTTTTAGTAATTTTCAGTGACGCCATCTATCGGAAATTAATCTTATCAACTTAAAAACCTTTGCCGTCTTATCCGCAACATCTTCGCTAAAGAGCATAACATGATCATATTTACAGTTTTCTATTCTGTAAAGAATATGTATGTATAAGATTCAATTAAAGCGTAATTTAAATTTTGTTTCTATACCTATTACTTTAGGAGATAGAGAGTTTTCGATTTTTTCCCCTTCTTACCCTTTTGGAACTTTTACCTCTAAGAGGGTAAAAAAGGGTAAAAAGGGGAAAAATCGAAAACGCTATGTCTCCTAAAGTAAAAGGTATAGAAACAAAATTAAAATTACGTTTCAAGCAGCTTTGAAAATAAGCGGACAGGTGTTTGGTACTTTTTTGAAACTATGTCCGATAGGGGGTAAAAAACTGTGAAAATAGTTTTTTTTTGGCACCTTTTTAACCCACTCTTATATTTTAAACTAAAGAATATAGAAAGAAACTTGGTACTGTAATCAATAGATGTAGAAAAAAACATGAAACATATATTTGGTACTTTTTTAATTTTGGAGCCAAAATGGGTAAAAAAAAGGATAAAATGATAACTTAACATCTCCAAAGTAATATAAATAAGAACATTATACATTATGTTAAATGCGTTTTAAAAAAATGTACCGAATTCAATTGGCACCAAAAAAGTACCAAATATACATATGGAACTTTTAGAAATTAGGGAATAAAAAGGGGGAAAAATTAGTATTATTTTAAACAAATGAATGTTTGTCTGTATGTATGTTCTTTATAGAATAGTAAACTGTGAATTTGATTGTGTTATGCTCTTTAGCGAAGATGTTGCGGATAAGCCGGCGAAGGTTTTAAAGTTGATAA
Source organism: Stomorhina lunata (assembly GCA_933228675.1). Taxonomy (NCBI): domain Eukaryota; kingdom Metazoa; phylum Arthropoda; class Insecta; order Diptera; family Rhiniidae; genus Stomorhina; species Stomorhina lunata. Next base: position 24,299,103 of record OW121740.1, read on the forward strand.
GACTAATTTCCGACAGATGGCGCCACTGAAAATTACTAAAAATTAATTAAATCGTAAACTGTACATTTGATAATGCTATGATCTTTAGCAAAGTTGTAGCGCATGAGCCGACGAAGGCTTTTTAGTTGGTATGAATAATTTCCGACAGGTGGCGCTACAGAAACTTACTCAAAGTCAATTTAATCGTAATCTGTACATTTAATCATGCTACAATCTTTAGTAAAGTTGTTGCACATGAGCCGACGAAGGTTTCTTAGTTGGTATGAAGAAATTTCGACAGGTGGCGCTACTGAAATTTACTCAAAGTCAATTTAATCGTATGCTGTACATTTAATCATGCTATAATCTTCAGCAAAGTTGTTACGGATAAGCCGAAGAAGGTTTATGAATCGGAATAAGCAAAGTCCGACAGGTGGCGCCACAGAAAACTACTCAAAATGAATTAAATCGTAAACTGTGCATTTGATCAGACTATAATCTTTAGCAAAGTTGTTGCGCATGAGTCGACAGAGGTTTCTGTTGATATGAATAATTTCCAAAATTATTCAAAATGAGTTAAACTGTAAACTATGCAAACTATGTGTTGGTCGGACAAAATAAATCAAATAATTCAAAATTAACTGAATATTTCTACAATGTCTTTCCTCTAAATTTATTTTAGCACTTTATAATATAAAATATATAAAAACTTTAAAATTTTCCTCAAAATGCTTATCATAAAGCTCCGAGCAAGGCTCGGTCTACCAGGTACTATAAGATATATCAAACAACCAACTTAGCTGTATCCGCCAGTCTTATTAAAGGCCGTAAATTATCGTTTCGGAGCCCTTTGCATTTTTGAATGTCATCAGGCAAAATTAGATGACAATCCATTTTTTTTATAACAAAATTAAGTGCGGAAACTAGTAAAAATTTAGACGACTATAAGAAAATGTAAAAATCTATGTGATAGAACCAAATTGGCCAAAGTTATACGGATCCAAAAGCTTTACATACCAAAAGTGGACAACTTTGGTCCGCTGTGAGCTCACTGTACTACCGATAGAAACGTTTTTAAACTTTGTTCTTCCTAATTACTCTTCTGATTACGTTTCAAATTTTGTCAAAATCCGTTTAGAAGTTTAGAAATTGCTGATGCAATACCACTGTGTTAAGGGGGGCAAAGTTTTCAGAGCTTTTAAAGACCAGGGACCATAACTGTTATAACTTTTATCATAAAAGTCAGATTTTAAAAGTTATTTTTTGACTTTTATTTTTTCGAGCAGAAATAAAAGTTATTTTTTGACTTTTATTTTTTCGATAAAAAATAACAGTTATTTTTTCAAGCAACAATAAAAGTTATTTTTTAACTTTTATTTTTTCGACCAAAAATAACAGTTATTTTTGACTTTTATTTTTTCAAGCAAGAATAAAAGTTATATTTTGATTTTTATTTTTTCGAGCAGAAATAAAAGTTATTTTTTTACTTTTATTTTTTCGAGCAGAAATTAAAGTTATTTTTGTTTGAAATTATGATAAATTTATTAAAAAACTTTTTTCAAACAAAGATAATTTTTCAGTGAAAATAATTTACATATGCTCAAAAATTAATGGAGTTGAGTTTTGTAATCGTAATTGGGGTTGGAAGCACAAAAATAACTTTTATTTCTGCTCGAAAAAATAAATGTCAAAAAGTAACTTTTATTCTAGCTCGATATAATAAAGGTCAAAAATAACAGTTGCTTTTGCTCGAAAAAATAAAAGTTAAAAAATAACTTTTATTTTTGCTCGAAAAAATAAAAGTTAAAAATAACTGTTATTTTGGCTCAAAAAAATAAAAATCAAAAAATAACTGTTATTTTTTTTTTCTAAAAAATAAAAATCAGATTTTTAAGAAGCATCATGAAAATTTGGTCTAAGACTATCAAAATGGTATTCTTGATTTAATTTTCCGACATTTCCTTGCGATTGCTTTTTTTTTATCAAAAATTCAAAAATAACAGTTATTTTCGGTCCCTGTTAAAGACTATGTACTAAAACTTAATATACGCGTCTAGTATCATGACAGCTCAAAGGGACCTGAGGGTGAAAAAGTTTTCAAAAACTCTAAAAATCATTTTAAGTTTCCTTATAAGTGAAAAAATATAATATTTTTTATGTTTCAACTTTAAGTATTCGTTATTTTTAAACGAAAAAGATAACTAGCTCAAAAATTATTAAAAATTTCATATAAAATTTCAGGGCTATTTTTAGTCAATTAAAGGATTAAAAAAGCTTTAGAAAGTAGGTAAAAGTCAATCCAAAAATTGTTACTTACCCAAATATTTCGAAAGCCAAAGGATATGACCAAGACATGTAAGCATATTTTTGTTATAATCGAACAACCGAGGTTACTAACTTTGAAGGTCACTTAATCACTCTCCCGGCCTCTCATGGACCAGTGTTTTAGAAAATTAACTAGAATGATCCTTGACAAGCACAGTGCCAAATTAATATCTTCAGTAGTTCAAAAGTTACTTAATTGGACCTAGGTTTGTTCTATTTAGTTCTAGTCCAAATTTTTAATTCGATAGATTAAATTGTAAATCGTTATGATCATGATAATAATGAAGACTGATTCTTACCGTAGGCTCAGTAATTCTAAATATTTCCCCAAAACTGCTACCGTATATGTAAGACTTGGGTCTTAAAAGGTAATAATGAGTTTTGAAGTGCTCTCTGAAAACACCTACTACCAAGTAGATAGTGTCTTTGAAATAATTGCAAGGCATTTCCAAAATTTCTTTAGATCAGGATAACCTATTTACTTATATCCAATGGAGCGAAAAAGTTCATCTAGTGATCGAAGTGGTCCAAAAGCTTTTGCAATGGTTAGCGGAGATAGCCTGACAATGGTGGCTCTCGACAGGCTAGAGGCAAAGTTTAAAACGCGATGTCTTTGATGTATTTTCAAGACATCATGTGGATGTTGGGTACCTTTTTAATATATGGAAATATTGGCTGCTATGATAACGTAAGTTGGTCGAATAGTGTCTCAAGCTATTCTGTTTCAAATCCAGTTATTACAAAACTCAGTCAAAAACTTCATGTGAAAGACCTCTAAAGCCTAAAGATTGGGCAATGATGAGTGACTCTTTTCTGGAATGTGTAAAATCTCATTATCACAAAAGCTTTTGAAGCCTATAAAGCATCTCTAAGAGATTCGTGAGTAATCTCTTCTTCAATAAACTAATCAAAGAGCTTCCAGAGCTTTTGAAAGAAATTAGTTTATAATCCTATTTTCGAATATTTTATTCAAAAAAACCAAGCCAAGTTCATTTTGGAAAAGAACTTTCCAAAGATAGATAATAAAAAACAAGTAGGAAAGCGCTATGTCGGTCAAGCCCGACCATACGATACCCTTCACCACTAAGGTCAAAGGTGTTATTTTTCCTGTATAAAGACAAATATTTGCTAAACTTTGCCATCATACAAACATTTTTGCAAAACTTATATATTCAACCTGTTTCCGTCATTTGGACTTATATGAGAGCTAGGGTCAAATATGGACCGATTATCAAAATTTTCATTATCTTTAGATTTACAAGCGTTTAAGTGATTTTTTGTCTCATTTAGTGCGTTTTTAAAGAAGAGTTTGTATGGGAGCTATGGTCAAATGTGGACCGATTTTAACGAAATTTGGTACAGTGATTTAAATTTACATAAGCAGTATTTTTTTAAAATTTCATGAAAAAACATTGATATTTGTGGCCAATATATAAATTCCGGGAAGTGGGACCTATGGGAGGTACCTTAAATAATGGACCGATTTTGATCAATTTCAATAGCCATGGTCCCATTATCAAAAAAATGATCTGTGCCAAATTTTATCAAATTATCTTTAGAATTGCGACCTGTAGTTTGATTACAAGGTTTACATGGGGGTCCAACCAGCCGTCCAGCCAGCCATATGGACGGACGGACGGACGGACATCGCTAAATCGACTCAAAAAGTGATTCTAAGCCTATTGGTATACTAAAAGGTGGGTCTAAGACAAATATTTCTATGCGTTACAAACATCAGCACAAACTTATAATACCCAGTAAGTATACCACAAGTAAGAAAGCGCTATAGTCGGTCAAGCCCGACCTTACGATACCCTTCACCACTAAGGTGAAAGGTGTTTTTTTCGTGTATAATGACAAATATTTGGTAAATTTTGTCATCATCAAACATTTTCTCAAAACTTATATATTTAAGCTGTTTCCGTCATTTGCACTTGTATGAGAGCTAGGGTCAAATGTGGACCGATTATCTCGAAATTCGGAGAATTAATTACAGTTGTTACAAAAATTATATTTGCAAAAAATAAACTTAAAACTCTTATTATATTTAGATTTAAGAGCGTTTTAGTGATTTTTGTCCCATTTAGCGCGATTTGACAGAAGAGTTTGTATGGGAGCTATAGTTAAATGTTTGCCGATTTCAACGAAATTTGGTACAGTGATATATGTTTACATAAGCAGTATTTAATTTAAATTTCATGAAAAAATTTTGATATTTGTAGCCAATTATCAATTCTGGGAAATGGGAGTTATGGGAGGTACCATAAATAATGTACCGATTTTGACGAATTTCAATAGCCATGGTCCCACTATCAAAAAAATGATCTGTGCCAAATTTCATCAAATTATCTTTAGAATTGTAACCTGTAGTTTGATTACATGGTTTACATGTTGGTCCAGCCAGCCAGATGGACGGACCGACTGACATCGCTAAATCGACTCATAAGGTAATTCTATTTGGTATTGGTATACTAAAAGGTGGGTCAAAGACAAATATTTCTATGCGTTACATACATCAGCACAAACTTATAATACCCTATCCACCTATGGTGGTGAAGGGTATAACAACAAAAACAATTTGTGTGAGTTTTTTCATCAACACATCACATACATAGCTCATGTATCTGGCTAGATACACTTGTATATTGTACGAAGAATTATGTATTTTATTTGCATGTTTTTGCGTTCATTTACTCAAATCAACTTAAACTGCACTATATTTGCACTCTGAAGTATTATGGCTTAGTATAAAAATATATGCCAAATGATGACTATGCCTAAGATATCGAAAATTTTTTGGTTATAGAACCAAATGAAGTGTTTGATAGTGATAATTAAGATCATTTCCTTAGTAAGGATGATACTTTCTGGTATAAAAATGATCCAAATATTGGAACTCGTGTACGTCAACACATTTCATGCATAAAACATTTGTTATACACAATTTCTGAAACAAATCGCCATAGAAAGTCTATAGTCGAGAACTGAAATGTAGCTAATCTAATTGGAATTGGATGCATTCATCGGTACTCTTTTGGCGACTGGTAATTCCCACAATAATGTTATATATATAACTACTCATTTTTGAATCGAAATTAATCGGAAAGTACTTAAAAACAATTATTTTCTTGAAATAAAACAGAAAATTTAATTTTTTTTGTTTTACTTGTCATTAGTCTTTTTCCTGGGTAGTTGTTTTGTTACATACTAAGTACATGTACTTTATAATTATAATTATTATATAATTATAAATAAATATTTATCTGCCTAACTTGCTAACAATATTACAATATAATATTATCAAAAAAAAAATATATTTTTTTTTATATTAATGTATTGAAATACAAAGTGTATCTGGCCAGATACATGCGCTACGTATGTGGCAACTGAGACATGTGCATAAGGGAGGGTTAAACCAAGCAAAGATCTTTGTTATAAAGAGCGCTTGTTATATATCAATCATAAAGCAAAGATATACGGAATCCTGGGAAACCTCTTTAAGGGACTGGTATCTTATTCTATTTTTGATTAATTTGAATGTATCTTTTATAAAAAACCAAGCAAAGATTTTTAAGTAAAAGCTTTGCACAGAAGCTAATAGGAATGTAGTTGAGAGACCAGATAGGGATGGCTACGCGAAACTTCTGGTCAGTATATCGACTTCTACACTGATTTCTCTACACTAAAGACCTACTATCTGTACTAAATAAACAGCAGAATATATACTGATTTTTTTGTCAGTTAACACAGGAAACTATAAAGTTATAAAGCATGTGATAAGTTTAAATGTTGCAACTTTTCTAGAAGCCGACGGAGAAGAAGATTCCATAATTTTTTTCGCTTCCAACACTTTCGTGCAAAAATGACAGACTTTGGGCTCTTATATGCTTGCTGATATTGGTGATCTGGCAGCTTTTTAATTTTTACTCATATGTTTCAATGTAGACAGGTTTAGGTTTTGGTATTTTTGGAGTTTTTAAATTTTTTTGAGTAATCACAAATTTTTGCTGAAATACCCAGCAAAACTTTGGTAATGACAAGTACTCTGATAACTGGTTACCTTGTAACGACTATAACATACCATCCGAATAAATAATAAGTTATTACAGAAGTACTTATTTGTAATTAAGATGGTAATTTAAACTGAATGGCCCCGGTTCAAATCCCACCAAGGGCAACAATTTTTTTTAGTTTTTTTTTTATTAAAAGAGTCTTTTCAAATGATTTTTGAATTTAAAGAACTTAAATATTATCTTCTGTAAAAAAAATTTGTAAAACTAACTCACGTTAATGAAAAAATACCATCATGATTCAATTTTGATTATGTAGGGGATGTTGAATACCAAACACGATTCTAATTGGTCTTAACTTGGTAAGCCCAACTTATCTGGGTCATCCTTCATCTCAACTGTGGTCACACACCTCCTCATGGTATCTCCCGGGGAGCTAGTTTAACACCCATTAATATTGTGAGTTAATATGTTCCGAGAGTTGTCCCATAAGATCGATAAAAATGGGTTAGGATTACGGGCTAGTAACCCTCTCTTGAAAAAAAATACAATGAAGAGGATAAAATTAGAATTGAAATGTCCCACTACCTTATGTTAGAGGAGGATGTCCGAAACTTCGATAGAAAGACCAAGTAGAGGAACATTTTTCAAAGCTTGGCCTATAAAATTGGAGAATATTCGCACAAGATCGAAATCCATGGAATTCTAAAATATGCCCGGACTTTGACCTTAACAGGTTGTAACATTTAAGTAAGTAAGAGTCAATCTTATGTAAAAACTTATACAAAAAAGAAGATTTAAATTGTTTAAGTTTTAAAATAATTTTAAAAAAGTTTTAAAATAATTACAAAAAATCGTATAAAAATATTTTTCCAAAAATTACAACACAGCAAAAAAAGCAGGGAAAAACAAAGTTATTTTCACATGATTTTGGATCTAAAAATAAAAATTGTTTATATTAATTATAAGCTGCTAAGTTTTCAACATATGAAGTAGCTCAGTGGAAGAGTCTCTGCCTAGCAGTCGGAGGGTCTGGGTTCGAGCCCCCATGGGATCATAAAAAAATTTTGTATTTCGTTTAAAAATATATGTTTTTAATAAAACAACAACAAAAAAGTTGTTGTTGTTGTTGCTTTCAAATTGCTTACCCAAGTCATTACTTTTCTGCAATTGGTAAGTACTTGCCTCCAATGACATCCCAATATTAATGTAATGACTTAAACAGCGAATGAGTAAGTAGTTCGTGTTCAATAGTTTAACTGTTTAACTCATTATTTGGTAATGAAAAGTTTTACTGGGTAGCTCTCCTTTAGTTTTCAAGAAAATCGATTTTTTTTATTTTCATATAAAAACTTTTAATCTTGGAATTTTGCTTAGGAATCACAGATTTATGCTTAAATGGTTTTATCTCCTTTAGTTTCCAAGAATATCAAAGCTTAACATTTTCATATAAAACATTTTTTAAAGAATCAAGTTTTTTTTTAATTTTTTAATGATCGCAGATTTCTGCTATAATCTCTTTTTGTTTTTAAGAAAATCGAAGCTTTATATTTTCATATAAAAATTTAAAAAAAACAGGGGCCGCATTCGATATCGTTCGAAATCTTAGATATTTTCAAAACATTTGTTTAGCATACTTTAAGTATAATCAAAATTATTTAAAAGATGCACAGCTTAGAATATATATATTTTTTTAAGTTATTTGTCAAAAGATGAACATTAGTAAAAGCGTTTTAATTGAACTATATGTTTTTAAAAACAAATCAAAATGAATACCAAATTCCAATAAATTTTTTGCATCGAAGTAACTTTGTACATCCCTAAAGTATACTTCACAATATTTGCTTAAAAGTCTGAGTTTTCGATAGATATCGAATGCTGTAATTTGGACCCAGGTTTTAGACCAAATTTTGATTTTTTTTTAGTGATAACAGATTTTTATTTTAATGGCTATATCTCCTTTAGTTTCCAAGAAAATCAAACTTTTGTATTTTCTTATACAAATTTTAAAAAATTCTGTTTTGGTACGAATTTAAAATTTTTTTAGTGATCACAGATTTTTTTGCTTAATGGCTCTATATAGTTTAGTTTCCAAAAAAAAGTGTAATATTTTCATACAAAAGTTCTCAGAAATCAGGTATTAGTACGAGTTTTTATTTTTTTTAGGTATTAGTACGAATTTTAAATTTTTTTAGTGATCACAGATTTTTGCTTAAATGGCTCTATCTCCTTTAGTTTCCAAGAAAATCAGAGTTTTATATTTTCATATACAAATTAAAAAACAAGTAAGAAAGTGCTATAGTCGGTCAAGCCCGACCATACGATACCCTTCACCACTAAGGTCAAAGGTGTTCTTTTTCCTGTATAAAGACAAATATTTGCTAAATTTTGCCATCATACAAACATATTCTCAAAACTTATACATTTAAGCTGTTTCCGCCATTTGGACTTATATGAGAACTAGGGTCAAATCTGTACCGATTATCTCGAAATTTGGCAAATGTATTGCAGTTGTTACAAAAATAAATTTAAAATTCGCATTATCTGCGGACCGACATCGCTAAATCGACTCAGAAAGTGATTCTAAGCCTATTGGTATACTAAAAGATGGGTTTAAGACATTATTTCTATGCGTTACATACATCAGCACAAACTTATAATACCTTTTCCGCCTATGGTAGGAAGGGTATAAAAATCAGGGTTTAGTTCTTATAATTCCTTTACTTAGTCCTTCTTGCCTATTATCATAAATTTCCCCAACAAATTACTAGCTTCTTTAAACAATAAATCCAAAATTTTTTAAGTCTTCTCAGAAGTGTATATCAGGTTCGTTTCCACCATTAATCTTTGTAGTTCTCTCTTTTAAACTCGTTTATATTTCTTGCCACTTATTTTGCTTCCGTCTTTCGAAATATTTATAACATCTCCATTTTAGTCCTTGGCCTGTTGTTGTCATTGCGTTAAACATTTTGAAAATTTTAATAGGTGCAGATTTCTTTTTCCAACTACATACAATGTGCCAAAAAAATAAAACTGTCCAAATTGGAAAAAAATCTAACTGAAAGCAAATGTCCTTTAAGTGATTGAAATTCTGCACCATAACTGTCTTTGAAAACTCAAGAAAATCTTCACAAGCCCAAACAATCAATGTGAGTGAGTTTGAAGGAATGTTCCTTAAAGGGGGACTTTTAAGATAACAGTCTAAAAAGTAAGATTGTTTTATGGAGTTGGGGTTTAGACTGAGCAACAGCAGCATTACATCGTAAAATTGTAATTTATTCCATTTAATTTTTTTTCTTCTACTACTTATTTATGTTTGTAGTAGAACAATTTCATACTGACATATGTTTGTTGTCATCGAACAATAGGAGTAAAAAGTCGTAAATTGTCTTGGAATTAATTTTAGGATAAAGATGAAACAGAATTTTATATTTTTTTTCTAAGAAAATATTTTGATTGTCATGTAATTGGCGCTAACAAGGGATAATGTTATAACTTATAACTAATATATTTAATTTTCTAGCAATAATTTATTTTAAACATTGAAATGATATTTAGAATTTAAAAAAACATTAAAAAAAAATTCCATTAACACTCTAAAACATTAACTATTTTTCTTTAATGTCCATTTAAGTGAAGATAATAAAAATTCTTCTGAAAAAAGAATATAATTTATTTTAACAACCCAATCATACCCGGAATATTGCTATTTTATACCCCTTTAACTAATTTTCATAAAATTTTCCTAAAACTATCTTCTGCTACTTAAGAACTAACACTACTGCAGGCAGGAAGCAACTACGGGTAGCAGCTTGTATTAACAAGGATATCTTTTGCTATATAAACACATACACATAAACTCATTCTCACTCTCACACTTTTACATTAAGTCATACATACAAACATAGATATTAGATGGAAAATTTTAATGTTCAAAAATTTAGTTAAATTGCCAAGTGCAACAATGGTTTTTCTTAATTGGTTTCCTTTGTTATGAAATGCTTCCAGTAATGACAGCAACCAGCTCTCAGACACTTGCAGCTGAAAGCAACAAAAACAAATTAAAAGAAATATTCGGCCTAAATAGAAGATAAGATACCCTAAAATTTTGAATAAATCCAGAGTGGATAAATATATAGAATATAATAATGACAAGTTTTCTATAGAAAACTCGTAATAATGACAAGTTTTCTATAGAAAACTCGTAATAACGACAAGTTTTTTTTTAAGAAAACTCGTCCTTACGACAAGTTTTCTATAGAAAACTTATCCTAACGACAAGTTTTCTATAGAAAACTTATCCTAACGACAAGTTTTCTATAGAAAACCTATCCTAACGACAAGTTTTCTATAGAAAACTTATCCTAACGACAAGTTTTCTATAGAAAACTCGTCCTAACGACAAGTTTTCTATAGAAAACTCGTCCTAACGACAAGTTTTCTATAGAAAACTCGTCCTAACGACAGGTTTTCTATAGAAAACTCGTCCTAACGACAAGTTTTCTATAGAAAACACGTCCTAACGACAAGTTTTCTATAGAAAACTCGTCCTAACGACAACTTTTCTATAGAAAACTCGTCCTAACGACAACTTTTCTATAGAAAACTCGTCCTAACGACAAGTTTTCTATAGAAAACTCGTCCTAACGACAAGTTTTCTATAGAAAACTCGTCCTAACGACAAGTTTTCTATAGAAAACTCGTCCTAACGACAAGTTTTCTATAGAAAACTCGTCCTTACGACAAGTTTTCTATAGAAAACTCGTCCTACCGACAAGTTTTCTATAGAAAACTCGTCCTAACGACAAGCTTTCTATAGAAAACTCGTCCTAACGACAAGTTTTTTATAGAAAACTCGTCCTAACGACATGTTTTCTATAGAAAACTCGTCCTAACGACAAGTTTTCTATAGAAAACTCGTCCTAACGACAAGTTTTCTATAGAAAACTCGTCCTAACGACAAGTTTTCTATAGAAAACTCGTCCTAACGACAAGCTTTCTATAGAAAACTCGTCCTAACGACAAGTTTTCTATAGAAAACTCGTCCTAACGACAAGTTTTCTATAGAAAACTCGTCCTAACGACAAGTTGTATATGGAAAACTCGTCCTAACGACAAGTTATCTATAGAAAACTCGTCCTAACGACAAGTTTTCTATAGAAAACTCGTCCTAGCGACAAGTTTTCTATAGAAAACTCGTCCTGACGACAAGTTTTCTATAGAAATCTCGTTCTGCCGACAACTTTTCTATAGAAAACTAGTCCTATCGACAACTTTTCTATTGAAAGCTAGTCCTAACGACAAGTTTTCTATAGAAAACTCAACCTAACGACAAGTTTTCTATAGAAATTTCGCCCTATCGACAACTTTTCTATAGAAAACTTGTCCTACCGACAACTCTTCTATAGAAAACTCGTCGTATCGACAACTTTTCTATAGAAATTTCGTCCTATCGACAACTTTTCTGTTGAAACCTTGTCCTATCGACAACTTTTCTATAGAAAACATGTCCTATCGACAACTCTTCTATAGAAAACTTGTCCTATCGACAACTCTTCTATAGAAAACTCGTCCTATCGACAAAAGCAGACAGAAGCCTCCGCCAACCAAATGGTGTAGGGTATAATGAAATACTACGAGTATACATAACTCTTAGTCTTTTGTTGCTATAAGCTAGCAGGAATTAAAGATTGGATTGTATGTTGCAGGTTTTATGTATATATAAGATAAAATAGCACTTTAAATAGCTAAAGAAATGCATGTATACTCCCTTCCGTCCATCTTTTCGTCTGTCCATCCCTATGTCTATATGAACACTTTAATGTGAAAGGGGGGATATTGTCTAAAATAAAGAGGGTACCTTTAGTTTTAGAAAATTTTTATAACTAAACCAGCTGTGAGCAGATCTTAGAGTAAATTTATGTATAAGTATACGTATGAATGTAGGACTGTCTGTCAGACTTTTTGTTCCCTGTCATTGTAGCTCTCACTGACTAAGGATTTGTTAAAATTTTAATACAAGGTGTAGTTGTGTGCAGTTATGGTTTAAGAGTAAAGACTAACATTTGTGAGACATTTAAGGATTCCTTCACTTTAAGGATTCCTTCACTTTGAGTAAATATTAATGCCAGCTAATACTCGGAAGAGATTGAGTAAAGAAATTCTTCCTACCGACAACTTATCTATAGAATAATCTTCCGACGGACAACTTTTCTATAGAAAACTCTTCCCACCGACAACTTTTCTATAGAAAACTCTTCCCACCGACAACTTTTCTATAGAAAACTCTTCCCACCGACAACTTTTCTATAGAAAACTCTTCCCACCGACAACTTTTCTATAGAAAACTCTTCCCACCGACAACTTTTCTATAGGAAACTCTTCCCACCGACAACTTTTCTATAGAAAACTCTTCCCACCGACAACTTTTCTATAGAAAACTCTTCCCACCGACAACTTTTCTATAGAAAACTCTTCCCACCGACAACTTTTCTATAGAAAACTCTTCCCACCGACAACTTTTCTATAGAAAACTCTTCCCACCGACAACTTTTCTATAGAAAACTCTTCCCACCGACAACTTTTCTATAGAAAACTCTTCCCACCGACAACTTTTCTATAGAAAACTCTTCCCACCGACAACTTTTCTATAGAAAACTCTTCCCACCGACAACTTTTCTATAGAAAACTCTTCCCACCGACAACTTTTCTATAGAAAACTCTTCCCACCGACAACTTTTCTATAGAAAACTCTTCCCACCGACAACTTTTCTATAGAAAACTCTTCCCACAGTAAACTTTTCTATAGACTTTTCTAATAAATTTTTTTTTAACAAAATTAAGAAATTGAAAAAAATATATATAATAATAAAAAATTTTTAAAAATTTTCTTATTAAAAGAAGAAAGTTTTTAAAAATTTCTTAAAAAACTAAGAAATTTTTGAAAATTTTCCTATAAAAATAAGTTTTTCAAAAATTTCCTATAAAAATAAGAAATTTTTGAAAAATTTCTTATCAAAATAAGAAATTTTCGAAAAATTTCCTATAAAATAAGAAATTTTTGACAAATTTTCTATAAGATTAAGACATTTTTGAAAAATTTCCTATAAAAATAAGAAAATTTTTAAAAATTTCTTATAGGAATAAGAAATTTTCAAAAATTTCCTATAAAAACAAAAAAATTTTGAAAAATTTAATATAAAAATAAGAAATTTTTGAAAAATTTCCTATAAAAATAAGAAATTTTTGAAAAATTTCCTATAAAAATAAGAAATTTTTGAAAAATTTTCTATAAAAATAAGAAATTTTTGAAAAATTTCCTATAAAAATGAGAAATTTCTAAAAAATTTCCTATCAAAATAAGAAATTTTTGAAAAATTTCCTATTAAAATAAGAAATTTTTGAAAATTTTCCTATAAAAATAAGAAATTATTTTATATTTTTTATATAAAAAAATGTTTGAAAAAAAATATTTTCTATAGAAAAATTTTTGAAAAAAATATTTTTGTATAGAAAAATTTTTGAAAAAATATTTTTCTATAAAAAAATTTTTGAAAAAAATATTTTTCTATAGAAAAATTTTTGAAAAAAATATTTTTCTATATTTTTCTATAGAAAAATTTTTGAAAAAAATATTTTTCTATAGAAAAATTTTTGAAAATAATATTTTTCTATGGAAAAATTTTTGAAAAAATATTTTTCTATAGAAAAATTTTTGAAATTTTTTTTTTCTATAGAAAAATTTTTGAAAAAAATATTTTTCTATAGAAAAATTTTTGAAAAAAATGTTTTGCTATAGAAAAATTTTTGAAAAAAATATTTTTCTATAGAAAAATTTTTGAAAAAAATATTTTTCCATAGAAAAATTTTTGAAAAAATTATTTTTCTATAGAAAAATTTTTGACAAAAGTATTTTTCTATAGAAAAGTGTTGATAAATATGTATAGGAAACTCTTTCCACCAACAACTTTTCTAAAGAAAAATATTTTCTTATTTAAACATTGTCCTTTTTCTATTCATTCCTATGAATTTTAATTTTCTTTGAAAAACTTTTAAGCTCTTAAAGTTATTAAAAATAATAAATTTAGACTTTTCAAAGAAATTTAATCCATTTGCTTAAATTGTCCTTTATAGAGATGCTTTTGTTTAATTTAAAATAATTTAACAACATAATTTAGATACAACTTAAATACCCTATGACTAAAATATCTTTTTGCCCCACATAAATTTCCCAGTTATAAGAGATTATATCTGTTTTTGTTGCCCTATTCAAATTCGTTTGTCGATTATTTCCAACTGTTAAAATAGCTGGTATTTGGAGTCGTTTTAGGTTTTTTGTTTTGTGAATGCTTTTACTTTAAGATAAATTATTAATCAAGCTTTAGTTTACCTTATCTTTGTTTCATTTTTTTATAATTCTTCTTAAGTTATTCTTTTTAAGAATGTCCTTTTTTTTGTTGAGAGGACAAAGGGCTACACGAACATGATGAAAATATTCATATATAGGAATTTTGCCAGAATATGAAAAAATAAGCATTAGTATTGGTAGTAGTACAGGCACCAGTAATATCAGTATTAGTAGTAGTAGTAGTTTCTTCAGAAAACTTTTCTATCTTCAAATTCTGTAACACAGTGTAACTTTTTTATTATTATAATAGAAGCTAGAGCAGCCAGTAATGAATGTTTCAAAAACCTTGAGAGGTATTTTGGTGCATTTAAAGAAGTTATGACAATTTGTATTTGATTTTAACAATTCTGATGTCTTTGGTTATGGTAAGCAGAAGAAATAGTCCTTTCGTTTTTGTAATATTAATCAAAAGAAAAAACTTTTTGCGTACTTTTATTTTTTTTAAGGTTTTGTTTAAGTTTCTCCCGGTTTCTTAAAAGTGTAAGAGATTCGTTTATATTCACCCAATTGGTACTTCCTTGGAAAAGAAAATGTTTGCTTTTCTTATTTTATTTTTGGTTTTTCTTAACAATTTTATTGTTCTAATGTTTGCCAACCTAAATGAATTGTTTATTTTAGTTACACATTTTTCTTTATTCACAAGAAATAAAGATGCAGAGTATAGAATTCGTATACTCCATAAATTATTTAAATACCCTACACTTTTCAGCTACAGCCTAATTATACGGCTAACAAAGGAAAATTTCTATTATTTTTTATTTCATAATGGCTAAGGAAATCCTATTAACTTGGCATATTAGATGAGTTAGCCTAATAAGAATGTATCTACCACTTCAACTATTTGACTTTGTCTGTAAAGGCTGTCAAGAAAAGTTAATTGCATTAATTTATTAAAGAATTGCGTTGTTTTGCTCATTGTGTTGGGTAATAAATGTTAGATAATTTTTTATTACGCTTCTGCCTAATATAAAATGCAACAAACAAACTAGAAGCAAAACAAGGGCTTTTTTGTAACAAGGGACTAGTCATAGTCTAGTCATAGTCTAGTCATAGTCTAGTCATAGTCTAGTCATAGTCTAGTCATAGTCTAGTCATAGTCTAGTCATAGTCTAGTCATAGTCTAGTCATAGTCTAGTCATAGTCTAGTCATAGTCTAGTCATAGTCTAGTCATAGTCTAGTCATAGTCTAGTCATAGTCTAGTCATAGTCTAGTCATAGTCTAGTCATAGTCTAGTCATAGTCTAGTCATAGTCTAGTCATAGTCTAGTCATAGTCTAGTCATAGTCTAGTCATAGTCTAGTCATAGTCTAGTCATAGTCTAGTCATAGTCTAGTCATAGTCTAGTCATAGTCTAGTCATAGTCTAGTCATAGTCTAGTCATAGTCTAGTCATAGTCTAGTCATAGTCTAGTCATAGTCTAGTCATAGTCTAGTCATAGTCTAGTCATAGTCTAGTCATAGTCTAGTCATAGTCTAGTCATAGTCTAGTCATAGTCTAGTCATAGTCTAGTCATAGTCTAGTCATAGTCTAGTCATAGTCTAGTCATAGTCTAGTCATAGTCTAGTCATAGTCTAGTCATAGTCTAGTCATAGTCTAGTCATAGTCTAGTCATAGTCTAGTCTAGTCATAGTCTAGTCATAGTCTAGTCATAGTCTAGTCATAGTCTAGTCATAGTCTAGTCATAGTCTAGTCATAGTCTAGTCATAGTCTAGTCATAGTCTAGTCATAGTCTAGTCATAGTCTAGTCATAGTCTAGTCATAGTCTAGTCATAGTCTAGTCATAGTCTAGTCATAGTCTAGTCATAGTCTAGTCATAGTCTAGTCATAGTCTAGTCATAGTCTAGTCATAGTCTAGTCATAGTCTAGTCATAGTCTAGTCATAGTCTAGTCATAGTCTAGTCATAGTCTAGTCATAGTCTAGTCATAGTCTAGTCATAGTCTAGTCATAGTCTAGTCATAGTCTAGTCATAGTCTAGTCATAGTCTAGTCATAGTCTAGTCATAGTCTAGTCATAGTCTAGTCATAGTCTAGTCATAGTCTAGTCATAGTCTAGTCATAGTCTAGTCATAGTCTAGTCATAGTCTAGTCATAGTCTAGTCATAGTCTAGTCATAGTCTAGTCATAGTCTAGTCATAGTCTAGTCATAGTCTAGTCATAGTCTAGTCATAGTCTAGTCATAGTCTAGTCATAGTCTAGTCATAGTCTAGTCATAGTCTAGTCATAGTCTAGTCATAGTCTAGTCATAGTCTAGTCATAGTCTAGTCATAGTCTAGTCATAGTCTAGTCATAGTCTAGTCATAGTCTAGTCATAGTCTAGTCATAGTCTAGTCATAGTCTAGTCATAGTCTAGTCATAGTCTAGTCATAGTCTAGTCATAGTCTAGTCATAGTCTAGTCATAGTCTAGTCATAGTCTAGTCATAGTCTAGTCATAGTCTAGTCATAGTCTAGTCATAGTCTAGTCATAGTCTAGTCATAGTCTAGTCATAGTCTAGTCATAGTCTAGTCATAGTCTAGTCATAGTCTAGTCATAGTCTAGTCATAGTCTAGTCATAGTCTAGTCATAGTCTAGTCATAGTCTAGTCATAGTCTAGTCATAGTCTAGTCATAGTCTAGTCATAGTCTAGTCATAGTCTAGTCATAGTCTAGTCATAGTCTAGTCATAGTCTAGTCATAGTCTAGTCATAGTCTAGTCATAGTCTAGTCATAGTCTAGTCATAGTCTAGTCATAGTCTAGTCATAGTCTAGTCATAGTCTAGTCATAGTCTAGTCATAGTCTAGTCATAGTCTAGTCATAGTCTAGTCATAGTCTAGTCATAGTCTAGTCATAGTCTAGTCATAGTCTAGTCATAGTCTAGTCATAGTCTAGTCATAGTCTAGTCATAGTCTAGTCATAGTCTAGTCATAGTCTAGTCATAGTCTAGTCATAGTCTAGTCATAGTCTAGTCATAGTCTAGTCATAGTCTAGTCATAGTCTAGTCATAGTCTAGTCATAGTCTAGTCATAGTCTAGTCATAGTCTAGTCATAGTCTAGTCATAGTCTAGTCATAGTCTAGTCATAGTCTAGTCATAGTCTAGTCATAGTCTAGTCATAGTCTAGTCATAGTCTAGTCATAGTCTAGTCATAGTCTAGTCATAGTCTAGTCATAGTCTAGTCATAGTCTAGTCATAGTCTAGTCATAGTCTAGTCATAGTCTAGTCATAGTCTAGTCATAGTCTAGTCATAGTCTAGTCATAGTCTAGTCATAGTCTAGTCATAGTCTAGTCATAGTCTAGTCATAGTCTAGTCATAGTCTAGTCATAGTCTAGTCATAGTCTAGTCATAGTCTAGTCATAGTCTAGTCATAGTCTAGTCATAGTCTAGTCATAGTCTAGTCATAGTCTAGTCATAGTCTAGTCATAGTCTAGTCATAGTCTAGTCATAGTCTAGTCATAGTCTAGTCATAGTCTAGTCATAGTCTAGTCATAGTCTAGTCATAGTCTAGTCATAGTCTAGTCATAGTCTAGTCATAGTCTAGTCATAGTCTAGTCATAGTCTAGTCATAGTCTAGTCATAGTCTAGTCATAGTCTAGTCATAGTCTAGTCATAGTCTAGTCATAGTCTAGTCATAGTCTAGTCATAGTCTAGTCATAGTCTAGTCATAGTCTAGTCATAGTCTAGTCATAGTCTAGTCATAGTCTAGTCATAGTCTAGTCATAGTCTAGTCATAGTCTAGTCATAGTCTAGTCATAGTCTAGTCATAGTCTAGTCATAGTCTAGTCATAGTCTAGTCATAGTCTAGTCATAGTCTAGTCATAGTCTAGTCATAGTCTAGTCATAGTCTAGTCATAGTCTAGTCATAGTCTAGTCATAGTCTAGTCATAGTCTAGTCATAGTCTAGTCATAGTCTAGTCATAGTCTAGTCATAGTCTAGTCATAGTCTAGTCATAGTCTAGTCATAGTCTAGTCATAGTCTAGTCATAGTCTAGTCATAGTCTAGTCATAGTCTAGTCATAGTCTAGTCATAGTCTAGTCATAGTCTAGTCATAGTCTAGTCATAGTCTAGTCATAGTCTAGTCATAGTCTAGTCATAGTCTAGTCATAGTCTAGTCATAGTCTAGTCATAGTCTAGTCATAGTCTAGTCATAGTCTAGTCATAGTCTAGTCATAGTCTAGTCATAGTCTAGTCATAGTCTAGTCATAGTCTAGTCATAGTCTAGTCATAGTCTAGTCATAGTCTAGTCATAGTCTAGTCATAGTCTAGTCATAGTCTAGTCATAGTCTAGTCATAGTCTAGTCATAGTCTAGTCATAGTCTAGTCATAGTCTAGTCATAGTCTAGTCATAGTCTAGTCATAGTCTAGTCATAGTCTAGTCATAGTCTAGTCATAGTCTAGTCATAGTCTAGTCATAGTCTAGTCATAGTCTAGTCATAGTCTAGTCATAGTCTAGTCATAGTCTAGTCATAGTCTAGTCATAGTCTAGTCATAGTCTAGTCATAGTCTAGTCATAGTCTAGTCATAGTCTAGTCATAGTCTAGTCATAGTCTAGTCATAGTCTAGTCATAGTCTAGTCATAGTCTAGTCATAGTCTAGTCATAGTCTAGTCATAGTCTAGTCATAGTCTAGTCATAGTCTAGTCATAGTCTAGTCATAGTCTAGTCATAGTCTAGTCATAGTCTAGTCATAGTCTAGTCATAGTCTAGTCATAGTCTAGTCATAGTCTAGTCATAGTCTAGTCATAGTCTAGTCATAGTCTAGTCATAGTCTAGTCATAGTCTAGTCATAGTCTAGTCATAGTCTAGTCATAGTCTAGTCATAGTCTAGTCATAGTCTAGTCATAGTCTAGTCATAGTCTAGTCATAGTCTAGTCATAGTCTAGTCATAGTCTAGTCATAGTCTAGTCATAGTCTAGTCATAGTCTAGTCATAGTCTAGTCATAGTCTAGTCATAGTCTAGTCATAGTCTAGTCATAGTCTAGTCATAGTCTAGTCATAGTCTAGTCATAGTCTAGTCATAGTCTAGTCATAGTCTAGTCATAGTCTAGTCATAGTCTAGTCATAGTCTAGTCATAGTCTAGTCATAGTCTAGTCATAGTCTAGTCATAGTCTAGTCATAGTCTAGTCATAGTCTAGTCATAGTCTAGTCATAGTCTAGTCATAGTCTAGTCATAGTCTAGTCATAGTCTAGTCATAGTCTAGTCATAGTCTAGTCATAGTCTAGTCATAGTCTAGTCATAGTCTAGTCATAGTCTAGTCATAGTCTAGTCATAGTCTAGTCATAGTCTAGTCATAGTCTAGTCATAGTCTAGTCATAGTCTAGTCATAGTCTAGTCATAGTCTAGTCATAGTCTAGTCATAGTCTAGTCATAGTCTAGTCATAGTCTAGTCATAGTCTAGTCATAGTCTAGTCATAGTCTAGTCATAGTCTAGTCATAGTCTAGTCATAGTCTAGTCATAGTCTAGTCATAGTCTAGTCATAGTCTAGTCATAGTCTAGTCATAGTCTAGTCATAGTCTAGTCATAGTCTAGTCATAGTCTAGTCATAGTCTAGTCATAGTCTAGTCATAGTCTAGTCATAGTCTAGTCATAGTCTAGTCATAGTCTAGTCATAGTCTAGTCATAGTCTAGTCATAGTCTAGTCATAGTCTAGTCATAGTCTAGTCATAGTCTAGTCATAGTCTAGTCATAGTCTAGTCATAGTCTAGTCATAGTCTAGTCATAGTCTAGTCATAGTCTAGTCATAGTCTAGTCATAGTCTAGTCATAGTCTAGTCATAGTCTAGTCATAGTCTAGTCATAGTCTAGTCATAGTCTAGTCATAGTCTAGTCATAGTCTAGTCATAGTCTAGTCATAGTCTAGTCATAGTCTAGTCATAGTCTAGTCATAGTCTAGTCATAGTCTAGTCATAGTCTAGTCATAGTCTAGTCATAGTCTAGTCATAGTCTAGTCATAGTCTAGTCATAGTCTAGTCATAGTCTAGTCATAGTCTAGTCATAGTCTAGTCATAGTCTAGTCATAGTCTAGTCATAGTCTAGTCATAGTCTAGTCATAGTCTAGTCATAGTCTAGTCATAGTCTAGTCATAGTCTAGTCATAGTCTAGTCATAGTCTAGTCATAGTCTAGTCATAGTCTAGTCATAGTCTAGTCATAGTCTAGTCATAGTCTAGTCATAGTCTAGTCATAGTCTAGTCATAGTCTAGTCATAGTCTAGTCATAGTCTAGTCATAGTCTAGTCATAGTCTAGTCATAGTCTAGTCATAGTCTAGTCATAGTCTAGTCATAGTCTAGTCATAGTCTAGTCATAGTCTAGTCATAGTCTAGTCATAGTCTAGTCATAGTCTAGTCATAGTCTAGTCATAGTCTAGTCATAGTCTAGTCATAGTCTAGTCATAGTCTAGTCATAGTCTAGTCATAGTCTAGTCATAGTCTAGTCATAGTCTAGTCATAGTCTAGTCATAGTCTAGTCATAGTCTAGTCATAGTCTAGTCATAGTCTAGTCATAGTCTAGTCATAGTCTAGTCATAGTCTAGTCATAGTCTAGTCATAGTCTAGTCATAGTCTAGTCATAGTCTAGTCATAGTCTAGTCATAGTCTAGTCATAGTCTAGTCATAGTCTAGTCATAGTCTAGTCATAGTCTAGTCATAGTCTAGTCATAGTCTAGTCATAGTCTAGTCATAGTCTAGTCATAGTCTAGTCATAGTCTAGTCATAGTCTAGTCATAGTCTAGTCATAGTCTAGTCATAGTCTAGTCATAGTCTAGTCATAGTCTAGTCATAGTCTAGTCATAGTCTAGTCATAGTCTAGTCATAGTCTAGTCATAGTCTAGTCATAGTCTAGTCATAGTCTAGTCATAGTCTAGTCATAGTCTAGTCATAGTCTAGTCATAGTCTAGTCATAGTCTAGTCATAGTCTAGTCATAGTCTAGTCATAGTCTAGTCATAGTCTAGTCATAGTCTAGTCATAGTCTAGTCATAGTCTAGTCATAGTCTAGTCATAGTCTAGTCATAGTCTAGTCATAGTCTAGTCATAGTCTAGTCATAGTCTAGTCATAGTCTAGTCATAGTCTAGTCATAGTCTAGTCATAGTCTAGTGATAGTCTAGTCGTAGTAGTACTTCTCATATATTTAGGTAGGTTCTTCTGGGATTCGAACCCAGGTTTAATTTGCAATATTGTAGTGGTAATAATAGTGGCCTGCTTACCACTTAGGCCACAGATAGGCCTTTTATATTTTCGTTAAAGTTTTTTCTTAAGTATTTTTTTTGTAGTAATTATTCCTTTAAATGCAATTTATTGAACTATTCAAATAAAATTTATAATTAAAAAATCTAATAAAAATGCAAAATATTTCCCTTTCTTTTTCCTCTTGGTAGAGTATTACCAATGTTGTCATTCATTTTCCACATTTTAAATTTTTATTTCTTCCAACTATTAATTTTCACCAACTAAAAACAAAAAATATAAAAAAAATTAAATAGAAAATCTGTCAGTCTGTCATTTTCATGCTACAGCAAGAGGAGCCAAAGATTTCTTCAGGTATAAAATTTAAACTAACTATTTGTTTTATTTTTTTTGGCAACAAAAAATGAAGAAGAAAAAAATTACCAGAAAATTCTTTAACAAAATTTTAATTGAAGTAAATTACTTTTTAGAAAATTCCTCTTTCTGCTTCTCTGCCTTTTCTACTTTATTTCACTTCGAGGAAAAAATTCTGTTTGCACATTTATTTAATCAGGACATGGAAAGTTCATGGCAAAATATTTAATGAATAAAAATGTAAAGAGGAAAAATGTTAGAACGAATAGTTCCAAAGAAGTTGAATATTTTAAAATTCCTGATAACATGTTTAGATGTTTTTCTATTAGTTTCTATTAAACGAGAGTTTATAGTAGGATTTGTGTTTGTTCGGAGAAAATTTTAATTAGAAAATTTTAATTATTTAAATTTTTATAAATTTAATAGTTGCTGACATCCTAGTGTCAACTTTTCTATAGAAATTTTTTAATATCGTCAATTTTTCTATAGCAAAGTCTTCAACATTTCAATAGCAAAGTCATGCTATCGTCAACTTTTCTATAGCAAAGTCTTCCTATCGTCAACTTTTCTATAGCAAAGTCTTCCTATCGTCAATTTTTTTATAGGAAAGTCTTCCTATCGTCAACTTTTCTATAGCAAAGTCTTCCTATCATCAACTTTTCTATAGCAAAGTCTTCCTATCGTCAACTTTTCTATAGCAAAGTCTTCCTATCGTTAACTTTTCTATCGTCAACTTTTCTACAGCAAAGTCTTAATATCGTCAACTTTACTATAGCAAAGTCTTAATATCGTCAACTTTTCTATAGCAAAGTCCTCCTATTGTCAACTTTTCTATAGCAAAGTCTTCCTATCGTCAACCTTTCTATAGCAAAGTCTTCCTATCGTCAACTTTTATATAGCAAAGTCTTCCTATCGTTAACTTTTCTATCGTCAACTTTGACAAAGCAAAGTCTTCAAATCGTCAATTTTCTATAGCAAAGTTTTAATATCGTCAACTTTTCTATAGCAAAGTCTTCCTATCGACAACTTTTCTATAGCAAAGTCTTCCTATCGTCAACTTTTCTATAGCAAAGTTTTCCTATCGTCAACTTTTCTATAGGAAAGTCTTCCTATCGTCAACTTTTCTATAGCAAAGTCTTCCTATCGTCAACTTTTCTATAGCCAGTTTTTCCTATTGTCAAGTTTTCTATGGCAAAGTCTTCCTATCGTCAACTTTTCTATTGCAAAGTCTTCCTATCGTTAACTTTTCTATCGTCAACTTTGATAAAGCAAAGTCTTCCCATCGCCAACTTTTCTATAGCAAAGTCTTAATATCGTCAACTTTTCTATAGCAAAGTCTTCCTATCGTCAACTTTTCTATAGCAAACTCTTCCTATCGTCAACGTTTCTATAGCAAAGTCTTCCTATCGTCAACTTTTCTATAGCAAAGTCTTCCTATCGTCAACTTTTCTATAGCAAAGTTTTTCTATCGTCAACTTTTCTATCGTCAACTTTGATGTAGCAAAGTCTGCCTCTAGCAACTTTTCTATATCAAAGTTTTCCTATCGTCAACTTTATTATAGCCAAGTCTTCCTACCGTCAACTTTGCTATAGCAAAGTCTTCCCACCGCCAGCTTTCCTATCGTCAAATTTTCTATAGAAATATCTTCATATCGTTTATCTTCTATAGAAATGTCTTCCTATGGTCAAATTTTTTATAGAAGTGTCTTCCTATCCTCAACTTTTCTATAGAAATACCTTCCTATCGTCAACTTTTTTATAGAGATGTCTTCCTATCGTCAACTTTTTTATATAAATATCTTCCTATCGTCAACTTTTCTATAGAAATGTCTTGTTATCGTCAACTCTTTTATAGAAATGTCTTCCTATCATCAGCTTTTCTATAACAAAGTCTTCCTGTCTCAACTTTTCTGTAGCAAATCGTCAACTTTTCTATAGAAATATCTTCCTGTCGTCAACTTTTCTATAGAAATGTCTTATTATCGTCAATATTTCTATAGAGATATACCTTCTTGTCGACTTTTTAATAGAAATGTCTTCCTATCATCAACTCTTCTATAGAAATGTCTTTCTATCGTCAACTTTTCTGTAGAAATTTATTTTGGTGCTATGTTTTACTCACTCCTTCAATAATTTGTATAAATATTTATATCAATGAAAATAAATTATTTGAACTTATTATAATAATTAAAAAAAAATTAAAATTTTTTTCTATTTGACTATTTGTTGCCGACATTAACCCTTTTTAAACATACGCTTATTTTAACTTTATTATTAAAAATTAATCTCATATTTTTTTGTTCTGGTTTATATTTGAAACAAAAAATGTTATAATTTTCATTGTTTTATTAATTTTTATTTACTTAGTATTTTTTTTTTTCGAAAGTCAAGAAAAAATAATTGTATCTATTTAACCCTTCATATATAAGGTCATCTAGGGCAAACAGCCGTAATAATGTTAAAAAAAATAGAAAAATTATTAAATTTAAACAAATTAGTCGAAAAATTTTAAAAGCTCATAAATTTAAAAATCTACTATAGTCTGAAGGCTTAGCATGTTTGACTGCTACTAGAGTTTTGCCGATTCTGTCTGGGTTCGAATCCCGAACCAGGCAAAATCTTTTTTTTTTTGGCATAACTTAATAATTTGGTTTTTGTCTTTTTTTTAACAAAGCAAGATCAACCGACTTTGTCAAAACATCGAAATTCCAACTGAATGCTTTTGATATTCTTTTTCACTAGGTTCATTAAAAATCGTGATATTTACTAAAATTACAAAAAGTCTTCGGCTCCTGGCAGTATAGGATGCCTATCTTGGCTTAAGCCAGAACGAATTTTCTCGCAAACATTTCAGAGACTGTTTTGAAGCAAAAAAATTAGCGCAAAGAATATTATTTGATCTTTGATTTTCAAATGAATTTGTTTTGTTAAAAATCAGTCTTTACATTCTACAAACGTTTGAGTAAGGTTTTGTTTCTTTTCATACTCTGATGACCAGAACAATAAATTTCTTGAAATTTTGACAATATATTTATGGATATCCAATGAGCAAAATAGGCTACAACATGAGATCAAAACGTCTAAGCTGAATTATTTGAAATTTTAAATGTAGACATGTTTTCTTTTCAATAGGATAGTTTTGAGCTCTTTGTATTATTTAAAAATGGACCAAAGAGGGCCTATAGATGAAGAACGCGGAAGATTTTTCCTTTTTCATTTAAATTCTATCAGTTGAGAATGACTGCACCGATTTGAACATTTTTGAAATGTTTGTCTTAGTCCAAGTTAGAATTCTGTATAAAGAAAAGTGGACCACACCTACATTTATTTCCACGCAAAAAGTTAATTTTTGACTTATACGTGATTTCATAAATGACCATTTTAAACGAGCTGTGGAGACAAAAACGACTCATATTTGATTAAAATTTTCAACAAACGGTTTTACGGTTGACTGGAGATTGTTTGATAATTATTTGAAGATTTTTAACGATTTGTTGATAGTTGTTTGACGATTGTTTAATGAATGTTTGATGATTGTTTAGTAGTTGTTTGATGATTGACATTGACATTTGTCAGTTTGATTATTTTTAATGATTGTTCTATAGTTGTTTTACGATTAACAAGCGATTGTTTAAAGATTGTGTGAAGACTTTTTAGGATTTTTTGACTATTGTTTGATGATTGTTTGGCAATTGTTTGATGACTGTTTTTAGATAGTTTGATGATTGTTTGACGATTTCTTTCTTTTTTGATTGTTTAAAGATTGTTGACGACTGTTTAATGATTGTTTGACTAATGTATCCCCATTGTTTATAATAGTTGACGATTGTTTGATGGTTATGGACTATTGTTTAGTAACTATTTGATACCTTTTTGATTATTTTTTACCGGAGTTTGTCGATTGATTAATTGTTATTTGAAGATTGTTTAAAGATTGATTGAATTGGGAACAACTACTTGTACTAGCCGGCGATTTTCGCCGAACATACCAGTGATTCCAGGTTCTACCAAAGCCAAATGCGTAAAAAAATCAACAAATCTTTAGCCAAAGATTATATAATATATAATCGTTTTTTTAAATTTCGACGTCTTTATCAGAAGGTTTTGTATGGAAGTTACAAATATGGACCAATTTCAACAGAGCTTGAACATATATTAAAATCTATTAATTATTATTTTCGGAAAGTAAATCTTCGAGTTTTTGGACTAAGAAGACCATAACAAATTTAATAAGTAAGAGTGTTATATTCGGCTGTGCCGAATCTTATATACCCACCATCAAGTTGTGCAGCTCATCATCTAAGAGGGTGCAGCTCATTCAAAATGTGGACCAAAATTTAAAAAAAATTGTTACTCTGGTTGGCATTGTTGGTAAAATATTTGGACTAAATTCTGTTGTAGTAGCTTTATAGTTCAACATTTAAAAGTATCTAAGTGGTTTCCCTAGTACTAACTTTGAACAAAATTCGATATGGTTTTACATTTTGGTTTAGCTTAATATTTAGTTATGATAAACATGTTGATAGTAATACGACAGGTCCATATATTTTGTTACGATTTAACAACGCATCTACCATATATAAAGTCTGGACATTGGTGCAATCTTTATATGCTGCTTGTACCTCCGAGTCTTTTTGATTGAAGAGGGGATGTTGTTTTATCTGACGGACAGACGGACATAAACACCCTTTTTGTATTTTTGTGTTTCCGTAAGTTTTTTATATGGGAGCTATGGTCAAATTGTGACCGATTGTGACAAAATTTGTTACACTGTCTGGAATTAACGTTAGACATCCTTGTGCTAAATTTAGTGGCCAAAGCTATTAGAGTTTATCATTTATTGGCATTTAAATGTATTTTAGGTGGAATTTAGGCTGTTTCCGTAAGTTTTTTGTATGAGAGCTATGGTTAAATGTGAACCAATTTCGATGAAATATAGGTTACCTAGTTCTTATGTAAGACTTCTACATACCAAATTTTATCTAGTAGCTGTTATAATTTGTCATTTATTAGCAAATAAGCGATTAGCTTAGACGAGGTTATATGGGAGCTATGGTCAAATGTAAATCGATTTCGCCCGATTTCAATACCAACATTTTCCAAGAAATGAAGAATATTTATGGCAAATTTCAATGACCAATATCCTTTCATTAAGGTTTTATAGTGCCGACAACTGACAGACAGACAGACATACAGACAGACTGACAGTCGGACAGACAGACGGCCATCGATCAATCATCCCAATCATCTTAAAATTTCATTAGGATTTTGAGCCAATATTTAGGAAATTATAAACGGAATGACAATCTCAATATACCCCCCATTCTTTTTGATACTGAGTATAATATAGTTTTATTTGAATCTAATTTTGACTGTTGGTCTGGGTAATTAACAAATACAATTAAACACTTTTACATTTTTTGTTAATTTTACCTACACTTGCATTATTTCACTTTTTCTGGTATTGCGTGGGACATTTGACATTTCAACTCGTTACACACTTCAGACTTTTAAATGTGTAGAAAAAGTCCACGGTAGAAATCAAGTAAAAACTTCTCAAGGGCTTGCTCCCCTCTTAAGAGTCACCAAAACTAAAGTTTACATATTCGCATTTTTGTGACTAGGTTTATAGAGCTATAAATAGTTTAAGCTTTTCCATCTGAATTTTCTACGTTTTTAATATTTTCTTAAGTTTACTTTTCGTGTTGGTGTAATTTTCTCGTGTTGTTATGTATTTTTATTTTGTATCATTATACACTTGAAAAAATAAATGTCTTAAAGGAACAAAAAAAAATGTTAACATATGGTTCATTTATATGTAGAAAGGTTATAAGCCAAAAATCATTAGCATAAAATATTTACCCTATAATTCATAAACTATTAATAAAATTATGAAAGACTTATCATTGGAATTTTGTGTGGAAAATTGACATAACTATATTTTATATATTACAAAAAATCGAAATTCAATTGATTCACGTCAATTGTAGCATAAAGTTCCTAAAATTTACATTTTGAGTTAAGTCACTATTTTGGTAAACACACAATACTTAGGTATGTGTTTCTATGTATTCATGTATGAGTGGGTTGATATTTGATTGTTTTTCGTGTGCTAAAACGCGTAAATATTCTTAAGTACTACAAATAATATGTGTTCTTTTTTTCTTGTTGTTTCTTTAGCAAATTTAGTTGTTTTGTTGCGGAAGGGTTACATAACTAGAGAAAGAATACAAATTTGTTGCTTTAAATGGTTTAAAGTTTACGAGTTGGGGTTAACCATACATTTGTCTGAGTGTGTGTCATACACTTACAACATATGTAGGTTTGTTTTTCTACAATTTCTCTTAAAATCTATTTTTGTGAAAATTTATTACCTACATAACTGCGTACTTTTGTTTATTTTTGTATATATGCAACATTTTCCTCGCACAAAAATTTACCCCTTTTCTTTTTGGTTGAAAATTGAAAGTGGTTTTTGGAAAATTACGACACCCATCACCAGCGTAATCTTCTTTTGTTTTAAATAGAGCATAACATATCAGGGACTATAAGGATACAACACCAGCAGATATAGTAATCTCCTGGTAAATATCTAAGGGTGCAATTCAAAAATTAAATTTTTAGTAGAATTTATAGCCGAAATTGCTAGTCGAAAGTAAAATAATTGTTTAAGTACAAATAGTTTCCGGTATGAGTGAATGATGACATGATTGTGTTAAAAGCAGTTACTTATATTGTTTGTAAGGCAAAAAAGGGGAGTCCAATCTTTATATATGTACGTTTTGATTTCATACTTTTTTTATAAAATCAAAATCGGTTCACAGTATTAACTCGACAGCGAGTTAATACTTTAGGGCTTACCTCCGATTAACGTTGCTGTGCCAATTATTTATTTTAATAAATAGATTACAAAAATTGATGTTTGTCGTGACAGGGGCTCGAACCTAAGCAGAATATGCAAATAAGCCTCTGCAACCTCGAAGGTTACACTTTTTATACCCACCATCAAAAAGAGTGGGGAGTATATTGAGATTGTCATTCCATTTGTTATTTCCTTAATATTAGCTCAAAAACCATAATTTCCGTATGAAATTCTAAGACTATTGAGCGATGTCCGTCTGTCTGTCTGTAAGTATGTTTCTCTGTCTGTCTGTGTATATGTATGTGTATGTGTATGTGTATGTGTATGTGTATGTGTATGTGTATGTGTATGTGTATGTGTATGTGTATGTGTATGTGTATGTGTATGTGTATGTGTATGTGTATGTGTATGTGTATGTGTATGTGTATGTGTATGTGTATGTGTATGTGTATGTGTATGTGTATGTGTATGTGTATGTGTATGTGTATGTGTATGTGTATGTGTATGTGTATGTGTATGTGTATGTGTATGTGTATGTGTATGTGTATGTGTATGTGTATGTGTATGTGTATGTGTATGTGTATGTGTATGTGTATGTGTATGTGTATGTGTATGTGTATGTGTATGTGTATGTGTATGTGTATGTGTATGTGTATGTGTATGTGTATGTGTATGTGTATGTGTATGTGTATGTGTATGTGTATGTGTATGTGTATGTGTATGTGTATGTGTATGTGTATGTGTATGTGTATGTGTATGTGTATGTGTATGTGTATGTGTATGTGTATGTGTATGTGTATGTGTATGTGTATGTGTATGTGTATGTGTATGTGTATGTGTATGTGTATGTGTATGTGTATGTGTATGTGTATGTGTATGTGTATGTGTATGTGTATGTGTATGTGTATGTGTATGTGTATGTGTATGTGTATGTGTATGTGTATGTGTATGTGTATGTGTATGTGTATGTGTATGTGTATGTGTATGTGTATGTGTATGTGTATGTGTATGTGTATGTGTATGTGTATGTGTATGTGTATGTGTATGTGTATGTGTATGTGTATGTGTATGTGTATGTGTATGTGTATGTGTATGTGTATGTGTATGTGTATGTGTATGTGTATGTGTATGTGTATGTGTATGTGTATGTGTATGTGTATGTGTATGTGTATGTGTATGTGTATGTGTATGTGTATGTGTATGTGTGTATGTGTATGTGTATGTGTGTATGTGTATGTGTATGTGTATGTGTATGTGTATGTGTATGTGTATGTGTATGTGTATGTGTATGTGTATGTGTATGTGTATGTGTATGTGTATGTGTATGTGTATGTGTATGTGTATGTGTATGTGTATGTGTATGTGTATGTGTATGTGTATGTGTATGTGTATGTGTATGTGTATGTGTATGTGCATGTGCATGTGCATGTGTATGTGCATGTGCATGTGTATATGTATGTGTATATGTATGTGTATATGTATATGTATGTGTATGTGTATGTGTATGTGTATGTGTATGTGTATGTGTATGTGTATGTGTATGTGTATGTGTATGTGTATGTGTATGTGTATGTGTATGTGTATGTGTATGTGTATGTGTATGTGTATGTGTATGTGTATGTGTATGTGTATGTGTATGTGTATGTGTATGTGTATGTGTATGTGTATGTGTATGTGTATGTGTATGTGTATGTGTATGTGTATGTGTATGTGTATGTGTATGTGTATGTGTATGTGTATGTGTATGTGTATGTGTATGTGTATGTGTATGTGTATGTGTATGTGTATGTGTATGTGTATGTGTATGTGTATGTGTATGTGTATGTGTATGTGTATGTGTATGTGTATGTGTATGTGTATGTGTATGTGTATGTGTATGTGTATGTGTATGTGTATGTGTATGTGTATGTGTATGTGTATGTGTATGTGTATGTGTATGTGTATGTGTATGTGTATGTGTATGTGTATGTGTATGTGTATGTGTATGTGTATGTGTATGTGTATGTGTATGTGTATGTGTATGTGTATGTGTATGTGTATGTGTATGTGTATGTGTATGTGTATGTGTATGTGTATGTGTATGTGTATGTGTATGTGTATGTGTATGTGTATGTGTATGTGTATGTGTATGTGTATGTGTATGTGTATGTGTATGTGTATGTGTATGTGTATGTGTATGTGTATGTGTATGTGTATGTGTATGTGTATGTGTATGTGTATGTGTATGTGTATGTGTATGTGTATGTGTATGTGTATGTGTATGTGTATGTGTATGTGTATGTGTATGTGTATGTGTATGTGTATGTGTATGTGTATGTGTATGTGTATGTGTATGTGTATGTGTATGTGTATGTGTATGTGTATGTGTATGTGTATGTGTATGTGTATGTGTATGTGTATGTGTATGTGTATGTGTATGTGTATGTGTATGTGTATGTGTATGTGTATGTGTATGTGTATGTGTATGTGTATGTGTATGTGTATGTGTATGTGTATGTGTATGTGTATGTGTATGTGTATGTGTATGTGTATGTGTATGTGTATGTGTATGTGTATGTGTATGTGTATGTGTATGTGTATGTGTATGTGTGTGTGTGTATGTGTCAGTGTCTGTGCCTGTCTGTCTGTCCGTCTCTCCACACGTCTTTCTGGCAGGCGAAATCGGTTTTAATGTGACCCTATAAAACTTAACTGCAAATAAATATTAAACTATATTAGGTATGGGCACTAAATTTAGTACAATGAAGTCATATGCCAATGCCAGCCAACGTCAAAAAATTTTGCCACAATTAGCCACCATTTGGCCATAGCTCCCATATAATAAAGTTGCGGAAACACAAAAATAACAAAAATAAATGGGGTTTCTGTACGTCCATCCGTCAAATAAAAGCACTATATCGCCTTAACGAAAAGAGGTATTGGAACAAAATTTTACAATATTTTCTATATCTGGAAAAAGTTATGTATTAAAAATGGGCCAAATAAGTTCACATTTTCATATAAAAAACACTCCCGGAAACCAAATAAAATGTAGCAGAGGCCAGTTAAAAGCTATAAATTAGAAACTATTGCCATAGGAGGATCCCTATTAAATAATATTCATTAAGAATTGAGCTAGACCCTATTCAAATTTACAGGTTTTACATCGAATATATCAGATATAAGATTTTATAAAAAATTATGTAACACAAATATTTTCTTACTCTGTCGAAGTTTACGCTTTTTAATTTTTTCTTCATCTTAGTTTGTAGGCAAGGGAGGGATTTCTTACTTATTTTGCCTACAAACTAAAAATTAATAAGAGTAAGCTTTAAATTCATAAACTCAGTATAACCCACTCCTATTTCAGCAGTTTTGGCTCTAACACTCTAGTATCTCGTCTTATCACTCTTTAATCCTCCAAATAAAAAACTACAAACTTCAAATTTGATAGAATCAGAACCGCTCACGTATGTGTAGTTGGTTAATTTGTAAATCTTGAAGAACATTAAAATTAATGGTTTTCCTAACTTAAGACAAAACGTAAAAGACTTTTCTTCAAAATGTCAATGGCAACACGAAATTATCAAGAATTCATGACAAAAATAAGGTATGAGTTGAATTTAATTAAAATTTTAGTTGCTGTGATGAAAAGTTTTTTGTTTATGACAATTACATTAAATTAATTAGTAAATGTTTAAGGAGAAAATGAAGTAGATTTTGAAACAGGTAACAAAGGGTTTGTATTGTTAACAAGATTTTAATACAAATTTTGTAAAATTAATTGTATGAAGTAAGAAAAATTGAAATTTATTGGAAATTTAATAAGGTTTCATTAAAAAGTTTTACACAGACAAGTATATTGAACTTTTATTTACTACTATCATTTTAATTCATATAAAATTCTATATGAAGATTTAAAATTTTTGTATTCCTTTTGGAAAAATTATTTTGTACACACGGACAGACATTCTATTCCGCAGTGATGTTACTTCTTCTAACATTAAGAATATCCTTTCAGCTTGAGTTCTTACTATATTTATATTATATTTAAGGTTTCTTCCTTATTTTGTAAGTGACCTCTTGACATTTCCTTGTCTAGTTAGTATTGAGGTCGTTGTTGTAGCTGTGTTGATTCTGTTTACTAGCCAAAGGCTTGAATAATCTCTATATACATAAAAATATGTACATATACATACATATGTGTTTGTTTAAAAAAGTATACAATACACACACACATACACAGATTTAATAAGCCTTAATAAAAAGTCAACAAAAGGTAAGAAAACTTGTAGAGTATGACCATTGAAAAGGTATGGCCCTTTAAAACAAAACGACAAATATTGTAAAGCAAGAAAAATTAATGACAATAGATGTCATAGCCAAGTCTTCTCAAAGTCACTGATCTGGTAAGAAGATCTAGTCAAAGCTAAGTCATAGTAATAGCCGTATTTATGCCAATCATAGCACAAGTGATAAATTAAATTATAGCTATAGTAGGAGTTCTTAGCAGAGCTCTTGTGATTGATCTAGACCAAGGGTGCCCAAAACTTCTTTATGGAAGGGCAAACACCAATACATTTAAAGAAAAACTTATTATACCCTTCACCACCATAGGTGGAAAGGGTATTATAAGTTTGTGCTGATGTATGTAACGCATAGAAATATTTATCTTAGACCCATCTTTTAGTATACCAATAGGCTTAGAATCACTTTCTGAGTCGATTTAGCGATGTCCGTCCGTCCGTCCGTCTGGCTGGACCCCCATGTAAACCTTGTAATCAAACTACAGGTCGCCATTCTAAAGATAATCTAATGAAATTTGGCACAGATCATGTTTTTGATAATAGGACCATGGCTATTGAAATTCGTCAAAATCGGTCCATTATTTATGGTACCTCCCATAGGTCCCACTTCCCGGATTTGATATATTGGCCACAAAAATTAATATTTTTTCATAAAATTTAAAACAAGTACTGCTTATGTTAACTTAAATCACTGTACTAAATTTCGTTGAAATCGGTCTACATTTGACCATAGCTCCCATACAAATTCTTTACTCAAAACGCACTAAATGAGAAAAAATTCACTAAAACGCTCGTAAAGCCGAAGATAATGACAATTTTAAGTTTATTCTTTGCATACATAATTCATGTAGCAACTGTAATTAATCTGCCAAATTTCATAATAATCGGTCCACATTTGACCCTAGCTCTCATATAAGTCCAAATGGCGGAAACAGCCTAAATGTATAAGTTTTGAGAGTATGTTTGTATGATGACAAAACTTAGCAAATATTTGTCTTTATACAGGAAAACGAACACCTTTGACCTTAGTGATGAAGGATATCGTATGGTCGGGCTTGACCGACTATAGCTCTTTCTTACTTGTTTTTATTTAATATTTTTTGT
>OW121740.1:24338588-24471088 GCA_933228675.1 Stomorhina lunata
TGTCAATTTTTAACAAACTTTATATAAACCATCTACGAGAACTAAATATTCCAAATAAGGCCTAAAGATTTGGATTCTTGAGTTCTTGAGTTACAAAATTACAGCGAAAAGTGGTCTTAATTCTTATATATTAAGACTGTAGTTTCTAGTCATAGTATTTTGATATAATCATATAAATAGTGTCATAGTCATGGTTTCTTCACCACTCCCTTCCCACCCAAAGTGTTTGATAGGAAAGGGTTTGCTGAAAATCATTTTCTTTAGACTTCAACAAAATTAAATGTTAATGGTTTTTGTATGTGAGAAAATTAAATTTTTTTTGTGTGTATGTGTAAGCCTTTCGTTCATATTCATATTGAACCCAATATGTCCCTCTATATGAAAAGACGTGGTAAAGTTCACCTTCATCTATGTTTAATGTGCCAAAAACTAATTTAAATTTATTTGTATTTGTTAAGAATTGCTCCAGAGATATAGCATTTTCCTCGGCAATATTTCGTAAGATAATGACTTGGCTTTAAACAGCAACGTAGACATTTAAATGTGTATGTATGTGTAAAGAATGTGATATTAAGATCAGATATATTGAAACATGTTATAGTAGTAGATAGTTGGCTTTGGAAGGGTTGGACATTTATTAGTTTGGCATAAAACTATAAAATCATAAAATATATACGATTGGCTTTAATGTTTTCATATTTTATTTAATGTTTTAGTTTTTCCATATCCCCTCACCCCTTAAAGTAGGCTATAAATATTTAAACTATTAACGAGACATTTTAAGTTGTTGACCCTTTTTCTTGAATTTTAACTTGCCTTTTGTAATTTAAATTTTATATATATTTTTAGAAATAATTGTAAGCCTTTTCTTTATAAATAATAGAAGATTGAGGGGTAATAATTTAATTAAATTATATTTTCTTATGTTTCTAATGTTTGTACCTTTTTATTTTCCCCTCTTTTTTTGTGGGGAAAAAGGGTCTGATGCTGTAATACAAATTCTTTAACTTGTTGACCTTTTTAGACTTAAGGAGCACAGTGTTGCGTTATTAGAAAAAAGAATCCTATATGATAATGCACAAGACTTTAGTAATAACTAAAATTTGTAGAACGAAAATGCGTTTTTTACAAAAAATATTTTTAAGAAAACTTTTTTATAGAAAATCTTTTTTTATACAATTTTTTTAATAGAAAATTTTTCTTATAAAAATATTCTTATTGAAAATTTTTTGATACAAAATTTCTTTTAAAAAAAATTTTTTAATTAAAAAATTTGTATTGAAATTAGAAAAATTTCAATAGAAAGTTCGGCATAATAAAAATTTCTGTAGAAAATTTTTTATTTAAAATTTTTTTTATAGAAAATTTTTCATTTAAAATATTTTATAGAAAATTTTTCATATACAATTTTTTGTACAAAATTTTTCGTATAAAATTTTTTTACCAAAATTTTTTTGTATAAAAAATTTTTAAAGAGAAATTTTCATATACAAATTTTTTATAGAACGTTTTCGTGTAAAATTATTTTGTCAAAAATTTTTCGTATTAAAATTTTTTATGGAAAATTTTTTGTATAAAATATTTTTATAGAAAACTTTTCGTATAAAAATTTTTTATAGAAAATTTTTCGTATAACAATTTTTTGAAGTAAATTGTTTGTATAAATATTTTTTATAGAAAATGTTTTGTATAAAAATTGTTTATAGAAAATTTTTCGTATAAAAAAATTTTTTTATAGAAAATTTTTAATATAAAAATTTTTTATACAAAATTTTTCGTACAAAAATTTTTTATGGCGAATTTTTCGTATAAAATTTTTTTACAGAAAATTTTTCGTATAAAAATTTTTTATAAAAAATTTTTCGTATAAAAAATTTTATAGAAAATTTTTCTTATAAAAATTTTTTATAGAAAATTTTTCGTATAAAAATTTTTTATAGAAAATTTTTCGTATAAAAATTTTTTGTAGAAAATTTTTCGTATAAAAATTTCTTATAGAAAATTTTTCATATAAAAATTGTTTTTATAGAAAATATTTCATATAAAATTTTTTTTTATAGAAAATTTTTCGTATAAAAATTTTTTATAGAAAATTTTTCTTATAAAAATTTTTTATAGAAAATTTTTCGCATAAAATTTTTATTAGAAAACTTTTTGTATAAAATTTTTATATAGAAAATTTTTTATATACAATTTTTTTTTTGGAAAATTTTCATATAAAAATTTTTTATAGAAAATTTTTCGTATAAAAATTTTTTGTATAAATTTTTTTTTATAGAAAATTTTTTTGTATAAAATTTTTTTTTTTATAGAAAATTTTTCTTATAAAATATTTTTATAGAAAATTTTTTGCATAAAAATCTTTTATAGCAAATCTATCGTATAAAAATTTTTGATAGAAAATTTTTACATAGAAATTTTTTTATAGAAAATTTTCCATATAAAAATTTTTAATAGAAAATTTTTCGTATAAAATTTTTTTTATAGAAAATTTTTCGTATAAAATTTTTTTATAGAAAATTTTTAGTATAAAAATTTTTATATAGAAAATTTTTCATATAAATTTTTTTATACAAATTTTTTTATATAAAAATTTATTATAGAAATTTTTTTTGTATACAAATTTTTTTATAGAAAAATTTTCGGATAAAATTTTTTTACAGAAAAATTTTCGTATTAAAATTTTTATGGAGAATTTTTCGTTAAAAAATCTTTTATAGACAATTTTTCGTATAAAATTTTTTTTATAGAAAATTTTTTTATGGAAAATTTTTCATATAAAATTGTTTCATATAAAACTTTTTTAAAAAAAAAAATTTCATAAAATTTTTTTTATGGAAATTTTTCGTATAAACATTTTTTTATAGAAAATTTTTCATATGCAATTTTTTTTTATATAAAATTGTTCATAAAAAATTTTTTTATAGAAAATTTTTTGTATAAAAATATTTTATAGAGAATTTTTCGTATAAAAATTTTTTATAGAAAATTTTTCATATAAAAAATTTTTATAGAAAATTTCATATATAAAAACTTTTTATATAGAATTTTTCATATAAAAATCTTTTTATAGAAAATTTTTCATATAAAATCTTTTTTATAGAAATTATTTTCTGAAAAAAGTTACAAGTTATAGCTAAAAAAAAAACATTTTGCGCAAATTTGTGCAAAAAAGCTTTTGGGATTTAAGAGCACACAACTGTTTTAATAAAATATCAAAAAATTAGTGCAGAACTTTGAGGAGTTACTTCTTAACATTCCCTAAAACTAACATACCTACAAAAATTTTGAATTTGACGAGGTTTAATTTTTCTTCTAAGAAAAAATTTAATTCTGTTTTGAATAAATCAATTTTTAGTCTATTTCGTAACACTGTGCATTATATTTTTTTTTATATGCTAATAAAGGGTTTGAGTTGTAAGACTTAAGAATGAAATTAAAATTTGTTAAATTAAACAAAAGTGGGCATATGTAGTAAATAGTTTAAAAGTAAAGTGTTAAGTTTTTAATGAAATATTAGAATTATAAAGTTTTATTTACAAATTTACAAGCATTAGGTAAATTATTAAAATCTAAGGAAAATTTTTTGAAATTATATTAATAATGAAAATTTTTAAAAGACAATTAAAGGAAAGTTAATGACTTTGCCAACATATTATATTAAAGAAGGGGGTGAAGGGAAGCTCTACTTCTAGCAAGAAAAGGATTTGGAAAACTACAACTAATCATCATATGTTGCCTTAGTGAACTTTAATCAATTTAAAACCATTTACTACTATTTACCCAAGATTTAATTAAATCTTCCTCTAAAACAAAATTAAATTTTCAATTTAAAATTTCTCTATTCTCGACTTCCATTCATTTCATTGAGTATTAACTATTAGGCCAAAGTATCGTTAGCAACCGAAATAAATTTATAGCAAAGGGATAACTTCATCTGCCTGAACTGAATGGTTTTGCCTTTTTGAAAATATATTTCGTAGAATTACGCATTATTGCAATATGCGTATTATTACCCGATTCTAACTGGTCATATGCGGTCTTAAGGTATTATGTATGTGTTTGTGTGTATGTATGTATGTGTTTGTTTGCATGTATATGCATGATTTAAGTATCAGAATTTATTTCAAAAACTATGCCATTCCATTAGCAGACCCCTTGTCATATCTGGCTTACTTGCCTTGGTAGCAGCAGTAGCAGCAGCCCTGTCATTATGGAGTAGCACAATCCTCTAGTTTTAGTTGTTTTCATATATTAATACTGTTTAATATAATCTTTGCTTAAATTTCTCATCAATTGATTTAAACATTTATTCATCGATAAATGTTTGCTTTATTAAAAGGGAAATATATTAGGGAGGAACAAAAAAATATGAAATTTTTCAAAAGAAAAATTCTCAAAAATTTCCAATAAATAGTAAAATGTTTGAATATTTTCTATAATCATAAAGTTTTTTTTTAATTTGATATAAAAAGCTAAATTTCTTAAAAATAATGTGAAATAGTATAATTTTCAAAAATTCTTTAAAAACATTAAAATTTTGAAACAAAAAGTAAAGAAAATTCTATTAAATAATAAAATTTTAAAAATTTCCTATTAACATTAAAATTTTTGAAAATTTCGTATAAATAACAAAATTATCAAAAGTTTCACTTTAATAGCTAAATTTTAAAATTTTCTTTAAATAGTAAAATTATTGAAAATTTCCTATAAATTGAAAAATTTTCGAAAAATTAAAAAAAAAATAAAAAAAATTTTCAATAATTTTGAAAATTTCTTATAAAATGTAAAATTATTGAAAATTTTCCGTAAATAGAAATTTTTTTAAAATATCCTAAAAATAATAAAATTTTTGAATATTTACACAACAAAACTAAAGTTTTAAAAAATTTCTTATAAAATTATTGAAAATGTACTCTAAATAGAAAATTTAAAAAAAAAATTTCTATAAATCGAAAAATTTTTGAAAATTTTACTGTAAATAGAAAATTGTTGAAAAATTTCCTTAAAGAGAAAATTTTTGAAAATTTCCTATAAAAATATGAAATATCTGAAAAATTTCATTGAAAAATATGAAATTTTTGAAAAATTTTCTACAAAAGATATAAATTTTTAAGAAAATTCCTATAAAAATAAGAAAATTTTGAAGAATTTTAAAAAAAATTTCATATAAAAATAATAAAATTTCATATGAAAAATTTCCTATAAAAATAGGAAATTTTTGAAAAATTTTCTAAAAAATAATAAATTTTTGAAAAATTTCCTATAAAAATAAGAAATTTTTGAAAAATTTTTTATAAAAATAAGAAATTTTTGAAAAATTTCCTATAAAAATAAGAAAATTTTGAAAAATTTCCTATAAAAATAAGAAATTTTTGAAAAATTTCTTATAAAAATAAGAAATTTTTGAAAAATTTCCTATAAAAATAAGAAAATTTTGAAAAATTTCCTATAAAAATAAGAAATTTTTGAAAACTTTCCTATAAAAATAAAAATTTTTGAAAAATTTCCTATAAAAATAAGAAATTTTTGAAAAATTTCCTATAAAAATAAGAAAATTTTGAAAAATTTCCTATAAAAATAAGAAAATTTTGAAAAATTTCCTATAAAAATAGAAAATTTTTGAAAAATTTCCTATAAAAATAAGAAATTTTTGAAAAATTTCCTATAAAAATAAGAAATTTTTGAAAAATTTCCTATAAAAATAAGAAATTTTTGAAAAATTTCCTATAAAAATAAGAAATTTTTGAAAAATTTCCTATAAAAATAAGAAATTTTTGAAAAATTTCCTATAAAAATAAGAAATTTTTGAAAAATTTCCTATAAAAATAGGAAATTTTTGAAAAATTTCCTATAAAAATAAGAAATTTTTGAAAAATTTCCTATAAAAATAAGAAATTTAAAAAAAAAAATTAATGTAGAAATATGAAATTTTCTATATTAAATTAATAATTTTCTATAAAAAATAAGAAATTTTTTAAAACTTTCCTATAAAAATAAGAAATTTTTAAAAAATTTCTATAAGAATAAGAAATTTTTGAAAATTTTCCTATAAAAATAAGAAATTAAAAAAAAATTAATATAGAAATATGAAACTTTTGAAAAATTTCATATAAAAATAAGAAACTTTTAAAAAGCTTCCTATAAAAATAAGAAATTTTTGAAAAATTTTCTATTAAAATAAGAAATTTTTTAAAAAAAAATCTGTGTAAAAATAAGAAATTTTCTATAAAAATAAGAAACTTTGGAAAAATTTGCCTAAAATAGAAATTTTTTAAAAATTTTTTAAAAATGTTGGAAAAAGTTGGAAAATATCCTATAAAAATAGAAATTTTAAAAAATTTCCATATATTGGTACCAGTCTATTGCCCATTCATATTCCCTGATTTCTATACATCTGTACGTTTGTATTAAAGCGTATTTGTATATGTTCACTTAAGTATGTGAGCGAAGTGCAGTGCCTGCAAACATTATTGTTTATATTTGTTTTGTTGTTGTTGTTGTTGCAAACCGTTCGTTTTTGGTCCGTTTTAGACGATATGAACGTGCTTTTGCATTATAATTATAATTGTGTTGCAGTTCAAAGCAGAGCAGGTTATGATAAGATAAAGAGATGTTTATTTTAGAAATGCAGTTATATCTACAACTGAATAATACGTTCAATATTAATAATGATTTAATCCTTTAGGAAACGGAAACAGGGTAGATATAAAACATCCGTTTTTAAAACAATATAAATTGTTTTAAAAAGCAAAATTAAACGGATTTCATTAACCAGACAAATCATGAGATACATTTTTTTAATTGTTAGAATATAATTATCGTGATTAAAATTTACAACAAAAGGGTTAAAAGTTCAATGCTTTAAAGCAAATTTGCTTTTATGTAAGGGGGTCTGTGTGTGTGAGATAAGTGAAAAGTTACAAATATATAAATATATGTATATGAACGTCTATATATATTAAGGCGGTTGATTTGTAATATTTCCCGTTCAAATAGAGAAATTTTAATTAATTTGTTATAAAAATGGAGACACTTTTTAAAGTTTCCAATAAAAATAATGAAACTTTCTGAAATTTACAGAAACTTTCTAAAATTTTTTATGAAATTAGAAAAAAATTTCTTAAAATTTCCTATAAAAATAGAGAAATTTTCCAAAAATATACTATAAAAATAAAGAAGTTTCCTATAAAAATATAGAAATTTGAAAACTTTATATAAATTATAAAAATTTAAAACAAATTTTTATAAAAATATAAAAATTTTCTAAAATATTCTATAAAAAATATAGAAAT
This sequence comes from Stomorhina lunata, assembly GCA_933228675.1. Classification (NCBI taxonomy): domain Eukaryota; kingdom Metazoa; phylum Arthropoda; class Insecta; order Diptera; family Rhiniidae; genus Stomorhina; species Stomorhina lunata. The sequence goes on from OW121740.1 coordinate 24,345,884, forward strand.
TTTCTAAAATTTTCTATTAAAATATAGAAATTTTCTAAACTTTTTTTAAAAATATAGAAATTTTCAAAAAGTCTCTATATAAATATAGAAATTTTCGACAATTTTCTATTAAAATAGAGAAATTTTCGAATATTTTCCATATAAATAAGAAATTGTAAACAACTTTCTATGAAAATTTATAAATTTCAAAAAATTTTTACAAAAACATAGAAATTTTACAAAAACTTCATTAAAAATATAAAAAACTTCTATAATTTTTTATAAAAATATAGAAGTTTTCGAACATTTTCTAAAAAAATACAGAAATTTTGCAAATTTTCTATAAAAATATAAAATTTTTCGAAATTATGTTTTTAAAACAAGTGAAATTTTCTAAAAATTTCTCCAAAAATATAGAAAATTTTGAAAATTTTTTATGAAAACAACAATTTTCAAAAATTTTTTTTTTTAAATACTGAAATTTTTCGAAAAATTTTTACCAAAAATATAGAAATTTTCGAAATTTTTCTATAAAAATATAGAAATTTTCTAAAATTTTCTATAAAAATATAGAAATTTTTGAAAATTTTCTAAAAAAAAAAAAAAAAAAATTTTAAAAATATAGAAATTTTTCCAAATTTTCTACAAAAACATAGAAATTTTACAAAATTTTCATTAAAAATACAGAAAATTTTTAAAAATTTTTATAAAAATATAGAAATTTTCGAAAATCTTCTATAAAAATATAAAAATTTTTGAAATTATTTTTTAAAAATGTGCAATTTTCTAAGATTTTCTACATAAATATAGAAATTTTTTATAAATTTTCTTTTAAAATATTGAAATTTTTTAAAATATTCTATAAAACTATAGAAATTTTCAAAAATTTTCTTTAAAAATATAGAAATTTTCGAAAATTTTCTGTAAAAATATAGAAATATTCGTAACTGTTCTGGTAAAATATGGAAATTTTCGAAAATTTTCTATAAAAATATAGAAATTTTCTAAAATTTGTTACCAAAATAGTGAAGTTTTCCAAAATTTTCTATAAAAATATAGAAATTTTCGAAAACTTTGTATAAAAATACAGAAATTTTTGAAAATTTTCTATAAAAATATAGAAGTTTTCGAAAATTTTCTATAAAAATATAGAAGTTTTCGAAAATTTTCTATAAAAATATAGAAACTTTCGAAAATTTCCTATAAAAACATAGAAATTTTTTACAATTTTCTACAAAAATATAGAAATTTTCAAAAAATTTCTATAAAAATATAGAAATTTTCGAAAATTTTCTATAAAAATATAGAAATTTTCTATAAAAATATAGAAATTTTAGAATGTTTTCTATAAAAGTATAGAATTTTTCGACAATTTTCTACAAAAATATAGAAATTTTCGAAAATCTTCTATAAAAATATAGAAATTTTCTATAAAAATATTGAAATTTTCGAAAATTTTCTATAAAAATATAGAAGTTTTCGAAAATTTTCTATAAAAATATAGAAGTTTTCGAAAATTTTCTATAAAAATATAGAAACTTTCGAAAATTTCCTATAAAAACATAGAAATTTTTTACAATTTTCTACAAAAATATAGAAATTTTCGAAAATCTTCTATAAAAATACAGAAATTTTCGAAAATTTTTATAAAAATATAAACATTTTCGAAAATTTTCTATAAAAATACAGAAATTTTAGAAAATTTTCTATAAAAATATAGAAATTTTCGAAAATTTTCTATAAAAGTATAAAAATTTTCGAAAATTTTCTATAAAAATATAGAAATTTTCGAAAATTTTCTATAAAAATATAGAAATTTTCGAAAATTTTCTATAAAAATATAGAAATTTTCGAAAATTTTCTATAAAAATATAGAAATTTTCGAAAATTTTCTATAAAAATATAGAAATTTTCGAAAATTTTCTATAAAAATATTGAAATTTTTTAAAATTTTCTATAAAAATATTGAAATTTTTTAAAATTTTCTAAAAAAAATATAGAAATTTTCGAAAATTTTCTATAAAAATATAGAAATTTTAGAAAATTTTTTATAAAAATATAAAAATTTTCGAAAATTTTCTTTAAAAATATAAAAATTTTCGAAAATTGTATATAAAAATATAGAAAATGTCAAACATTTATAGAATATAGAATTTTTCGAAAATTTTCTATAAAAATATAGAAATTTTCGAAAATTTTCTATAAAAATATAGAAATTTTCGAAGATTTTCTATAAAAATATAGAAATTTTCGAAAATTTTCTATAAAAATATAGAAATTTTCGAAAATTTTCTTTAAAATATAAAAATTTGCGAAAATTGTCTATAAAAATATAGAAATTTTCGAAAATTTTCTATAAAAATATAGAAATTTTCGAAGATTTTTGAAAATAAGAAAAAAAGTTTTGTTTTTGTTTTAATTTTTTTCCTTCCTGGGAACTTTTGTCTGTATTTCATTACTAATACATCTGAAATTTTTGATTTTACTTATGTATGCGTAAGTTTATTTATTAGAAAGTATCCTAATAATATATTTCATATCTTAGCTTTGGGTGATCTAAATGGGATTTGAAGACAGTGACATAATAATGTTACACTGCATTGCAATTAAGTAACTCCAATCACTGCATAATGATCATTATGATGTTTATGACTATGACAAGGGCGATGAATATGAAGATAATATGAATGTAGAAAATATATGCATTTGTATATTGAATCTTAAAATCCAATAAAATTTTAATAATTACATTAAAAGCAGAGTTTAGATTTGTTTTGACAAAAAGGGGCAATAGCAATCAATCAGTGGAAATGACTTGAGAATGTTTAATAAGGATTTAAAGAAAATGCAAAATCTGGGTAATTACGAGCAAAATCAACAAACAAATGATAAACACGCATAGGTTTATTGAGAATTACTCAAAATTTTCAACAGTTTAAGTTAATCTTAATTTGTTATTATTAAAAAAGAGTTATCTTTTTCCATAATTTCCTTTTTAAAACTCTTAAAAAACAATCAGCATTAAAAATCATTATACGGAATATAATGGGGAAAAAAGAAATTATGACAAAAAACCAAAACGTAATGAATATAATGTTAAAATAACAACGAAATCGAGTGAAAAGATCAATTCAACAGTTAAGAGTTAATTGCATTAATATTAACATTAAAACTGATAATACAAATAAATACCGTTATAAGGATAAACTTACGCATACAAATACATACGTAAAAATATTCAAATGTATGTAGAAATATATATGTTAATGTTTTTAACGGAAACACCGAAACAGTTAAACGAAAAATAAATAAAACAAAAAGTGAAGCATACTCAAAGGCGTTAAAATAAAATATTGAAATATTTTATTTAAATAAGATTCAAGGGAGTTTTTAGCTTAGGATATAATAATTTAGATAACTTTTTCTCAATCTTTGTTTGCTCTAATTTCTGTTACCCTTTATTTCAATATCCAGTTTGTATATAACATTGTCAGTCTGTCAATTGAACAAACTACCATTCAATTGCTCATTGAATAAAAAAATATAAGAGTTAAACAAAAAAAAAAAAAAAAAAAAAAATATGCGTAAAGAAAAAATGCTACATTGAAGCTGATAATTAAAAATATGTAGCCAAGCGTATCCTTGCTGTGAACAGACAAATATATATATTTTTTATATGAAAATTTAACAGGAAAACAAACTGAAAACAATGTTATTGAATGAACAATTACATTTAAACTATTATTAAACATAATAAAATATTATCATAAAATAATTTAAGCTCATTAAGTGAAAAAAACCGACAATTATTGAAAATAGTTGGACTGTAAAAGAAGCGAAAATTTACAGAAAAGGGGAGAAAAATTAAGCATTTAAAGGTTTTTAAATTATAACTAATTTTAAATAAGAAAAGTATGAAAAAGTTTTAAAAATTTTATTTAAATTCCGAGAAATTTTAAAATTTTACTCTTCTAAAGGATTTTCTTATATTTTTATAGGAAATTTTCGAAAATATTAAATAAAATTAAAAATTTTTCTTCTTTAGGAAGTTTTTGAAAGTTTTATTTTTTAAAGGAAATTTTCTAACATTTTTAAATATATAGAACATTTTCAATAAAATAAAATTTTGATTGTTTTAGGAAATTTTTAAAAATTCACTATTTATATGAAATTGTTCTATCTATAGGATATTTTTAAAAATTTTACTATTTTCAAGAAATTTTTAAAAATTTTACTATTTTCAGGAAATTTTTAAAAATTTTACTATTTTCTGGAAAATTTTTAAAAATTTTACTATTTTCTGGAAAATTTTTAAAACTTTAACTAATTCTAGGAAATTTTTATTAATTATAGGAAATTTTCTAAAATTTTAATCAATTTTAGAAAATTTTCTATAAAAATAGAATCATTTTCTTAAATTTGATCTAAAAATTGAGATATTTTCTAAAATTTCTACAAAACATAAAGAAATTTTCAATAATTTCGTACAACAGTTGAGAAACCTTCAAAAAATTTCTATCAAAATAAAAATTTTTTATATAACTTCCTATAAATATAGATATTTTTGAACATTTTCTATAAAAAGATTCAAATTTTCGAAAATTTCCTGTAAAAATAGATTTTTAAAAAACTTCCTATAAAAATAGGGAAATTTTCAAAAAATTCCAATAAAAATAAAAAGATTTTTGAAAATTTTGTAAGAACATAGAAGAATTTTCGAAAAATATAGAAATTTACAAAAATTTCGAAAATTTTCTATACAAATAGAGATATTTTTGAAAACTTCCTATAAAAATAGAGAAATTTTTGAAAATTTCCTATAAAAAAACAAATTTTTAAAATTTCCTATAAAAATAGAGAAATTTTCGAAAATTTGCTATAAAAATAGAAAATTTTCAAAAAATTTCCTATAAAAATTAGAAAATTTTCAAAAATTTCCTATAAAAATATAGAAATTTTCGAAAATTTTCTATAAAAATATAGAATTTTAAAAAAATTTTCTATGCAAATATAGAAATTTTTGAATTTTTTTTTTATGGACTTTTTTTTATAAACTTAACTTTCTAATAAAATTAAAAAATGTTTGAAAATTTTTTTTATAAAAATATAGAAATTTTCGAAAATTTTCTAAAAAAATATAGAAAAATTAAAACATTTTTTATAAAAATGTATAAGTTTTCGAAATTTTCTATAAAAATATATAAATTTTCGAAAATTTTCTATAAAAATAGAGAAATTTCGAAAATTTGCTATAAAAATAGAGAAATTTTTTGAAAATTTTCTATAGAAAATTGAGAAATTTTCTAAAAAAAAAAAAAAAAATAAAAAAAAAATTAATTTTCATAAAAACCTATAAACAATGGAGAAATTTTTTAAAATCTCTTATAAAAAAGAGAAATTTTCGAAAATTTCCTAGAAAAAATAGCGAAATTTTCGAAAATTTCCTATCAAAATAAATAAATTTTCTAAAATTTCTAATAAAAATACAGAAAATTTTCGAACATTTCCTATAAAAATAGAGCAATTTTCGAACATTTCCTATAAAAATAGAGCAATTTTCGAAAATTTTCTATAAAATTTTTGAAAATTTTCTATAAAAATATAGAAATTTTTGAAAATTTTCTATAAAAATATAGAAATTTTTGAAAATTTTCTATAAAAATATAGAAATTTTCGAAAATTTTCTATAAAAATATAGAAATTTTCGAAAATGTTCGAAAATTTTCTATAAAAATATAGAAATTTTCGAAAAATTTCTATAAAAATATAGAAATTTTCGATAATTTTTTATCAAAATATAGAAATTTTCGAAAATTTTCTATAAAAGTATAGAAATTTTCGAAAATTTTCTATAAAAATATAGATATTTTCGAAAATTTTCTATATTTTTATATATAAAAATATAGAAATTTTCGAAAATTTTCTCTAAAAATATAGAAATTTTCGAAAATTTTCTATAAAAATATAGAAGTTTTCGAAAATTTTCTATAAAAATATAGAAATTTTCGAAAATTTTCTATAAAAATATAGAAATTTTCGAAAATTTTCTATAAAAATATAGAAATTTTCGAAAATTTTCTATAAAAATATAGAAATTTTCGAAAATTTTCTATAAAAATATAGAAATTTTCGAAAAATTTCTATAAAAATATAGAAATTTTCGAAAATTTTCTATAAAAATATAGAAATTTTCGAAAATTTTCTATAAAAATATAGAAATTTTCGAAAATTTTCTATAAAAATATAGAAATTTTCGAAAATTTTCTATAAAAATATAGAAATTTTCGAAAATTTTCTATAAAAATATAGAAATTTTCGAAAATCTTCTATAAAAATATAGAAATTTTCGAAAATTTCCTATAAAAATATCGAAATTTTCGAAAATTTTCTATAAAAATATAGAAATTTTCTATAAAAATATAGAAATTTTCGAAAATTTTCTATAAAAATATAGAAATTTTTGAAAATTTTCTATAAAAATATAGAAATTTTCGAAAATTTTCTATAACAATATAGAAATTTTCGAAAAATTTCTATAAAAATATAGAAATTTTCGATAATTTTTTTATAAAAATATAGAAATTTTCTATAATGTTTTTATAAAAATATAGAAATTTTCGAAAATTTTCTATAAAAGTATAGAAATTTTCGAAAATTTTCTATAAAAATACAGAAATTTTCGAAAATTTTCTATAAAAATATAGAAATTTTCGAAAATTTTCTATAAAAATATAGAAATTTTCGAAAATTTTCTATAAAAATATAGAAATTATCGAAAATTTTCTATAAAAATATAGAAATTTTCGAAAATTTTCTATAAAAGTATAGAAGATTTTCGAAAATGTTCTATAAAAATATATAAATTTTCGAAAATTTTCTATAAAAATATATAAATTTTCGAAAATTTTCTATAAAAATATAGAAATTTTCGAAAATTTTCTATAAAAATATAGAAATTTTCGAAAATTTTCTATAAAAATATAGAAATTTAAAAAAATTTTCTATGCAAATATAGAAATTTTTGAATTTTTTTTTTATGGACTTTTTTTATAAACTTAACTTTCTAATAAAATTAAAAAATGTTTGAAAATTTTTTTTATAAAAATATAGAAATTTTCGAAAATTTTCTAAAAAAATATAGAAAAATTAAAACATTTTTTATAAAAATGTATAAGTTTTCGAAATTTTCTATAAAAATATATAAATTTTCGAAAATTTTCTATAAAAATAGAGAAATTTCGAAAATTTGCTATAAAAATAGAGAAATTTTTTGAAAATTTTCTATAGAAAATTGAGAAATTTTCTAAAAAAAAAAAAAAAAAAATAAAAAAAAAATTAATTTTCATAAAAACCTATAAACAATGGAGAAATTTTTTAAAATCTCTTATAAAAAAGAGAAATTTTCGAAAATTTCCTAGAAAAAATAGCGAAATTTTCGAAAATTTCCTATCAAAATAAATAAATTTTCTAAAATTTCTAATAAAAATACAGAAAATTTTCGAACATTTCCTATAAAAATAGAGCAATTTTCGAACATTTCCTATAAAAATAGAGCAATTTTCGAAAATTTTCTATAAAATTTTTGAAAATTTTCTATAAAAATATAGAAATTTTTGAAAATTTTCTATAAAAATATAGAAATTTTTGAAAATTTTCTATAAAAATATAGAAATTTTCGAAAATTTTCTATAAAAATATAGAAATTTTCGAAAATGTTCGAAAATTTTCTATAAAAATATAGAAATTTTCGAAAAATTTCTATAAAAATATAGAAATTTTCGATAATTTTTTATCAAAATATAGAAATTTTCGAAAATTTTCTATAAAAGTATAGAAATTTTCGAAAATTTTCTATAAAAATATAGAAATTTTCGAAAATTTTCTATATTTTTATATATAAAAATATAGAAATTTTCGAAAATTTTCTCTAAAAATATAGAAATTTTCGAAAATTTTCTATAAAAATATAGAAGTTTTCGAAAATTTTCTATAAAAATATAGAAATTTTCGAAAATTTTCTATAAAAATATAGAAATTTTCGAAAATTTTCTATAAAAATATAGAAATTTTCGAAAATTTTCTATAAAAATATAGAAATTTTCGAAAATTTTCTATAAAAATATAGAAATTTTCGAAAATTTTCTATAAAAATATAGAAATTTTCGAAAATTTTCTATAAAAATATAGAAATTTTGGAAAATTTTCTATAAAAATATAGAAATTTTGGAAAATTTTCTATAAAAATATAGAAATTTTCGAAAATTTTCTATAAAAATATAGAAATTTTCGAAAATTTTCTATAAAAATATAGAAATTTTCGAAAATCTTCTATAAAAATATAGAAATTTTCGAAAATTTCCTATAAAAATATCGAAATTTTCGAAAATTTTCTATAAAAATATAGAAATTTTCTATAAAAATATAGAAATTTTCGAAAATTTTCTATAAAAATATAGAAATTTTTGAAAATTTTCTATAAAAATATAGAAATTTTCGAAAATTTTCTATAAAAATATAGAAATTTTCGAAAAATTTCTATAAAAATATAGAAATTTTCGAAAAATTTCTATAAAAATATAGAAATTTTCGATAATGTTTTTATAAAAATATAGAAATTTTCGAAAATTTTCTATAAAAGTATAGAAATTTTCGAAAATTTTCTATAAAAATACAGAAATTTTCGAAAATTTTCTATAAAAATATAGAAATTTTCGAAAATTTTCTATAAAAATATAGAAATTTTCGAAAATTTTCTATAAAAATATAGAAATTATCGAAAATTTTCTATAAAAATATAGAAATTTTCGAAAATTTTCTATAAAAGTATAGAAGATTTTCGAAAATGTTCTATAAAAATATATAAATTTTCGAAAATTTTCTATAAAAATATATAAATTTTCGAAAATTTTCTATAAAAATATAGAAATTTTCGAAAATTTTCTATAAAAATATAGAAATTTTCGAAAATTTTCTATAAAAATATAGAAATTTTGGAAAATTTTCTATAAAAATATAGAAATTTTCGAAAATTTTCTATAAAAATATAGAAATTTTCGAAAATTTTGTATAAAAATATAGACATTTTTGGAAATTTCCTATCAAAATAGGGAAATTATCAAAAATTTTCTATAAAAATAAAGAATTTTTCAAAAATTTACAAAAATATTTCGAAAAATTTCTATAAAAGTATAGAAATTTTTGAAAATTTTCTATAAAAATAAAGAATTTTTCAAAAATTTACTATAAAAATGGAGAAATTTTCCAAAATTTCCTGTAAAAATAAAGAAATTTTCGAAAACTTCTAATCAAGATAGAATTTTTTTTTTTAATTTCCTATAAAAATAGATTTTCGAAAATTTTTTATAAAAATATTGAAATTTTGTAAAATTTTCTATAAAAATATTGAAATTTTGGAAAATTTTCTATAAAAATATAGAAATTTTCTATAAAAACATAGAAATTTTCGAAACTTTTTATAAATTTTAATATTTATGAAAATGTTTTTCAATATTTTTCTGTATATAAGAAATTTTATAAAATTTTAAAATTTCAATCAAAAATTTAAAAAATGTTTGCAAGAAATTTTCGAAAATTTTAGCATTTTTAGAAAATTTTCGAAGCTTTTACCATAGAATAAATAAATACCTAGAAAGTCAACGAAATGTCAAAGTACACATGGGACATGTCAAAAGTACGGATCAGTAATATGGTATCGGTAAGGTTAAAAAGAGCTTTTACTTTTCTTAATGAATACAAACAGTTGCACAAAAAAGTATGATATGATGGGACGCAAATTTTCTTCAAGATTTTTTCAGTAATTTTAGGATATATTCTTAAGAAATTCATCTTTTAAGGTATAGAATGAGTTTTACTTGATTTTAGGATAATTAAAATGTATAAACAATCTTTTATTTTAAATTTCATTAATTTTTTTAATACCAAAAATTGCAGCCCTACTTGCTCAATATAAATTAAGCAAAACAAAAAATAGAATGTCGAAAGAAAACAAAATAAAAAAATTTTCAGTTTGTAAAAAATAAAAAGTGTTTCTACATTAAAATAATGTTAAAATATTAAAAAAAAAATAACATTTTATGTGTGCAATTTACAACAGTGCGTTTCATTCAAAATTTCGCGGAATTATTCAAACAAAATTTTGAGTGCAAAAAGCTTTTCTGTTTGTTAAAAAAGCTTTTATTTCATGTACGTGTGATTTAGTAGAATACTAAATTTTAGTGGATCAGCTGACGACCTTCTATATATTCTTCTATGGCTTTTACTATTAATAAAGTCATATAATTTTCTTGTCTTTATATATTATTTTCTCTATTGATTTCTTTGAAAATTCCATAAATTTTCCCAGCTTTAAAATTCTTTACTTTGTTTACCAAATTGAGAAATAAAAAAAGAAACAATAAAATACGACATTGAGGAAAATGCAGACATTTCAAAAGAAAAAGGAGTCATATTTTGTTAGTACCAGACATTTATAGCCAATTTTTTCCTTAAATTGCTGCTGTATTTATTATCCTTGTTTTTTGTGCTTCCTCATAACGGGCAAATCAATAATGATTTACATAAGAAAAGCAAAAGAAGAAAAAAAAAGCGATAGATATTCAAAGATAGTCTCGGTTTTATGGGTTATACTATATTAAGGGAAAGAAAAACCCATATATTAAAATTTTTCTAAGGAAAATCTGGCTGTAAAAAGAAACGAAACTTAACGCAAAGAAATATAGACTCAAACAAAATGAAAATATCAGAAGAAATTTTACAGACAAAGGAAGCCAATATGTAGTCATATGTACATTGTAGCCATGTATTATCAAAGGGTTAACCACATCAATAAGGAAAAATTTCTGGAGAAGATAAAAAAGTATCAAATAAATTTCTAGAGTAAATCAACAATTCAAAGCAAAGACTTTTACATTTAAACTTAAAAATGAAGAAAACAAAGGGTGGGTTTTTCCTATTGGTACAAAGACAACAAGTTCAATTACACTCATACATACATACATATAAATATCTCTTAAGGATTTTTCACAACAGCTCTATAATGTGTTACAAATACATGGCAATCGTGTGGTTTTAAATACTTAACAATTCTATTTTTATTTCATACATTTCAATTATTTTATTATTCTTTATTTTATCATCCTTTCAATGTTATTCTTCCCCCTTTACTTTTTGTTTGGTTTCTCTTTTAAGGCAAAAGAAAACAAATATAAAATTGATTAAAGTTTTCAATTTTTAAAGATATTGTCAGTATCAGTTTCAAAAGGAGTAAAAGGACTTACTGCTGTTTTGTTCAAGGGAGGAAGAGAGTTTAAAAAGCAATTGAAAATTAGTAAAATCAGCATGTGGGAAAGAACTTGGTTCTTTTTTTTGTAGTTTTCCCATATGCAAATTTCACAAAGTAAAAGCCACAATCTATTTATAAATTTAAATGGTTCATTTACATATAAAATGCAAAAGAGAATTTCAATGATTGTTAATATGAAAAGTAGCATTTAGTTAATGGAATTAAATTTTAATGATTGACGTCATATTAACCCTTTAATAAATATTGTTGCTGATAGGGAACAAAAAACAAACTCATAAAATAAAGACTCTATTTTTCTCAGATGTCCCCTAAAACTTAATTTGGACTCAATTTAAGGGAGTGTTCGCAAAAAAAATTATAAAAAATTTGTACCGAAATTTTTTCTATATAAAAAATTTGTACCGAAATATTTTCTATATAAAAAATTTGTACCGAAATTTTTTCTATATAAAAATTTGTACCGAAATTTTTTCTATATAAAAAATTTGTACCGAAATTTATTCTATATAAAAAATTTGTACCGAAATTTATTCTATATAAAAAATTTGTACCGAAATTTTTTCTACATAAAAAATTTGTACCGAAATTTTTTCTATATAAAAAATTTGTACCGAAATTTTTTCTTAAATAAAAAATTTTTACCGAAATTTTTTCTATATAAAAAATTTGTACCGAAATTTTTTCTATATAAAAAATTTGTACCGAAATTTTTTCTACATAAAAAATTTGTACCGAAATTTTTTCCTTATGAAAAATTTGTACCGAAATTTTTTCTTAAATAAAAAATTTGTACCGAAATTTTTTCTTAAATAAAAAATTTGTACCAAAATTTTTTCTATATAAAAAATTTGTACCCAAATTTTTTCTATATAAAAAATTTTTACCAAAATTAATTCTATATAAAAAATTTGTACTGAAATTTTTTCTATATAAAAAATTTGTAATAAAATTTTTTCTTTATAAAAAATTTGTACAAAAATTTTTCTATATAAAAAATTTTTATTGAAAACTTTTCGATATTAAAAATTTATACCCAAATTTTTCGTATATAAAAAATTTGTACCGAAATTTTTTCTATATAAAAAATTTATACCGAAATTTTTTCTTAAATAAAAAATTTGTACCGAAATGTTTTCTTAAATAAAAAATGTGTACCAAATTTTTTTCTATATAATAAATTTTTACCGAAATTTATTCTATATAAATAATTTGTACTGAAATTGTTTGTATATAAAAAATTTGTAATAAAATTTTTTCTATACAAAAAATTTGTACCAAAATTTTTCTATATAAAAAATTTGTACAAAAATTTTTCTATATAAAAAACTTTTAACGAAAATTTTTCTATATAAAAAAATTTTAATGAAAACTTTTCGATATTAAAAATTTATACCGAAATTTTTCCTATATAAAAAATTTGTACCGAAATTTTTTCTTAAATAAAAAATTTGTACCGAAATTTTTTCTATCTAAAAAAATTTGTACCGAAATTTTTTCTATTTAAAAAATTTGTACCGAAATTTTTTCTATATACAAAATTTGTACCAAAATTTTTTCTATATAAAAAATGTGTACCGAAATTTTTATTATATAAAAAATTTATACTGAAATATTACTATATAATAAATTTCTAACGAAGATTTTTCTATCCAAAAAATGTGTACCGAAATTTTTTCTTAAATAAAAAATTTGTACCGAAATTTTTTCTATATAAAAAATTTGTACCGAAATTTTTTCGATATAAAAAATTTGTACCGAAATTTTTTCTATATAAAAAATTTGTAATAAAATTTTTTCTTTATAAAAAATTTGTACAAAAATTTTTCTATATAAAAAATTTTTATAGAAAACTTTTCGATATTAAAAATTTATACCCAAATTTTTCGTATATAAAAAATTTGTACCGAAATTTTTTCTATATAAAAAATTTATACCGAAATTTTTTCTTAAATAAAAAATTTGTACCGAAATGTTTTCTTAAATAAAAAATGTGTACCAAATTTTTTTCTATATAATAAATTTTTACCGAAATTTATTCTATATAAATAATTTGTACTGAAATTGTTTGTATATAAAAAATTTGTAATAAAATTTTTTCTATATAAAAAATTTGTACCAAAATTTTTCTATATAAAAAATTTGTACAAAAATTTTTCTATATAAAAAACTTTTAACGAAAATTTTTCTATATAAAAAATTTGTACCGAAATTTTTTCTATATAAAAAATTTGTACCGAAATTTTTTCTATATAAAAAATTTGTCCCGAAATTTTTTCTATATAAAAAATTTGTACCGAAATTTTTTCTATATAAAAAATTTGTACCGAAATTTTTTCTATATAAAAAATTTGTCCCGAAATTTTTTCTATATAAAAAATTTGTACCGAAATTTTTTCTACATAAAAAATTTGTACCGAAATTTTTTCTACATAAAAAATTTGTACCGAAATTTTTTCCTTATGAAAAATTTGTACCGAAATTTTTTCTTAAATAAAAAATTTGTACCGAAATTTTTTCTTAAATAAAAATTTGTACCAAAATTTTTTCTATATAAAAAATTTGTACCCAAATTTTTTCTATATAAAAAATGTTTACCAAAATTATTTCTATATAAGAAATTTGTACTGAAATTTTTTCTATATAAAAAATTTGTAATCAAATTTTTTCTTTATAAAAAATTTGTACAAAAATTTTTCTATATAAAAAATTTTTAATGAAAACATTTCGATATTAAAAATTTATACCCAAATTTTTCGTATATACAAAATTTGTACCGAAATTTTTTCTATATAAAAAATTTATACCGAAATTTTTTCTTAAATAAAAAATTTTTACCGAAATGTTTTCTTAATTTAAAAATGTGTACCAAATTTTTTTCTATATAATAAATTTTTACCGAAATTTATTCTATATAAATAATTTGTACTGAAATTGTTTGTATATAAAAAATTTGTAATAAAATTTTTTCTATATAAAAAATTTGTACCAAAATTTTTCTATATAAAAAATTTGTACAAAAATTTTTCTATATAAAAAACTTTTAACGAAAATTTTTCTATATAAAAAATTTTTAATGAAAACTTTTCGATATTAAAAATTTATACCGAAATTTTTCCCATACAAAAAATTTGTACCGAAATTTTTTCTTAAATAAAAAATTTGTACCGAAATTTTTTCTATTTAAAAAAATTTGTACCGAAATTTTTTCTATTTAAAAAATTTGTACCGAAATTTTTTCTATATAAAAAATTTGTACCGAAATTTTTTCTATATAAAAAATTTGTACCGAAATTTTTTCTATAAAAAAAATTTGTACCGAAATTTTTTCTATATAAAAAAAATTTGTACCGAAATTTTTTCTATATAAAAAAAATTTGTACCGAAATTTTTTCTATATAAAAAAAATTTGTACCGAAATTTTTTCTAAATAAAAAATTAGTACCGAAATTTTTTTATATAAAAAATTTGTACCGAAATTTTTTCTATATAAAAAATTTGTACCGAAATTTTTTCTATATAAAAAATTTGTACCAAAATTTTTTCTATATAAAAAATTTGTACCGACATTTTTTCTATATAAAAAATTTGTACCGAAATTTTTTCTATATAAAAAATTTGTACCGAATTTTTTTCTATATAAGAAATTTGTACCGAATTTTTTACTATATAAAAAATTTGTACCGAAATTGTTTCTATATAAAAAATTTGTACCAAATTTTTTTCTATATAAATAATTTGTACCGAAATTTTTACTATATAAAAAATTTGTACCGAAATTTTTTCTATATAAAAAATTTGTACCGAAATTTTTTCTATATAAAAAATTTGTACCGAAATTTTTTCTATATAAAAAATTTGTACCGAAATTTTTTCTATATAAAAAATGTGTACCGAAATTTTTTCTATATAAAAAATTTGCAACCGAAATTTTTCTATATAAAAAATTTGCAACCGAAATTTTTCTATATAAAAAATTTGTACCGAAATTTTTTCTATATAAAAAATTTGTACCGAAATTTTTTCTATATAAAAAATTTGTACCGAAATTTTTTCTATATAAAAAATTTGTACCGAAATTTTTTCTATATAAAAAATTTGTACCGAAATTTTTTCTATATAAAAAATTTGTACCGAAATTTTTTCTATATAAAAAATTTGTACCGAAATTTTTTCTATATAAAAAATTTGTATCGAAAATTTTTCTATATAAAAAATTTGTACCGAAATTTTTTCTATATAAAAAATTTGTACCGAAATTTTTTCTATATAAAAAATTTGTACCGAAATTTTTTCTATATAAAAAATTTGTACCGAAATTTTTTCTATATAAAAAATTTGTACCGAAATTTTTTCTATATAAAAAATTTGTACCGAAATTTTTTCTATATAAAAAATTTGTACCGAAATTTTTTCTATATAAAAAATTTGTACCGAAATTTTTTCTATATAAAAAATTTGTACCGAAATTTTTTCTATATGAAAAATTTGTACCGAAATTTTTTCTATATAAAAAATTTGTACCGAAATTTTTTCTATATAAAAAATTTGTACCGAAATTTTTTCTATATAAAAAATTTGTACCGAAATTTTTTCTATATAAAAAATTTGTACCGAAATTTTTTCTATATAAAAAATTTGTACCGAAATTTTTTCTATATAAAAAATTTGTACCGAAATTTTTTCTATATAAAAAATTTGTACCGAAATTTTTTCTATATAAAAAATTTGTACCGAAATTTTTTCTATAAAAAAAATTTGTACCGAAATTTTTTCTATACAAAAAATATGTACTGAAATTTTTTCTATATAAAAAAATTGTACCGAAATTTTTTCTATATAAAAAATTTGTACCGAAATTTTTTCTATATAAAAAATTTGTACCGAAATTTTTTCTATATAAAAAATTTGTACCGAAATTTTTTCTATATAAAAAATTTGTACCGAAATTTTTTCTATATAAAAAATTTGTACCGAAATTTTTTCTATATAAAAAATTTGTACCGAAATTTTTTCTTTATAAAAAATTTGTACCGAAATTTTTTCTATATAAAAAATTTGTACCGAAATTTTTTCTATATAAAAAATTTGTCCCGAAATTTTTTCTATATAAAAAATTTGTACCGAAATTTTTTCTATATAAAAAATTTGTCCCGAAATTTTTTCTATATAAAAAATTTGTACCGAAATTTTTTCTACATAAAAAATTTGTACCGAAATTTTTTCTACATAAAAAATTTGTACCGAAATTTTTTCCTTATGAAAAATTTGTACCGAAATTTTTTCTTAAATAAAAAATTTGTACCGAAATTTTTTCTTAAATAAAAATTTGTACCAAAATTTTTTCTATATAAAAAATTTGTACCCAAATTTTTTCTATATAAAAAATGTTTACCAAAATTAATTCTATATAAGAAATTTGTACTGAAATTTTTTCTATATAAAAAATTTGTAATCAAATTTTTTCTTTATAAAAAATTTGTACAAAAATTTTGCTATATAAAAAATTTTTAATGAAAACATTTCGATATTAAAAATTTATACCCAAATTTTTCGTATATAAAAAATTTGTACCGAAATTTTTTCTATATAAAAAATTTATACCGAAATTTTTTCTTAAATAAAAAATTTGTACCGAAATGTTTTCTTAATTTAAAAATGTGTACCAAATTTTTTTCTATATAATAAATTTTTACCGAAATTTATTCTATATAAATAATTTGTACTGAAATTGTTTGTATATAAAAAATTTGTAATAAAATTTTTTCTATATAAAAAATTTGTACCAAAATTTTTCTATATAAAAAATTTGTACAAAAATTTTTCTATATAAAAAACTTTTAACGAAAATTTTTCTATATAAAAAATTTTTAATGAAAACTTTTCGATATTAAAAATTTATACCGAAATTTTTCCCATACAAAAAATTTGTACCGAAATTTTTTCTTAAATAAAAAATTTGTACCGAAATTTTTTCTATTTAAAAAAATTTGTACCGAAATTTTTTCTATTTAAAAAATTTGTACCGAAATTTTTTCTATATACAAAATTTGTACCAAAATTTTTTCTATATAAAAAATGTGTACCGAAATTTTCATTATATATAAAAATTTATACTGAAATATTACTATATAATAAATTTCTAACGAAGATTTTTCTATCCAAAAAATTTGTACCGAAATTTTTTCTTAAATAAAAAATTTGTACCGAAATTTTTTCTATATAAAAAATTTGTACCGAAATTTTTTCTATATAAAAAATTTGTACCGAAATTTTTTCTATATAAAAAATTTTACCGAAATTTTTTCTATATAAATAATTTGCACCGAAATTTTTCTATATAAAAAATTTGTACCGAAATTTTTTCTATACAAAAAATTTGTACCGAAATTTTTTCTTAAATAAAAAATTTGTACCGAAATTTTTTCTATATAAAAAATTTGTACCAAATTTTTTTCTTTATAAAAAATTTGTACCGAAATTTTTTCTTTATAAAAAATTTATACCGAAATTTTTTCTATATAAAAAATTTGTACCGAATTTTTCTATATAAACAATTTTTAACAAAAATTTTTCTATACAAAAAATTTTTAACGAAATTTTTTCTATACAAAAAATTTTTAACGAAATTTTTTCTATATAAAAAACTTTTAATGAAATTTTTTCTATACAAAAAATTTGTACCGAAATTTTTTCTATACAAAAAATTTGTACCGAAATTTTTTCTATATTAAAAATTTGTACCGAAATTTTTTCTATATAAAAAATTTGTACCGAAATTTTTCTATATAAAAAATGTTTAACAAAAAATTTTTAGCGAAATTTTTTCTATATAAAAAATTTGTAACGAAATTTTTTCTTTTTATCTTCAAATCTCAATCTTAAAACTTTAGTTTATCTTTATTTTTATCTTACTTTAAAATTACTCTTCTCTAAATACCTTAAACAATTTAAAAAGTTTCCTTTCAAATACTCACCTTTAGCTTTGATGTTTATTTGGAAATTTTGTAAATTTTCTTAGATATTTTCCAAAACATATAACTTTTGCCAATGACACATATCTTCATCCTTATCTATGTAATTTTTTCTCTTTTAGCTTAGAAACGCAGTTGTTGCCTCAATGAAATTCTATAGCTTCTTAGATTTTTGTAAGAAAAGAGCTTTAATGTATCTTGTCTCATAGTCTGAGATATCATAAAATGAAAATCTTCAAAACACGAAAAAATTACCAGTAGAAGAAAAGAAAGACACTAACCTTGCACATTTCATGTTTCATTATGTTCTTTTCTTTATTTTGTATGCACTTGCAAGATATCTGGGCATTAACAGAAATATATTAGGGTGAGGAGAAATGGCTAATTAAAATATGTATGTTTATAGTAAGAAGAGGTCGTATAGGGTTTAAGTAACAGATATTTCTAAAATATTTTGTATTTTTTTTACTTTTGTGTTTTCAATTTCTTCAATTTTTGATTCTTTATTTTATCTACATAATTTTGCTGCACCCTAATCTTTTAAGCTGCATTTACACTATTTATATACAAAACACACATAAGAAATATGTGAGGATGAAATTTTATACTACAACCTTTAAGCTCTACTCAAATTTATTTTTATTTTATTCAAGTAAAGACTAAGCACGAGAAAAATGAACTTAGGATAGACTCAACTAAATACTTAGTTATTTTTATAGAAGTTGATTTCTTTTTACTGCAGTTCGACTTATCTGACTGTAAAATAGGCTACTGCTTTAAATCATATGTAAACCCTAGCATTCTGTTCGAATTAATGATACAGAAATTATATATAAACTTTAATTGCATACTTTTAGGATATTCAAGATAATTTATATTGGAATTAAAATATTTGCACGGCTATGTGTATTTTTTTTAAATATTCGTAGTGATTATATTTAATTTTTGTTAATTAATCCAAAATTGGAAAACGACTTTTACGATATGGGTAATTTTTTTCTTAATTTTTTTTTATAATTCAATTGAAGTTTTTATGGAAAGATATATTGACCACCAATAATTTTTTTCGATTTATCTAAATACGATGCCAATTAGTCCAAAAATATGTAGGCATTCGGTGTTGTTTCAAAAGAGGTAGAACCAGTTTTCGTAAACACTCCGTTTTATAAATTTCTGTGTTTATGGTGCCTGATGCCACAAATGCTTGGAATCTTTCCCGTAGCTTTACAAACGAGAAATTTTTTCGGAAATCCTTCTGAACATTACCTCATTAATCACCTACATAAAAATTTTGTCCGGAAAGTTGAGAAAAGTCTGACAGTACATATGATTCGTCATCTGTCACACAATAGGTGTATTTTTTTATAAAAACTGTCTAATTTTTTCGCTTGTTTTTTCTTGCTTCTAAGTTCTTTACCGAATAGCGATCAGAAACTTTCTGAACTTTATATGTCTTCGGCCTAGCAAAAGTTTTGGCTCTGTAGACAAAACTACTAATAGTTCAAATTTAAACCGACTTCGCACAATTTCAATACCAAAATTTTCCAAGAAATATTTTTGTCAAGATTCTGTGAAATAGCAACATTTTTGTACTTTCAACAGACAGACACACCGACAGACAGACAGGCAGACAGACGGATAGACAGACAGACAGACATAGACAGACAGATAGACAGAAAGACAGACAGAAAGAAAGAAAGAAAGAAAGACAGAAAGAAAGAAAGAAAGAAAGAAAGAAAGAAAGAAGGACAGAAAGAAAGACAGACAGACAGACCGGCAGACAGACAGACAGACAGACAGACAGACACAGACAGAAAGAAAGAAAGAAAGAAGGACAGAAAGGAAGACAAACAGACAGACAGACCGGCAGACCGACAGACAGACAGACATCGTGGGATAGGCTGTTACATTCCAATTAAAACTTCATACGCAGAAAACGAGAAAGTGTTTTTGGTCAGATTCTAATTTATCAATGTAAATATTATATTGCGGATCCCAAATTACTGATAAGTATTCAAGTATAGGCCTCACTAAATATGTATATAAGCATTTAGTTACATTATGGTTCACAAAAGACCTTTGTCCAATATTATAATATCCTTCACCACCATAAGTGGAAAGGGTTTTATAAGTTTGTGCTGATGTATTTATGTAACGCATGGAAATATTTGTCTTTTAGTATACCAATAGGCTTAGAATTACTTTCTGAGTCGATTTAGCGATGTCCGTCCGTCCGTCTGGCTGGCTGGTCGGCTGGACCCCCATGTAAACCTTGTAATCAAACTACAGGTCGCAATTTTAAAGATAATTTGATTAAATTTGGAACAGATCTTTTTTTTGCTAATCGGGCCATGGCTATTGAAATTCGTCAAAATTGGTTTATTATTTATGGTACCACCCATAGGTCCCGCTTCCCGGAATTGATATATTGGCCACAAATATCAATATTTGTTCATGAAATTTAAATCAAATATTGCTTATGTAAATTAAAATCACTGTACCAAATTTCGTTGAAATCGGTTCACTTTTGACCATAGCTCCCATACAACTTTTCTTTAGAAACGCACTAAATAAGACAAATATCACTAAAACGCTTGTAAATCTAAAGATAATGAGAATTTTAAGTTTATTTTTTGCATACATACAAATTTGTGATGACTGTAATCAATTTGCGAAATTTCGAGATAATCGGTCTACGTTTGATCCTAGCTCTCATATAAGTCCAAATGACGGAAACAGCTTAAATATATAAGTTTTGAGAAAACGTGTGTATGATGGCAAAATTTAGGAAATACTTGTCTTAATACAGGAAAAATAACACCTTTGACCTTAGTGGTGAAGGGTATCGTATGGTCGGGCTTGACCGACTATAGCACTTTCTGACTTGTTTTAAGTTTTATCTAAAATTATAAAAAAAAAACTTTAAACATATAATTAAAATCTATAAAATAACTCGAATTTTTTCAACTAATAGAGTTTGAACTGCAATATTCTTCGTATTGCTTGGATATGAAACATTTTCTTTATTTTGGAATATTTGAACCAAAGTGTAAGCGAACTAAGACTTCTAAATATCTCCAAGATCTAGAAATTTTTAAATTAAATCTGAATTTTCATAAAAATTTCCGTTAACTTTCTTTAAATTAAAGAAAATTCTATCTTATATTACGTTGATTCTGTGTAAACACTATAACACTAGTATAATAACAGCAAATGAGAAAAGTGTAAAATGAAATGCTATCAAGATACTAAGAATAAGAAAAAGCTAAGACATGTGTTAAACTCCAATGTACACACACGCACACACACAAGCACAAACACACCCATAGCCAAAGAAATACTTTAAACATTTACACCGGATATAAGCCATTTATAGCTGTAGATATATAGAATCTACTTTTCTACTCTCATATACATAATTTCTGCTAGATTTTCTTTTTAAACTTTATGATTTTTAATCTTTACTTTAGTTTTATTTAATATCTCAAGGGAGGAATTTTCTGCAGCTAAAGAAACGAAATGAAAAGCACAAGAAATGCAACATAATAAGTATAAATACATATTATGATTCCAAATGTCCGTTCCATCATTAGGGATTTAACTGACCAATGTTTTTTTTTTTCTGTTGGGTCTTAAACATTCTCCCCCTGGCAAAGAGTAACAATAGCTGGGCATTGAATAGGAAAATATTAAAGGCATTGAATGTTTTCTGTTTGATGTTCCTGGGTTAAATGTGGCTGTGGTTTAATTGGGAAGGGATTAAAGTTGGATATAGTTTTTTGAAATTAAAATTCGGGTAAAATATTTAAGAAGCTAAGAGGGCTTAAAATAGAAAATTAATAGAAATTAGGAATATATATATAAAGTAGATAATAAAATTCTTAGACTTTCCAGATTTTCCATAAGACTTGATGCAAATAATGCAGTAAAAACTTCAATAAATTCTCAATTTAATTTCCAAATCAAACACATTTAAGTTCTTTACCACTTTTTATAGTTCTCCCTAACCACCAGAACATTTTACATTTTCCCTTTAAAATTTTCTTTTAAACATAATAAGACTATTTCATATTTTTAAGACTTATTTTTAATGTCAGTAGTTTGAACTTCAAATTAAATTCCTTCGGCATTTCCACTGACTCTCCTGTCAGTATCTTCTGTTTTACTTAGTTATGATTACATTTTGCCATGGTTTATTTATTTAAACTATGTATAGTTTAAATAAAACCTTACCCCATCTTACATTAGTAAGAGATTCATTTTTTTTTCTCAGATTCTTTTCTTTTAGTTTTATTTTCTTCATTCTTTTCACTTTAGTTACTTAGTTCAACAATGCAGGCAACAATCTTGTATTCATACTTTTGTATCTAGATACTTTTGCATTGTTTTTTTTTTTGAATTCTTATAGAAAATTTCATGTTCAAATCTTAAGATACAAAAGATGTTGGTGAATACAATGGGGAGTGCAAATTATAGTAAGAATGAAAGGGGTTGAAGCCTCTGAAAATGACGAGGGTTGTAAATTTCGCTATAAAGGAATCTCATGTTTTCCTATAAAAAAAGTTTTTTTTTCCTAAAAAAAGTCTTCTTTTCCTATAGAAAATCGTCATTTTTTTCAATAAAAAAAACTTTCAATCATCATTATTTCCAAAGAAAGATTTTTCTATTGAAAAAATGAGAATAAGAAAATTTTACTATTAAAAAAATATGACGATAAGATAATTTCTCTATAGAAAAAATAATGATAGGAAGATTTTCCTACAGAAAACCTGATTAAAGGAAGATTTTTCTATAGAAAAAATTATGATATAAATATTTTCTATAGAAAAAATTACGATGGGAAGATTTTTCTATAGAAAAAATGACGATAGAAAGATTTATCTATCGTCAATTTTTCTATAGAAAAAACTTCCTATAGTCATTTTTTCTATAGAAAAAACTTCCTATCGTAATTTTTTCTATAGAAAAAACTTTCTTTCTTCATGTTTTCTATAGAAAAAACTTCCTATCGTCAATTCTTCTATAGAAAAAGCTTCATATCGTCAATTTTTCTATAGAAAAAACTTCCTATCGTCATTTTTTCTATAGAAAAAACTTCCTATCGTCATTTTTTCTGTAGAAAAAACTTCCTATCGTCATTTTTTCTGTAGAAAAAACTTCCTATCGTCATTTTTTCTGTAGAAAAAACTTCCTATCGTCATTTTTTCTATAGAAAAAACTTCCTATCGTCAGAAAAAACTTCCTATCGTAATTTTTTCTATAGAAAAAACTTCCTATCGTAATTTTTTCTATAGAAAAAACTTCCTATCGTAATTTTTTCTATAGAAAAAACTTCCTATCGTAATTTTTTCTATAGAAAAAACTTCCCATCGTCATTTTTTCTATAGAAAAAACTTCCTATCGTAATTTTTTCTATAGAAAAAACTTTCCGTCTTCATGTTTTCTATAGAAAAAACTTCCTGTCGTCAATTTTTCTGTAGAAAAAACTTCCTATCGACATTTTTTCTATAGAAAAAACTTCCTATCGTCAGAAAAAACTTCCTATCGTAATTTTTTCTATAGAAAAAACTTCCTATCGTAATTTTTTCTATAGAAAAAACTTCCTATCGTAATTTTTTCTATAGAAAAAACTTCCTATCGTAATTTTTTCTATAGAAAAAACTTTCCGTCTTCATGTTTTCTATAGAAAAAACTTCCTGTCGTCAATTTTTCTATAGAAAAAACTTCCTATCATCATTTTTTCTATAGAAAAAACTTCCCATCGTCATTTTTTTATACAAAAAACTTCCCATCGTCATTTTTTCTATAGAAAATCTTCCCATCGTCATTTTCTCTAGAAAAAACTTCCCATCGTCTTTTTTTCTGTAGAATAAACTTTCTATCGTCTTTTTTTCTATAGAAAAAACTTCCTATCGTCTCTTTTTCTATAGAAAAAACTTCCCATCGTCTTTTTTTCTGTATAATAAACTTTCTATCGTCTTTTTTTCTATAGAAAAAACTTCCTATCGTCATTTTTTCTATAGAAAAAACTTCCTATCATCATTTTTTCTATAGAAAAAACTTCCCATCGTCATTTTTTATAGAAAAAACTTCCCATCGTCATTTTTTCTATAGAAAAAACTTCCCATCGTCTTTTTTTCTGTAGAATAAACCTCCTATCGTCTTTTTTTCTATAGAAAAAACTTCCTATCGTCTCTGTTTCTATAGAAAAAACTTCCTATCGTCATTTTTTCTATAGAAAAAACTTCCTATCGTCATTTTTTTTATAGAAAAAACTTCCCATCGTCATTTGTTCTATAGAAAAAACTTCCCATCGTAATTTGTTCTATAGAAAAAACTTCCCATCGTCATTTGTTCTATAGAAAAAACTTCCTATCGTATTTCTTCTATAGAAAAAACTTCCTATCGTCTTTTTTTCTATAGAAAAAACTTCCTATCGTCTCTTTTTCTATAGAAAAAACTTCCTGTCGTCTCTTTTTCTGTAGAAAAATCTTCCTTTCGTCATTTTTTGTATGGCGATCACCTACTTTTCCTATAGAAAAGTTGGCGATCGCCGTCTTTTTATATAGAAAAGTTAGCGATCGCTTTCTTTTTCTATAGAAAAGATGGCGATCGCCTTCTTTTTCTTTTCTTTTCTTATAGAAAAGTTGACGATCGCCTTTTTTCCCTTTAAAAAGTTGGCGTTCGCCTTCTTTTCCTTTTGAAAAATTGTCGATCGCCTTCTTTTCCTATAGAAAAGTTGTCAATCGCCTTCTTTTTGTATAGAAAGTTTGGCGATCGCCTTATTTTCCTTTTGGAAAATTCTCGATCGCCTTCTTTTCCTACAGAAAAGTTTACTATCGTCTTCTTTTTCTGTAGAAAAGTTGGCGATCGCCTTCTTTTTCTATAAAAAGTTGGCGATCGCCTTCTTTTTCTTTAAAAGTTGGCGATCGCCTTCTTTTTCTGTAAAAAGTTGGCGATCGCCTTCTTTTCCTATAGAAAAGTTGACAATCGCCTTCTTTTTCTTTAAAAAGTTGGCGATCGCCTTCTTTTTCTTTAAAAAGTTGGCGATGGCCTTCTTTTTCTTTAAAAATAAGGCGATCGCCTTCTTTTTGTATAGAAAAGTTAGCCATCGCCTTTTTTTTTCCGTAGAAAAGTTGTTGATGGCCTTGAATTTCTATAGAAAAGTTGATGATCGCCTTATTTTACTTTTTTTTTTCTTTATGTTAAAACTTTCTTGCCTATCCTCGTTGCTATATCAATTTCCTGTCCTTTATAAAAAATTCTTTTTGCTACTTACGAAAGATTGCGTGCAACTTGCTACTTTATATATTTCAATGTTGCATCTTTTTGTTGTTGTTTGTTGTTATTGCTACAATTTTTCGTTTCATTTCTGTAGTTTTTTTCTTGTGCTTTCACTAAGTGACTTGCGGCATAAAAATTCCTTAGTGTATTGTAAATATACTTTCCATTGGATTTTGACGTTTTCTCTATTGTTGGCATCAAAAAAATGCTGTTGCTAGTGCAAGAGCATGTGGGGGATGAACTTAGCTGCTGCCAGTACTTTAGTTTACAGTTAATAGTGCAATACAACTACACAACAGCTTTAGCTGTAGTTATAATGTGGTAGCACAACAGTCGAACTAGTAGCAGCAATAGCATTTGTTAAATTTATTGTAAACTATCAGGGAAATGCATTAGCAATTGACTAGTGGTATGTTTATCATAAAATATTTATGCAGTTGTCGTTTTTGGGAAATTTTCATTTTTTTTTTCTTGTAGCATCTTCTATTTCTACATTACCATACGCTTTATTTACTCTGCGATAAGTTGAAAGTTTTATTCTGAAGGCTTTGAAAACACATACGACTACTCGTATATTAAGTTGTTGCCTGTTTCTGTTGGTTGTGGCTGCTTTTCTTTTCGTTTCGTTTCCAAAGATATTAGTCAAAGTGACAAGTGTAAAGAATACATGTTTATGGGGTTTTCCCTCCATCACATATTCATTTCTATTCTGTTTGTGTAATTCAGCTTGAATGTTTATTGATACGAAGTGACATCATGAGAGACTGTGTCAGTGAGGGCAGAGTGTAGTAATAGGAATTGCTGGATTGAAGGCAATTTGTTTTTGATGGGTTTTCTATGGTAGTATTAAGAGGAATCAAGCTCCAAGAAAGAGGAATTTATGTATAATATTTATATGTGTTAATATTAGAGTTTTTAAATTCTCAAAGGATTTTTATATTTTAAAATAATGGAAAATGTTACAAAATGTAGCTTTATATATCTTTTCTAGTCATAGTTTCTAGTCATTAGAAATAGTCATAACCTAAACGTATTTTCTATATAGAAAAAAAAAAGAAGATTTTTCTATATAGAAAAAATGACGATAGGAAGATTTTTCTATTTTGAAAAAACGTCGATAGGAAAATTTTTCTATTTTAAAAAAAGGATGATAAGAAGTTTTTCTATATAGAAAAAATGACGATAGGAAGATTTTTCTATAGAAAAAATGACGATAGGAAGATTTTTCTATAGAAAAAATGACGATAGGAAGATTTTTCTATAGAAAAAAATTACGATATGAAGACTTTTCTATAAAAAAATGACAATAGGAAGATTTTTCTATAGAAAAAAAGACGATAGGAAGATTTTTCTATAGAAAAAAAGACGATAGGAAGATTTTTCTATAGAAAAAAAGACGATAGGAAGATTTTTCTATAGAAAAAAAGACGATAGGAAGAATTTTCTAAAGAAAAAATGACAACAGAAAGTTTTTTCTATAGAAAAAATGACGACGGGAAGATTTTTCTATAGAAAAAATGACGACGGGAAGATTTTTCTATAGAAAAAATGACGATAGGAAGTTTTTTCTTTAGAAAAAATGACGATAGGAAGTTTTTTCTTTAGAAAAAATGACGATAGGAAGTTTTTTCTATAGAAACAATGACGTTAGGAAGTTTTTTCTATAGAAAAAATGACATTAGGAAGTTTTTTCTATAGAAAAAATGACGTTAGGAAGTTTTTTCTATAGAAAAAATGACGATAGAAAAAATGACGTTAGGAAGTTTTTTCTATAGAATAAATGACGTTAGGAAGTTTTTTCTGTAGAAAAAATGACGTTAGGAAGTTTTTTCTATAGAAAAAATGACGATAGGAAGTTTTTTCAATAGAAAAAATGACAATAGGAAGTTTTTTCTATAGAAAAAATGACAATAGGAAGTTTCTTCTATAGAAAAAATGACGTTAGGAAGTTTTTTCTATAGAAAAAATGACGATAGGAAGTTTTTTCTATAGAAAAAATGACGAGAGGAAGATTTTTTTATAGAAAAAATGACGATAGGAAGTTTTTTCTATAGAAAAAATTACGTTAGGAAGTTTTTTCTATAGTAAAAATGACGTTAGGAAGTTTTTTCTATAGAAAGAATGACGTTAGGAAGTTTTTTCTATAGAAAAAATGACGTTAGGAAGTTTTTTCTGTAGAAAAAATAATGTAAGGAAGTTTCTTCTATAGAAAAAATGACGTTAGGAAGTTTTAGCTATAGAAAAAATGACGATAGGAAGTTTTTTCTATAGAAAAAATGACGAGAGGAAGATTTTTTTATAGAAAAAATGACGATAGGAAGTTTTTTCTATAGAAAAAATTACGTTAGGAAGTTTTTTCTATAGTAAAAATGATGTTAAGAAGTTTTTTCTATAGAAAAAATGACGTTAGAAAGTTTTTTCTATAGAAAAAATGACGTTAGGAAGTTTTTTCTATAGAAAAAATGACGTTAGGAAGTATTTTCTATAGAAAAAATGACGTTAGGAAGTTTTTTCTGTAGAAAAAATGACGTTAGGAAGGTTTTTCTACAGAAAAAATGACATTAGGAAGTTTTTTCTATAGAAAACATGACGTTGTGAAGTTTTTTCTATAGAAAAACTGACCTTGGGAAGTTTTTCTATTTTCTAGGAAGGTTTTTCTATAGAAAAAATGACATTAGGAAGTTTTTTCTATAGAAAACATGACGTTATGAAGTTTTTTCTATAGGAAAAATGACGTTAGGAAGATTTTATACAGAAAAAATGATGTTAGGAAGATTTTTCTACAGAAAAAATGATAATAACAGAAAGAATGACGTTAGGAAGTTTTTTCTCTGGAAAAAATGACGTTAGGAAGATTTTTCTATAGCAAAAATGATGTTGGAAAGATTTTTCTATAGAAAAAATTATGTTAGGGAGATTTTCCTATAGGAAAAATGACGTTTTTCTATAGGAAAAATGACGATAGAAAGATTTGTCTATAAAAAAAAGACGACAGAAAAAATTTCTATAGAAAAAAATTACAAGAGAAAGATTTTTCGTTTGGTCTAGTGTAGGATGTCTTTCAGTTTTTCATATATATTTATTTTATTCTTTTAAAATGCAATAGTTTGATGGCATCTGTACTCCATTAACATTAATTGTTCTATAAAAAAACTTTTTCTTATTTTTTTTATTTTTTAATTTAGCTTTTTAAGCTATTGTTAGTAAGAACAAAACAGGGCACAATGGAAACACTGAAAAAGGAAAATCTTAAATGTTGCTTTTTAATAGCTACAAAATAAATCTTTCATTAACATGTACAATAAATTAACTCAAAGAGATGTAGAAGAATAAAATAATAAAAATTTAATTTAAAAGCCAAGAAAATAATAAAAATGCAAGAATTACACGTGCAATATAAATGAATTACGCACGGATATTGCATGTAAAAAATGTATTAAATTGTGCTGAAATAAGTCGCAAAATACGAATTTTAAGAAGGAAAGTTTTAAAGGCGTATCTACTTAAGAGGGTTTAAATGTTTTGAGTTTTCTTTAATTTCTTTTAAGAAATGTTTATGAACCTTTTTCGAACCACGTCTGTGTTTTGTTTAACTCAGATTTAAATACAATTTGCTTGGCGCTTTCAATATGATATGCCATACATTTTTAAACCAATTGTATTTACAATTTACAAGTAAGTAGATTTTTTTTACATATGCTCATATAAATTTACAATCTCACGCATACAAATGCGTACATGTAAATTTACACGCTTTCAAATACCCATGTAATAAATACACACGACCATAAAGACAAAGTATTGTATTAATATGAAAATAAAAGAAAACATCAAGTAGACAAGGGATTACAAGCTACAAATTCAATGAATGGAAAATACTTTAAATTGATGATGGACTATACGAAGGGGGTAATGTGACCAGAGTTGATGAAAAGATTTTTTTTTATACAAAATTTCTTTAATATTCAAAAAGTCTTGATTTTTCAATGTTTAACATAGAGGATTAGTGATATTTCAATACTTAATAGCAAATGCTAATCATACGTACAGTTTTATCATGAAGTAATAAAGTAGAAAATAAATGAAGTATACTTTTAGGCATAAAATATTATTAATGGATTTAATGACTATTTTTGTAATAACTTCAAAAAGCTTTATTTCTGAAATGTCCTGGTTAACAATTGCAATTACTTTCAGATTAAAGTAATTTTTTAATTGATCCTGAGATTTGTTTCATTTAAAATCAATGGCTTTTAATGCTGGTCTCCTTAAACCTTTCGAAATTAACTATATGCCGGGATATAGAATAAATTTGTATACAGCTATAAATTTGTACATACACTAATACATACCTACACATGTAAATGTATAAGCACTTATTCTCTTATGAAATTGCTACTCAAGTGGCTGAATGCTTGATTTTTTCCATTCATTTTTCCATTTTTGTTTTGGTTCATGCTTTTATTTTGGTTATATTTACACGGCTTTATTATTGGTCAGTATTGTGTTTTTGTTGTTGTTGCAACTGCAACAAGCAAATGAAAATTAAAAACAAATTAAATATGCAACATGCTGCATGTAACATGCAACTTATGCCCTTAACCACATGTATGTTGCAATTGTATACATACACATACACACTCACACTTGTACACACACACATATACTTAAGTACAAAAAAACATAAATGCATCAAGGATATTTTTTTTATAACAATACAAATGCATCTTACACATACTTACGAGCAACACTTGCATACAAAGGCAGACAGATTTTACTGGAAATTATAACATACAAGATTCAGGAAGATGGTAACATTATATGATAGAGGGGTAGTCAGAGGGTAAAGAAACAAAAAACACTTTAAAAACTTATAGTTGATCATCATGGAAACTACAATCGAAGAGGGAAGCAGATAAAGTTCTAGGTTTTAGTTGTTAAACCCAAAAAATGAGTTTCCCATGTAAAGTTTTGTCAAAGAAAAAATAACAATAGAAAGACTTTTCTAAAAGTCAATTGAAGATAGGCAGATTTTTCTATAGAAAAACTAACGGAAGACAGATTTTTGTTTTAGAAAAAAAAGACGAAAAGAAGACTTGCTAAAGAAAAATTTACGAAAGAAAGGTTTTTCTATGAAAATTTTTCTACACAAAAAATTACGAATGAATGACTTTCTCTATATATAAAAAATTACAAAGGGAAGATTTTTCTATAGAACAAATGATAAAAGGGAGAAAATGACGAAAGGAAGATTTTTCTATAGAACAAATGACAAAAGGAAGATTTTTTTTATAACAAAAATGACAAAAGGAAGATTTTTCTATAGAAAAAATGACGAAAGGAAGATTTTTCTATAGAAAAAATGATAAAAGGAAGATTTTTCTATAGAAAAAATGACGAAAGGAAGATTTTTCTATAGAAAAAATTACGAAAGGAAGATTTTTCTATAGAAAAAATTACGAAAGGAAGAGTTTTTAATGGAAAAAATTACGAAAGGAAGAATTTTCTCTAGAAAAAAAGACGAAATGAAGATTTTTCTATAGAAAAAATGACGATAGAAATATTTTTCTATAGAAAAAATGACGATAGGAATATTTTTCTATAGAAAAAATGACGACAGGAATATTTTTCTATAGAAAAAATGACGACAGGAATATTTTTCTATAGAAAAAATGACGACAGGAATATTTTTCTATAGAAAAAATGACGACAGGAATATTTTTCTATAGAAAAAATGACGATAGGAATATTTTTCTATAGAAAAAATGACGATAGGAATATTTTTCTATAGAAAAAATGACGATAGGAATATTGTTCTATAGAAAAAATGACGATAGAAATATTTTTCTATAGAAAAAGTGACAATCGGAAGATTTTCTATAGAAAAAATGATGATAGGAAGATTTTTTTATAGAAAAATCTTTCAAAAAAAAAAAAAAATGACAAAAGAATAACTTTTCTGCAGAAAAAATTACGATTAGAAGTTTTTTCTATAGAAAAAATTACGAAAGGAATATTTTTCTAAAAAAAATGACGAAAGGAAGATTTTTCTATAGAAAAAATGACGAAAGGAAGATTTTTCTATAGAAAAAATGACGAAAGGAAGATTTTTTCATAGAAAAAACGACGAAAGGAAGATTTTTCTGTAGAAAAAATGACGATAGAATGATTTTTCTATAGAAAAAATGACGATAGGAAGATTCTTCTATAGAAAAAATGACGATAGGAAGATTTTTCTGTAGAAAAAATGACGATAGGAAGATTTTTCTATAGAAAAAATGACGATAGAAAGATTTTTCTATAGAAAAAATGACGATAGGAAGATTTTTCTATAGAAAAAATGACGATAGGAAAATTTTTCTATAGAAAAAATTACGATAGGAAGATTTTTCTATAAAAGAAATAAAGAAAGGAAGATTATCCTATAGAAAAAATGACGATAGGAAAATTTTTCTATAGAAAAAATTACGACAGGAAACTTTTTCTATAGAAAAAAATAAACTGACGAGAGGAAGGCATTTCTTTATTGAAAAGATGATCGGAACGAACTTATTAATTTCTAATATTTTGAAAGTTTTTGGTAAAGTTCATCCAAGTTTGTGTTAACTGCCCATTTATCGATATTAATGCACTTTTGTATATATTTACATTTTAAGTGCAGACATCAACAAAAGAAATCTCTTACTCATCCAACATCGTACTACTTATTTACATCAGTGGTTGCTTCATTTGGTATTTATGTATTTACATGGGATTTTTTTTCGTTTTCCACTCAAACAACAAAAGACAGGTCATCATGTAACAAACGAAAAATCCTTGGTTTCCTTTTTAAAATCAAAAAAAAATACACTTACGAATATTTATAAACCAACAACCAACCTGTATTACTATAGGCTTTCATGGTCTGATTGCCGATGTAGAGATATATACTCGTATCCAACAAACAAATATGGTTTTTGGGCTTCTTTGTCGTTTTCGAAATTTACATATGAAAAATGCATATAAAATGTAGTGGCCGAGTATTACTTACAAGTTCAGGAGTAAATTTTTCAACAAATTGTATAAGTATATTAATATGCTTCTGTTCAGAAATTGTTGCAGTCAAATGAATTTGACTTTGGGAATAAATTTATTTTTACATTTTGGTTTGATGAGCTTCTTTGAAGTTAAGTATGCAATCAATGATTAACTTTTATGAATTTTAATAACCAATTGAAAGATTTTTGTATACAGATATAAGTAAATTACTGAGAGGTAACGCTGAGGTATAGGAAATATTTAAATAGATTAATAAAAATTGTAATGAGGAACACATTTTATATTAAAATACTTAAAATATTTGTAGAGAAATCTTCCCATCGATATTTTTTCATAGAAAAATCATCTTAACATCATTTTTTCTATAGAAAAAACTTCCTATCGTCATTTTTTCTGTAGAAAAAACTTCCTATTGTCATTTTTTCTATAGAAAAAACTTCCTATCGTCATTTTTTCTATAGAAAAAACTTCCTATCGTAATTTTTTCTATAGAAAAAACATCCTATCGTAATTTTTTCTATAGAAAAAACTTCCTATCGTCATTTTTTCTATAGAAAAAACTTCCTATAGTCATTTTTTCTATAGAAAAAACTTCCTATCGTCATTTTTTCTATAGAAAAAACTTCCTATCGTCATTTTTTCCATAGAAAAAACTTCCTATCGTCATTTTTTCTATAGAAAAAACTTCCTATCGTCATTTTTTCTATAGAAAAAACTTCCTATCGTCATTTTTTCTATAGAAAAAACTTCCTATCGTCATTTTTTCTATAGAAAAAACTTCCTATCGTCATTTTGTCTATAGAAAAAATTTCCTATCGTCATTTTTTCTATAGAAAAAACTTCCTATCGTCATTTTTTCTATAGAAAAAACTTCCTATCGTCATTTTTTCTATAGAAAAAACTTCCTATCGTCATTTTTTCTATAGAAAAAACTTCCTATCGTCATTTTTTCTATAGAAAAAACATCCTATCGTCATTTTTTCTATAGAAAAAACTTCCTATCGTCATTTTTTCTATAGAAAAAACTTCCTATCGTCATTTTTTCTATAGAAAAAACTTCCTATCGTCATTTTTTCTATAGAAAAAACTTCCTATCGTCATTTTTTCTATAGAAAAAACTTCCTATCGTCATTTTTTCTATAGAAAAAACTTCCTATCGTCATTTTTTCTATAGAAAAAACTTCCTATCATTCCTGTCATTTTTTCTATAGAAAAAACTTCCTATCATTCCTGTCATTTTTTCTATAGAAAAAACTTCCTATCATTCCTGTCATTTTTTCTATAGAAAAAACTTCCTATCATTCCTGTCATTTTTTCTATAGAAAAAACTTCCTATCGTCATTTTTTCTATAGAAAAAACTTCCTATCGTCATTTTTTCTATAGAAAAAACTTCCTATCGTCATTTTTTCTATAGAAAAAACTTCCTATCGTAATTTTTTCTATAGAAAAAACTTCCTATCGTCATTTTTTCTATAGAAAAAACTTCCTATCGTCATTTTTTCTATAGAAAAAACTTCCTATCGTCATTTTTTCTATAGAAAAAACTTCCTATCGTCATTTTTTCTGTAGAAAAAACTTCCTATTGTCATTTTTTCTATAGAAAAAACTTCCTATCATTCCTGTCATTTTTTCTATAGAAAAAACTTCCTATCGTCATTTTTTCTATAGAAAAAACTTCCTATCGTCATTTTTTCTATAGAAAAAACTTCCTATCGTCATTTTTTCTATAGAAAAAACTTCCTATCGTCATTTTTTCTATAGAAAAAACTTCCTATCGTCATTTTTTCTATAGAAAAAACTTCCTATCGTCATTTTTTCTATAGAAAACACTTCCTATCGTCATTTTTTTCTATAGAAAAACTTCCAATCGTCATTTTTTCTATAGAAAAAACTTCCTATCGTCATTTTTTCTATAGAAAAAACTTCCTATCGTCATTTTTTCTATAGAAAAAACTTCCTGTTGTCATTTTTTCTATAGAAAAAACTTCCTATCGTCATTTTTTCTATAGAAAAAACTTCCTATCGTCATTTTTTCTGTAGAAAAAACTTCCTATTGTCATTTTTTCTATAGAAAAAACTTCCTATCATTCCTGTCATTTTTTCTATAGAAAAAACTTCCTATCGTCATTTTTTCTATAGAAAAAACTTCCTATCGTCATTTTTTCTATAGAAAAAACTTCCTATCGTCATTTTTTCTATAGAAAAAACTTCCTATCGTCATTTTTTCTATAGAAAACACTTCCTATCGTCATTTTTTTCTATAGAAAAACTTCCAATCGTCATTTTTTCTATAGAAAAAACTTCCTATCGTCATTTTTTCTATAGAAAAAACTTCCTGTTGTCATTTTTTCTATAGAAAAAACTTCCTATCGTCATTTTTTCTATAGAAAAAACTTCCTATCGTCATTTTTTCTATAGAAAAAACTTCCTATCGTCATTTTTTCTATAGGAAAAACTTCCTATCGTCATTTTTTCTATAGAAAAAACTTCCTATCGTCATTTTTTCTATAGAAAAAACTTCCTATCGTCATTTTTTCTATAGAAAAAACTTCCTATCGTCATTTTTTCTATAGAAAAAACTTCCTATCGTCATTTTTTCTATAGAAAAAACTTCCTATCATTCCTGTCATTTTTTCTATAGAAAAAACTTCCTATCATTCCTGTCATTTTTTCTATAGAAAAAACTTCCTATCGTCATTTTTTCTATAGAAAAAACTTCCTATCGTCATTTTTTCTATAGAAAAAACTTCCTATCGTCATTTTTTCTATAGAAAAAACTTCCTATCGTCATTTTTTCTATAGAAAAAACTTCCTATCGTCATTTTTTCTATAGAAAAAACTTCCTATCGTCATTTTTTCTATAGAAAAAACTTCCTATCGTCATTTTTTCTATAGAAAAAACTTCCTATCGTCATTTTTTCTATAAAAAAAACTTCCTATCGTCATTTTTTCTATAGAAAAAACTTCCTATCGTCATTTTTTCTATAGAAAAACTTCCTATCGTCATTTTTTCTATAGAAAAAACTTCCTATCGTCATTTTTTCTATAGAAAAAACTTCCTGTTGTCATTTTTTCTATAGAAAAAACTTCCTATCGTCATTTTTGCTATAGAAAAAACTTCCTATCGTCATTTTTTCTATAGAAAAAACTTCCTATCGTCATTTTTTCTATAGAAAAAACTTCCTATCGTCATTTTTTCTATAGAAAAAACTTCCTATCGTCATTTTTTCTATAGAAAAAACTTCCTATCGTCATTTTTTCTATAGAAAAACTTCCTATCGTCATTTTTTCTATAGAAAAAACTTCCTATCGTCATTTTTGCTATAGAAAAAACTTCCTATCGTCATTTTTTCTATAGAAAAAACTTCCTGTTGTCATTTTTTCTATAGAAAAAACTTCCTATCGTCATTTTTGCTATAGAAAAGACTTCATATCGTCATTTTTTCTATAGAAAAAACTTCCTCTCGTCATTTTTTCTATAGAAAAAACTTCCTATCGTCATTTTTTCTATAGAAAAAACTTCCTATCGTCATTTTTTCTATAGAAAAAACTTCCTATCGTCATTTTTTCTATAGAAAAAACTTCCTATCGTCATTTTTTCTATAGAAAAAACTTCCTATCGTCATTTTTTCTATAGAAAAAACTTCCTATCGTCATTTTTTCTATAGAAAAAACTTCCTATCGTCATTTTTTCTATAGAAAAAACTTCCTATCGTCATTTTTTCTATAGAAAAAACTTCCTATCGTCATTTTTTCTATAGAAAAAATTTCCTATCATTCCTGTCATTTTTTCTATAGAAAAAACTTCCTTTCATTCCTGTCATTTTTTCTATAGAAAAAACTTCCTATCATTCCTGTCATTTTTTCTATAGAAAAAACTTCGTATCGTCATTTTTTCTATGGAAAAAACTTCCTATCGTCATTTTTTCTATAGAAAAAACTTCCTATCGTCATTTTTTCTATAGAAAAAACTTCCTATCGTCATTTTTTCTATAGAAAAAACTTCCTATCGTCATTTTTTCTATAGAAAAAACTTCCTATCGTCATTTTTTCTATAGAAAAAACTTCCTATCGTCATTTTTTCTATAGAAAAAACTTCCTATCGTCATTTTTTCTATAAAAAAAACTTCCTATCGTCATTTTTTCTATAGAAAAAACTTCCTATCGTCATTTTTTCTATAGAAAAAACTTCCTATCGTCATTTTTTCTATAGAAAAAACTTCCTGTTGTCATTTTTTCTATAGAAAAAACTTCCTATCGTCATTTTTGCTATAGAAAAAACTTCCTATCGTCATTTTTTCTATAGAAAAAACTTCCTATCGTCATTTTTTCTATAGAAAAAACTTCCTATCGTCATTTTTTCTATAGAAAAAACTTCCTATCGTCATTTTTTCTATAGGAAAAACTTCCTATCGTCATTTTTTCTATAGAAAAAACTTCCTATCGTCATTTTTTCTATAGAAAAAACTTCCTATCGTCATTTTTTCTATAGAAAAAACTTCCTATCGTCATTTTTTCTATAGAAAAAACTTCCTATCGTCATTTTTTCTATAGAAAAAACTTCCTATCGTCATTTTTTCTATAGAAAAAACTTCCTATCGTCATTTTTTCTATAGAAAAAACTTCCTATCGTCATTTTTTCTATAGAAAAAACTTCCTATCGTCATTTTTTCTATATAAAAAACTTCCTATCATATAGAAAAATCTTCCTATTGTCATTTTTTGTGTAGAAAAATCTTCCTATCGTCATATTTTTAAAGACGTTTCCCAAATATTATACAAACCATACTATCTCCGACATTTAACTAAAAAAATTTATTACCCAACATTAAAAATATATAATGAAAAATTGCCCCAAAACCTTCTCATACTCAAAAGGGCAGACGTTGTAAGTTTCTTAGTGGCGTGTAATGACACAAAAACATATCCTTGCAACATTGTATAACTTACCAATAATTTATTCAACATAACATAAATATTTACTTGTTTTTTTTTTCTGTTGTTCCCTTACACATACTCACGCTTTGTGTCTAATGGAAACGGAAACGGACTTAACATATGACGACAAGCAAACACACTCACAAAGTGAGCCCTTTGGCATTTTGACAAATTCTTAGTAATTTGACGATAAGATTAATGACACAATACATCAAAACATCAATACTTCGACTTTATATCCTATACTCACACATTTTACACATTACATTCTATAGAAGGCATTATACTAGTATTTATAAAATATTGTTTAGTTATAATTTGATATGGTTTTGTAATGTAAAATATGTTACTTTTGGCTACAAACAAAATAGATCAAACTTGGAAAATGTCATTTGGTCTGTCATCACACACATTTTCACGATTTCATTGGGAAGTACTTTTGTGGGATATGACAAAATGTTTTTGGACGTTTTGTCAACTTATCATTATGTTGAAGATATTTAGGGTATTAGGGGAACGACTTCAAGGAAATATTTAACTGAATATTCTAGGGTTGGGCTGTTTGCTTTGGGGACATATTGACGGGACCCTCCTCAAGCTAATATGTCAAATATATTAAAAAAAACTTTTGGTACATTTTTTGGTAATAGTTTTCCTGTAACAGTCTGTGGTTTGATCTAATGTATTTCACGAAAAAGTATTATATGCATAATTTTTCATCTCAACTGGCCGTCATGTTTCAGAGATTTCTGAAAGTCTTTAACTTAATGACTGTTAAGTTTTCTTATTGAGATTTATGTCGCCTTTGAAATGAATACTTTCTTGTTATTATTTAAATTTTTTGTTTACCATTTAAGACAATTGCCACAAAATTAGCACTGTTTAAGTCTGTTTAGGCCAATAAATTTAGTCTCTGGAAAAATAATAACAATTATTTAATTATAGGCTATAATTTATAATTTATAGCATAATATCAAAATTTATGTTATTTTTTAATAGACTTAAAATAAATATTAGACAAGAGCAAAAATAAATCGATTATCGAAAAATTGTCAATATGACGGTAGCAAGTTTTTTCTATAGAAAAAATGACGATAGGAAGTTTTTTCTATAGAAAAAATGACGATAGGAAGTTTTTTCTATAGAAAAAATGACGATAGGAAGTTTTTTCTATAGAAAAAAATGACGATAGGAATTTTTTTCTATGACGATAGAAAGTTTTTTCTATAGAAAAAATGACGATAGGAAGTTTTTTCTATAGAAAAAGTGACGATAGGAAGTTTTTTCTATAGAAAAAGTGACGATAGGAAGTTTTTTCTATAGAAAAAGTGACGATAGGAAGTTTTTTCTATAGAAAAAGTGACGATAGGAAGATTGTTCTATAGAAAAAGTGACGATAGGACGATAGGAAGATTTTTGCTATAGAAAAAATGACGATAGGAAGATTTTTCTATAGAAAAAATGACAATAG
The DNA here is from genome assembly GCA_933228675.1 of Stomorhina lunata. Lineage (NCBI taxonomy): Eukaryota > Metazoa > Arthropoda > Insecta > Diptera > Rhiniidae > Stomorhina > Stomorhina lunata. Next base: position 24,384,889 of record OW121740.1, read on the forward strand.
GAGGATTTTTCTATAGAAAAAATAACGATAGGAGGATTTTACTATAGAATAAATGAGGGTAGGAGGATTCTTTTATACAAAAATTGCGATAGGAGTATTTTTCTATAGAAAAAATGATGACAGGAGGATTTTTGTATAGCAAAAATGACGATAGGAAGTTTTTTTTGATTGTAAAATTTTTCGTTAAAAGTTTTCTGTGAAAAAATTTTTAGTAAAAAATGTTTGTGTTTTTTGTCCAGTCGAAGTTTGGTTTCTCCGCAAACAATTTTTGTCTTTTTATCAATAAATTGGTCTGTTACACTAATAAATAAATGTAACAGTTTTGGGATCAAATGCGAATAGTCATTCTTTTGGAGTAACAAATTTTCTATATAAAAATTTTTGATAAAAAAAATTTTAATAAAAAAATTGTTAATAAAAAAATTTTCTACATAAAATTTTTGTATAGAAACATTTTTAGTCGAAAAATTTTTGATCAAAACTCTTCTGTAGAAAAATTTTTTATCGAAAAATTTTTGATGGGAAGTTTTTTTCTATAAAAAATGAGGATAGAAAGGTTTTTCCTATAGAAAAATAACGATAGAAAGATTTTTCTATAGGAAAATGACGATAGGAAATTTTTTTTATAGACAATTTTTTTTTATAGGCAGATTTTTCAATTGAAAAAATGACGATGGCAAGATTTTTCTGTAGAGAAAAAATATTTTTGATCTAAAAATTTTTTATAAAAAATTTTCTAAAGAAAAATTTGTAATAAAAATATTAAAAAAAAAATTGAATCAAAAAATTTACTACAGAAATTTTTCTAAAGAAAAGTTTTTATTAAAAAATCTTCTATAGAGAAATTTTTTACCGAAAAATTTTTGATAACCAATTTTTTATAAAAAATTTTTGATAAAAAAAATTTTTATAGAAAAATTTTTTTTAGAAAAATACAAATTTCTATAGAAAAATATTTGGTAATAAAATTTTCTATAGAATTTTTTTTTTTTAAACAATTTTCTATAGAAAAATTTTTATGAAAAAATTTTCAATAGAAAAATTTTTGATAAAAAATGTTCTATAGAAAAATTTGTGATAAAAAATTTTAGATAATATGATTTTCTATGGAAAAATTTCTGATAATAAAAATTTCTACAGAAATGTTTTTGATAAAAATTTTTTCTACAGAAAAATTTTTGAAAAAAAATTTTCTATAGAAAAATTTTTGATAAAAAAAAATATGCTATAGAAAAATTTTTGATAAAAAAATATTCTAAAGAAAAATTTTGTAGAAAAAAATTTTGAATAAAAAAATTTTTAATAAAAAAAATTCAATAGAATATTTTTCGATAAAAATAGAAAAATTGTATATAGAAAAATTTGTGATAAAAAAAACGTTCTAAAGAAAAATTTTCATAAAAAAATTTTTTCAAGAAAATTTTTTTTATCAAAAATTTTTCTAAAATTAAAACAAATTTAAAAGTTTTTCTTTCTTGGTTTTCATACTCTGATTTAAACACACAAAAGGCTTTCTTTATTCTAAAGAATACTTTTTCTCTCACCTTCTAAGCTTCTGCAGCTTTAAAGGAAATTATAAATTTTCTTTTTCAACACATAGTAAATGCATCCATGTATGGTTATTGTATTAAAATTAAAAACTTCTTTTTTGCTTTACTTCCTTAAATTGAAAAGAGATAGAAAAAAAATATATATAACTTTGAAAATAATTGTTATTATAAATCATAACCTAAAGTTTTCTAAGAACTAGAAGAAAAACATTTCTTCTAAAATCTAACAAAAAAAGAAAGAAAATTCACATATACTTTCATACACACATAAAGATTACTGTATGTATGTATGTGTGTTTAGGCAGCTGTCTAAGCATGCAAAGAAAACACATCATCATAAAAGAAAATAAATTTATACAAAGAAGTATAAAAAGGCAGGATCAAAATTTCCTATTTTACTTCTGTACTTAATTCGACTATATTTACAAATTCTATGGGTCAAAGGCCGAGCAGATTTTTGAATTTAATGCGCTTCGTTCTTGTGCTAGGCTAATAATAGTTTTTGACAACTTTTTTTGATGAGATTTGTTGAGAACTTTTTTGGAAGACCTCGTAAAATATGACTCTATACTTATGTGTTTATGTATATTTCATAACTACATAATAAAATTTTGCCACAAATACCACAAGCTATGCAAAATAATAAAGTTAAATGACTTAAGACACCAAAATAGACATACACAACTAACACATATACACACACACACATACCAACATATGTACATCAATATCCATACAAAGGATTTTAAACACTTGAGGGCAAATAGTAGCAGAAAACTATAGTCAAATATAGAAGCCTGCCATGAGAAAGAGAGGTGGTAATGCATAAAAGATTCAGTAAAAAAAAAAACACCAACTAATATTAAGATGAAGTATAAACTTCAGACATAGAAGAGATAATATTATAAACTTAACTTGTATGTGTGTAAATATAAGACGGCCTTAAGTGGTGAAAGCGTGTATATGTTTGTGTGTTGCTCCCAGGATAAGCGAATGCAAGTAAAATGGTCTTATACATATGGCAGTTTAATCCTTTGACTTTAAGCCTTAGACCAGCACCAAAAAATGAAAGAGTTAATGAAAACTCTATAGTTTAGGGAGAATTACATATATACAAACTTAAGTTGAATGTAATAAAGTGGAAGTTTAGATGTATAGAATCGCAGCCCATTGGAGTCTATTGTTTTGAAACCGAAGAAAGCAACCAGTTAACCGCATACAATAGACTTATTTCAAAGGCTATAAAGTCTATAAATGTTAGAATGTGTAAAAACATATGTATATTTAAATGTTCATCCATAAATGTATGTTTGAATATGTAAAAGTGTACACATATATATTCTAAGGAGATTTGTCTATGTATATCTGTTAATGCATATGCTCAGATGTAAACTCCATAACATAAATAGGGACTTAAAGCAGGACTTAAACAAAATTTTAAACCTTTTTTAAGAAAATAAATATTTTTATATTAAAATCAAAAAAGTGTTAAAAGTTTTACAGAAATTCGTAATGTTGGCATAAAATATTTTTGTGCAGACAAATGCTAAAGTTCTAACTGAAAAACTTATGTTCAAAGGAGTATAACAATTCAAGCATTTATCTTTAACATTTTCTCGATAAGAAATTGAAAAAATAGTTTAATCAAAATTTAAACCCTTTTAGAAGACTTAAATTCTTTAAAATTTTTCACTAAAAAAATTTCATAAACCCTTTAAAATATCTTCCTAAACATATTTTAACAAAATGTTCCCTGTTCTGTTTTAACGTTATTTTATTTTCTCCTCCACAAAGAAGCAAGTTCTTGATACTAAAACCTTGTCAGACAATTTCATTAAAACCTATTTAGCAACTTTCTAGAAGACATAATTACATGCGGTTAATTTAAGTGAACAATTTAACTCTAAAATTTTTCAGTAGATGAACAACCAAAAAAAAGCATAAAAAACAATTAAATGAAAAAAAAGATTCTAAGCGTTTTAAACGGAAACCTTTGAAAGACAAAAGTAATTTAATACATACACAACTACAACAGAACATAACTGGAACTAGAACAGAACTAGACAAATTTTCTATGAAAATGGAAAATTTTTAAAAAAAATTTCTATTTGAAAATTTTTTTATAAAAATAGAAAATTTTCTATAAAAATAGAAAATTTTTGAAAAATGTTCTATAAAAATGGAAAATTTTCTATAAAAATAGAAAATTTTTGAAAAATTTTCTATAAAAATACAAATTTTTTTAAAAATTTTCTATAAAAATAGAAAATTTTTGAAAAATTTTCTATAAAAATAGAAAATTTTTGAAAAATTTTCTATAAAAATAGAAAATTTTTGAAAAATTTTCTATAAAAATAGAAAATTTTTTAAAAAATTTTCTATAAAAATAGAAAATTTTTGAAAAATTTTCTATAAAAATAGAAAATTTTTGAAAAATTTTCTATAAAAATAGAAAATTTTTGAAAAATTTTCTATAAAAATAGAAAATTTTTGAAAACTTTTCTATAAAAATAGAAAATTTTTGAAAAATTTTCTATAAAAATAGAAAATTTTTGAAAAATTTTCTATAAAAATAGAAAATTTTTGAAAAATTTTCTATAAAAATAGAAAATTTTTGAAAAATCTTCTATAAAAATAGAAAAATTTTCTATAAAAATAGAAAATTTTTGAAAAATTTTCTATAAAAATAGAAAATTTTTGAAAAGTTTTCTATAAAAATAGAAAATTTTTGAAAAATTTTCTATAAAAATAGAAAATTTTTGAAGAATTATCTATAAAAATAGAAAATTTTTAAAAAATTTTCTATAAAAATAGAAAATTTTTGAAAAATTTTCTATAAAAATAGAAAATTTTTGAAAAATTTTCTATAAAAATAGAAAATTTTTGAAAAATTTTCTATAAAAATAGAAAATTTTTGAAAAATTTTCTATAAAAATAGAAAATTTTTGAAAAATTTTCTATAAAAATAGAAAATTTTTGAAAAATTTTCTATAAAAATAGAAAATTTTTGAAAAATTTTCTATAAAAATAGAAAATTTTATATAAAAATAAAAAATTTTTGAAAAATTTTCTATAAAAATAGAAAAATTTTCTATAAAAATATAAAATTTTTGAAAAATTTTCTATAAAAATAGAAAATTTTTGAAAAATGTTCTATAAAAATAGAAAATTTTTGAAAATTTTTCTTTAAAAATAGAAAATTTTTGAAAAATTTTCTATAAAAATAGAAAATGTTTGAAAAATTTTCTATAAAAATAGAAAATTTTTGAAAAATTTTCTATAAAAATAGAAAATTTTTTAAAAATTTTCTATAAAAATAGAAAATTTTTGAAAAATTTTCTATAAAAATAGAAAATGTTTGAAAAAATTTTCTATAAAAATAGAAAATTTTTGATAGAATTATTTTCTATAAAAATAGAAAATTTATGAAAAATTTTCTGTAAAAATAGAAAATTTTTGAAAAATTTTCTATAGAAGTAGAAAATTTCTGAAAAATTTTCTATAGAAGTAGAAAATTTTTGAAAAATTTTCCATAAAAAAATAGAAAATATAAAATTTTTTAAAAAATTCTGCATAAGATTTTCTATAGAAAATTTTTCAAAAATTTCCTATTAGAAAATAGAAAACTTTTCAAAAATTTCCTATTAAAAAACAGAAAATTTTTCAATAATTTCTTTAAAAAGTAGAAAATTTTGCAAATTTTCCTTTTAAAAAAATAGAAAATTTTTCAAAAATTTCTTATTAGAAAATATAAAGTTTTTCGAAAATTTCCTTTTAGATAAATATAATTTTTTTTTAATTTCCTATTAAAAAATAGAAAATTTTTGAAAAATTTCCTATTACAAAATAGAAAATGTTTCAAAAATTTTCTTTTAAATAATAGAAAATTTTTCAAAAATTTTCTATTAAAAAAGAGCAAATTTTTCAAAAATTTTCTATTAAAAAAGAGCAAATTTTTCAAAAATTTTCTATTAAAAAATATAAATTTTTGATTTAAAAACTAAACATTTTATAAACATCCAATTAAAAAAAACTTTCAAAAATTTCCTATTAATATATAGAAAGCTTTTCAAAATAGAAAAATTTTCCAAAATTTCAATTCAATATTCAAAAATAGAAAAGTTTTCAAGAATTTCTTTTTAAAACACAAACATTTTTTCAAATATTTCCTACTAAAAAATAGAAAATTTTTTAAAAATTTCTTAGAGAACTAGAAGATTTTCTATAAATTCAATCAAAACTGAAAATTTTTTCAAATCGTCTTTTATATATAAAAAATTTTTAAAGGGTTTCCTTTCTTTTGAGTTTTAATGCAGATAAGACTCTCCGCCAATAAGTCGCCCCCAAAATAAAGTTTTATTTATCTTCGGTATTAAATATCATTTTAAATAAAAATTATGAATACTTAAAACTTTTCCTTTTATATTCCGTTTTATGACTTTACAATAATGGTATTAGGGGTAATAATATGAAATACAAGTAATATCAGCTGAAAACAATTTTATTTAAATTGTTCAAATATTGATTATTAGCAAATATTTTACAATACAATTTCTCCCCTGGTGTCGTAATTTTTCTAGGATAAACTAATATTAAACCCCTTTTTTATGGCTAAATACATTGTTGCCAAAAAAAAAAGGTAGAGGCGAAGAAAAATATTAAATAAACATAAAATCAACACATTTTTTTTACTAGTTTCTTTAAGTTTAACCGAAAATACTTATACATACCAATACACATGTGTAAAATTTATATACATTTTTATACACGTGTTTTCAGGACAATGGAGCTAAAGCTATAAAAGTATTAATTTTGATAAGTATATGTGTATTGGTAAATGTGTCAAGAAAGGATATTTTAATACCTTCAATCGAACTACCATCATCGTAATCATCGGTGTCGTCGACTGCACCAACACTAACATATTTTACTGTTAAGCCATCCAAGTAATACCAACTTTTAAGAAAACCCACACCAATAACCTCTTCTTTACTCCCATTCACTCGTTTCTACCTAAAGGAGAGACCAAATTTCTTTGAATATTTTATATTTTCAGTGCAAAAATCCGTTTTTAACGTGTACTCGTAGCTAAGAGCAAACGTATATTTATGACTTCTTATACATGTTATTAAAATGAAAATCTTAAGGTATTAACGTTAAAGGATTTTGTGGTTATTTACTTAAAAAATAAAAAAAAAAACGTAGAAGAGGTTTGCTTTACTTTTCCCTGCTACTTTTGCTTGTAGGCAATTTCTCAATCTACAACACCCTATGGTAAAAACTAAGAGATTACCCATTGATCTAAAACAACATTTTGAGTCGATTGTTAAAATAGGTCAAAATCGGTCATTTATTTTGAATACATTCTATAAATATGTTCTCTTTGGAATTGAAACGACTGTAATGAAACAAAGTTAAATGCATTTCATATAATTATATTCTAAGCTTTAAAAAAGATTTGCTAAATATTTGTCAATATCTTAGAAAATCGATAAATATTTAAGGATGCCGAAAAGTCAAGCTTGGCCGACTATAATACTTTCATGTTTCCTTCTCAAATGGGTAACAAATTTTATCGAAGGAGAGTGAGTGAGGTAAGGTCTATAAAGCAAATGTTAAAGAAAAACAAAATTGTTTTGTTTACTTTGGTACAAGTGGGAGGGAAAAGTGTTACCGTTTTAATGCCCTATATAAAAAAGAAGGATTTTTGAAACTTTGTGTATTGTGTCAAGTTTATGTCATTGACATTTTAAGGATTTTAGGAATTATAAAAGCTAAAAGCTCGGTTTTTTATTTACTTTAACTAAGTCACAATAAAAAAAATAATATACAGATTTATGTAGGAAATTTTTGAAAAGTTTTCGATTTTTATAGGAAATTTTTGAAAATTTTTGTATTTTAAAAATTTTTTTTTTAAATTTTTCTATTTCTGCAAAATCTTTGAAAAATTTTTCTATTTTTACAAGAAATTTTTGAAAAATTTTCTATTTTTATAAGGAATTTTTGAAAAATTTTGTAATTTTATAGCAAATTTAAAAAAAAAAAATATTTTTGGAAAATTTTCTATTTTTTAATAAGATATTTTTGAAAAATAGTAGGACATTTTTCAAAAATTTCCTATAAAAATATATTTATAGGAAATTTTTGAAAAATTTCCTACTTTATAAAAAATTTTCTATTTTTATAGAAAATTTTTTAAAAATTTTCTGTTTTTATAGGAAATTTTTTAAAATTTTACATTTTCTTATAAGAAATTTTTTAAAAAATTTATATTTTTTAATTAGAAATTTAAAAAAAATTTTTCTATTTTTAAATAGGAAATTTTTCAAAAAATTTGTTTTTATAGGAAATTTCTGAAAAAATTTCTATTTTTTAATAGGAAATTTTTGGAAAATTTTCTATTTTTTAATGAGAAATTTTTTAAAAATTATCTATTTTTTAATAGAAAATTTAAAAAAAAATTTTATTTTTATAAGAAATTTTTAAAAATTTTCTATTGTTTAATAGGAAATTTTTGAAAAATTTTCTATTTTTTAATAGAAAATTTCTTTAAAATTTTCTATTTTTATAAGAAATTTAAAAAAAAAAATTTATTTTTGTGAAGAAATTTTTAAAAAATTTTCTATTTTTTTAATAGGAAATTTTTAAAAAAATTTTTATTTTTTAATAAGAAATTTTTAAAAAATTTTCTATTTTTTAATAGGAAATTTTTAAAAAATTGTCTATTTTCTTATAAGATATTTTTGAAAAATTTTCTATTTTTTAATAGGAAATTTTTGAAAAATTTTCTATTTTTAAATAGGAAATTTTTGAAAAGTTTTCTGTTTTTTAATAGGAAATTTTTGAAAAATTTTATATTTTTTAATAGGAAATTTTTGAAAATTTTTCTATTTTTTTAAAGGAAATTTTTGAAAAATTTTCTATTTTTTAATAGGAAATTTTTGAAAAATTTTCTATTTTTTAATAGGAAATTTTTGAAAAATTTTATATTTTTTAATAGGAAATTTTTAAAAAATTTTCTACTTTTTAATAGGAAATTTTTGAAAAATTTTCTATTTTTTAATAGGAAATTTTTGAAAAATTTTCTATTTTTTCATAGGAAATTTTTAAAAAAATTTCTATTTTTAATAGGAAACTTTTCAAAAATTTTCTATTTTTAATAGGAAATTTTTGAAAAATTTTATATTTTTCAATAGGAAATTTTTAAAAAATTTTCTTTTTTTAAAAGGAAATTTTTAAAAAATTTTCTATTTTTAATTATAAAATTTTTGTAAAATTATTTAATAGACAATTTTTGAAAAATTTTCTATTTTTATAGAAAATTTTTGAAAAATTGTCTATTTTTATAGAAAATTTTTGAAAAATTTTCTATTTTTATAGAAAATTTTTGAAAAATTTTCTATTTTTATTGATAATTTTTTAAAAATTTTCTATTTTTATAGCAAATTTTTGAAAAATTTTCTAATTTTATAGAAAATTTTTGAAAAATTTTCTATTTTTATAGAAAATTTTTGAAAAATTTTCTATTTTTATAGAAAATTATTGAAAAATTTTCTATTTTTACAGAAAATTTTTGAAAAATTTTCTATTTTTATAGAAAATTTTTGAAAAATTTTCTATTTTTATAGAAAATTTTTGAAAAATTTTTTATTTTTATAGAAAATTTTTGAAAAATTTTCTATTTTTATAGAAAATTTTTGAAAATTTTTCTATTTTTATAGAAAATTTTTGAAAAATTTTCTATTTTTATAGAAAATTTTTGAAAAATTTTCTATTTTTATAGAAAATTTTTGAAAAATTTTCTATTTTTATAGAAAATTTTTGAAAAATTTTCTATTTTTATAGAAAATTTTTGAAAAATTTTCTATTTTTATAGAAAATTTTTGAAACATTTTCTATTTTTATAGAAAATTTTTGAAAGATTTTCTATTTTTATAGAAAATTTTTGAAAAATTTTCTATTTTTATAGAAAATTTTTGAAAAATTTTCTATTTTTATAGAAAATTTTTGAAAAATTTTCTATTTTTATAGAAAATTTTTGAAAAATTTTCTATTTTTATAGAAAATTTTTAAAAAATTTTCTATTTTTATAGAAAATTTTTGAAAAATTTTCTATTTTTATAGAAAATTTTTGAAAAATTTTCTGTTTTTATAGAAATTTTTTGAAAAATTTTCTATTTTTATAGAAAATTTATGAAAAATTTTCTATTTTTATAGAAATTTTTTGAAAAATTTTCTATTTTTATAGAAAATTTTTGAAAAATGTTCTATTTTTATAGAAAATTTTTGAAAAATTTTCTATTTTTATAGAAAATTTTTGAAAAATTTTCTATTTTTATAGAAAATTTTTGAAAAATTTTCTATTTTTATAGAAAATTTTTGAAAAATTTTCTATTTTTATAGAAAATTTTTGAAAAATTTTCTCTTTTTTTAGAAATTTTTTGAAAAATTTTCTATTTTTATAGAAAATTTTTGAAAAATTTTCTATTTTTATAGAAAATTTTTGAAAAATTTTCTATTTTTATAGAAAATTTTTGAAAAATTTTCTATTTTTATAGAAAATTTTTGAAAAATTTTCTATTTTTATAGAAAATTTTTGAAAAATTTTCTATTTTTAATAGGAAATTTTTGAAAAATTTTTGATGTTTTAATAGGAAATTTTTTAAAAATTTTCAATGTTTTAATAGGAAATTTTTGAAAAGGTTTCTATTTATGTAGAAATTTTTTCAAAAATTTTCTATTTTATAGAAAATTTTTGAAAAGTTTTCTATTCGTATAGAAAATTTTTGAAAAATTTTCTATTTTTTTTTAGAAAATTTTTGAAAAATTTTCTATTTTTTTTAGAAAATTTTTGAAAAATTTTATTTTTTTATAGGAAATGTTTGAAAAATGTTCTGTTTTTGTAGGAAATTTTTGAAAATTTATCTGTTTTTATTAAAAATTTTTAAAAAATTTTCTATTTTTATAGAAATTTTTTGAAAAATTTTCTATTTTTGTAGAAGATTTTTGACAAGAAAGTTCTATTTTATAGGAAACTTTTGAATTTTTTTTATTATTGGAAATTTTTGAAAAATTTTCTATATTTATAATTCTGTTCTAGTTCGGTTTTATTTCTGTTTTTGTAAATTATTTTTAGATATTTATATACATTAAAAGTCCATAGTTTTTTTTATCAGTTTCAGTTAATTTTAAAATACTTCCACGAAAATTTTAATTCTATACTTTTATTTGCCGACCATTATTACCGGGTTGCTTATCTAATAATGATTTTTCTTCCCAGCATTTCACTTTTTTTGTTTGATTTTTAAATGAATCTACTTCAGTTGTAACAGTTAAAAGAAGATATAGTTGCAGCAATCAAGCAAACAGAGTAAAAAAAAGTAGGAAAAACTAAACAAAGTTACACTAAAACTAACACAATTTGCACTTAACATAAGTAAATGTGTTTATTTTTTCTCTTTTGCTTCCTTTTTTTTCTCCTGATTTTACCTTTTTATTTTAAAAAGTTTTTATTTTGTTGCTTTATCGAGATGTACTCGTATGTAAAAGAAAACTCTTTAACCTGGTTATTTTTCCTGGGCTGTAATAGATTTAGAATAACAGCAAATGGAAACCAAGATAGAAATTACGAAGAGAAATGGAAAATTGTAGGAAAAAAGAAAGAAAATTAACAACATTGTAATTGTTTGTAGTTGAATTGAAAAAGGAAAAAAAACTAAAGTAAAGCATATCTGGAGTTGTATGTAATTGATTTAGTATAAGAAGAAAAAAATAATTTTCAGGCTTAAGATTTTTTTAAAATAAAATTCAATGAATTTCTTAAACAAACATTTAAATTTTTAAATGACTATTTGGGTTTTCTATTTGTTAACCTTGAACTCTTACATAAAACAATCACAAAACAATTTATTTATTTATATTTTCATTTATTTTTCTAAAAATTTTATTCAATATTTTTAACAAAATGTCAAAAATTCATGTAAATAAACATTTACTATGAAAAACTTTTGATTATGTTTTGCTTAGATATTTATTATGTATTTACATCAAAATACATTAAATTGTCATATTAAATAAACACAATTTGATTTTCCCTTATTTGTTTGTTGTGTATAATTCCTAGAAAATTATTTCTAAAAATCAAGTATTTTAGAATTTTATTTGACATAAAGAGGGTTTATAATGATAAATAAAGTCATTAAAATATATGAATAATAGCCTTATTAATGTTAGAAATTAATTGAATGATTGTCAATTTAATTCATGAATTGGCGAATACGATAGTAACCTTGGATTTTTATTTACTTGTCAGTTTTTTTTTTTTTTTTTTTTTTTTGAAAAACAGAAAATATTAGTTGTTATTTACAAAATCAAGTATTAATTAAATTTTTATAACCATTTTTTTAATTTTTGTTATTTATAATTTTATAACTCAAGAACGGAATTACCTATCCAAACCAAATGTTTTAACCTTGTTTGGAGTATTTAGTAGAAGATTTTTGTAAAGTTTGCTAAAAATTGGTTTAGAAGTTTTTGATTTATCATATATTTTGTAACAAATTAATTAGTATTTTTCTAGAGATTTTACAATCTATGGAAATTTTTTATATATTGTATAATGTATTGTCGTTTCCATATATTATATAAACTCTGATCTTTAGCAAAGTTGATGGGTATGAGTCGACGAATTTGTTTTGATTTGATTTATTTCCGATACATGGGGCCACTAAAACTAAGTACGTGCATTTAATTATGTAATGACCTAAAGCAAAGGTGTCTAAATTGGTGAGACTTATTTTCTCCAGATGGCGCCACTGAAAATTAACCAAAATGAATTGAATCGTAAACTTTGCATTCAAATCAATAAATTGATTCAAAATTAATTGGATATTTGTGCAATGTCTTTTCTTCAAATTTATTTTAGTTTGCGGCGCAGAGCAATTTTTGATGCTCTACATTTTTAGTAACACATTAATTAAAATTTTTTAGAGTTTTTAAAATCTATGGAAATTTTTTATATTTACACATTGTATAACATAGTTTCCATATATTGCATAAACTCTTTGCATAGAAATAGCAAACTATCCATATACCGATCTCATGATCTTTAGCAAAGCTATTGCGCATAAGCTAACGAAGGTTTTTAAATGGATATTATAGATTGCCGACAGGTGGCGCCACTAAAAATTACTCAAAATGAATTAAATTATTGATCATGCTATAATCATTAGCAAAGTTGATGCGTATGAGTCGACGAATTTTTCTAAGTTGATTTGATTATCTCCGATACATGGGGCCACTGAAAACTAAGTATATGCATTTAGTTGTGTAATGACCTAAAGCAAAGGTTTCTAAGTTCGTGAGACTTATTTCCTAGGGATGGCGCCACTGAAAATTAACCAAAATGAATTGAATCGTCAATATGAATCAATAAAATGATTAAAAATTAATTGAATATTTGTGCAATGTCTTTTCTCCAAATTTATTTTAGTTTGTGGCTCAGGGCGATTTTTGATTTTTACATTTTTTGTAACAAATTAATAAGTATTTTTTTAGAGTTTATAAAATCTATGGAAATTTTTTATGTTTACACATTGTATAACATAGTTTCCGTATATTGTATAAACTCTATGCAGACAAATAGTAAAATATGCATTTGATCATCTTATAATCTTTAGTTAAGTTGTTGTACATGTTTCGCACAAGGTTTCTAAGTTGATTTGATTTATTTCCGATATATGGCGCCACTGAAATCTAAGTATATGCATTTAGTTATGTAATGACTTAAAGCAAAGTTTCCTAATTTTTTTAGAGTTTTTAAAATCTATGGAAATTTTTTATATTAATACATTGAATAATTATATTTATATATTGTAAAAACTCTATACAGACAAAAAGTAAACTATGCATTTGATAATCTTATGATCCTTAGCAAAGTTACTGCACATGAGCCGACGAATTTTTCTAAGTTGGTATGACAAATTTCCGATAGGTGGCGCCACTGAGTATTACTCAAAATGAATTAAATTCTAAACTTTGCGTCTAATCATGCTTTGATCTTTAGCAAAGTTGATGCGCATAAGTCGAATAAGGTTTTTTAAAATGGTTCGATTTATTTCCGATAAATGGCGCCACTGCAAACTAATTATATGCATTTAGAAAAATATGTGATTTAGAGATTGTTAAAATTTTAGATTATAATCGATCCACATATAAACTCATTGAGTATGGCATTATATGGTCAGGTCCTATCGATTTGTTTAAGATATTTTTATTTTAAATCTATAAAAACTTGTCTAAAAATAATAAAAACCAACCATAGATTTAGCTTACTACACTCTAAACAACCAACGAGTCATTTTAAGAATCAAAACTTTCGCAATTCTAAGTTAAGTGTATTTTAGAAAATTCGCGGTTCGCTGAATTTTAGAATAAAACTGACAGCATTAACGAAAGGCATCCTTAGAATATATATGAATCCTATAAGAAAGTAGAATATTAACAAAGCTTAGCCTGTAGGTATGTCAGTAGTGTAAGATCATTACAATGCGTTTTTAGTTTATTTTTGAGTGGGCAAAAGCAAAGAAGTAATAACGTAAAATTGAATACCCTACAGAGGGTAGACATAACAAAATGTGAAGAGTAAAAGTAAAATTTTTTATCAAGTATAATTCAGTGTAATTAAATAAATATGTAAATATATGGTTTTTTGAGCAAAGGGTAAAAATCTATGAAAAAGAAACATAAACATTTTTTATCTGAGCAAATCTGTGCAGATAAGCTTTTGGAACGTAAAAGTCAACATTTTAGAAAATAAAATATTAGACAGGTAGATAAGCAACCTTTGGCGTTATCGCTAGAGTTATAGTCCATTAAATTTTAAAGAAATTTTTTTATAATATAAATAGAAAATTTTTAAATCCAAAAATTATAAAGTTAGCGCAAATTTGTGTAAATAAGCTTTGGAACTAAAAACCTAATACCTTGAGCAAAAACATATCAGAGAACTAAATAAATGACTTTTGGCATTATCTCTTAAACTTAACTTCATAAAATTTGAAATTGAAAAATAATTTAAGCTTCAAAGAAAATTTTTGATCTACAAAAAATCAAATACCAATTAAATTTGCGCAACTTTGGGCAAATAGTTTTTTAACACTTTAAAGAAGAGACTTTACCCCAAAGTTTTAGAGTATTACGTTGACGGAGATAACTGAATTTAAAGACAATTAAAAAAAATAATTTAGCTTTCAAAAATAATTTCCGAACTACAATTAATTATCTGCAAATTAAATCTAAGCAAATTTGCGCAAATAAATTTTTGATAATTCAAAGCACAAACTAAACCTCAATGTCGGGGCTGGCAGAATTTAAATTTTCCTTATTAAAAAAAAACTAATTTAGCTTTGGAAAATTTTCGACTTACAAAAAACATCAAGAAATTAAAATTACGCAAAATTGCGCAAATTAAGTTTTTAATATTTTAAAGTACATACTTAACCTCAATGGTTTAGGGTATTTTTAGGTCGGGTTAAACCGAATTTAATTCTTTGTTACTTGTTAAAACCACTTTTTTCGTTTTTATTTTAATTTGTTTGAATTTTACATTTATAGAAATCCAGAATATTAGGTTCGTTGATTTTGGTTTTGCTTGAATAATTTCAGACATTGGTCGTCGTCTTTTTAGCTAAAAACTGAGATAAAGGAAAAACAAATACTTCCCTACTCACATACGAAAGCATTAGATTTGAAATTGAAATAAGGGGAAAAAAAAGATATGGGTTTGCTTGGCTGGTTGGTTGAACCGTTAGAGGTGGTTGGTTAGTTGGGTTTGGCTCATAACCAAGGATTTGCTTACTTAACTGAAAAGGAGCAACCAAAAAAAAACTAAAGAATAAGTAACTAAGAAAATATGTTTTATGAATTTGTCTAACGTATGGTCAAATAATAGTAGGTAAAACGTAAGGATTTCTTTTTAAGAAAGAACATTAAAATACAGATTTCAGTTTTTTTTTTTGCGAAAGTAAATACTTTTCATGCTTGGCTGATGTGTCTTTTACAATATTCTTAGGTTTTCTTACTAGACTTCTTACTGTCATTTACATAATTTTAATAATAATATGCAAAACATATTTTACTTTAAGGTTTTCTGTTTTTTTTTAGTCTTTTATTTTGTTTTTTGTAGTTTAAGGATTTTCTAGATTTGTGGCTTGTTAAATATAATTTTGCTAGATTTTTGTTATATTTTTTCGGAGCAAAAGATTGTTTTTAAGATTTATTATGTTCAAGATTTTATTTTTAGTAAAAAATAATAATTGAATTCTTTCATTTATTTGAATTTCTTAATAATCTTGTTAATATAAAATAACTAAATTTTATTATTGTATATTTATTAGATTTCTAAGGCCATAAATTTATTAGAAATTATTTATATTTATTTAATATTTTTGGTTATTTAGCTAAAAGATTAAGTTGTTATATTTTTAATAAATTTTATTGCTATTGCTCTTTTTTTTATTCCTTTCTGTCTGTCTTTTCATATTTTTTGTATATATAACTTATTAAATCTGTATAAAAATGATGGCAAATTTTATGCTTTTCTTCACCATATAATATGATATGATGCCATGATTGCTGTTTGATACTTTTAACATACCAAAACATGAACAAACACACACACACATGCAAACAAAACACACAAGGATATCCCAGAAAAATCAAAGGTTTATCTTAGAAATGCATACCCTATACTTTAATTTGCAACGAAAACTAATGCCAATGCAAATAGCAAAATCTTTCCCCACTGATACTAATATGAACTTATACGAATGGATCTTCTTTGCTTTCTATTTTAAAAAATTTTTTGTTTGCAGCCAATTGTGTGTTCAAGCTATTCAAATAACTTGAGTTATCATTTTGTATTTTTGGGACCCTCTAATAAATATTTATATTTGTTTTATATTTATAAACTTACATGTCGGAATGTATTTTTCTTTCTTGCAACTTTCATTCTTTTTTCCAACTTTTTCATATAAATTTATTTATGTTAAGCTTGTTCATAAATTTCCATACAATTTAATGCTTCAGTACACAATATTTCTTATTCACACAATAATAACATTTTCATCTTCATCACCATCATCATAATCATCATTATCGTCATCATTTGCTTAAACTTCATCATTGTCCTTATTATTAACTTTATGCTGCTGCATATTTTAGGTTTTAGTTTGTGGAAAGAAAAAATATATAAAATATAAAAATTTACTTCTTCATTAACTTTAAGTTTTAACATGTTGTGTAAACTTTTTCTTCGTTCGTCTTTTCTTTCTTATTTTATTTACATCAATCAAATTAAATTAGTTAAATTTAAATTGATATTTGTTGTTTTCATGTAAGTACAAGTCGTGTTAAAGTGAAAAGAAAATTAAAAAAAAAGTTTTTGTTAAATCAGACTCAGCTGGTGGGATAATTGGTGGATGGATGGGCAATTATGAGGTACTTAGGGTGAGCCGTTTTTAAAACATAGAAAAAAACCTTCTGCCAGTAATTTTTAAAAAAATTTCCTATAAAATAAGATATTTCTGAAAAATTTACTATAAAAATAGGAAATTTTTAAAAAACTACCTATAAAAATAGGAAATTTTTAAAAAACTACCTATAAAAATAGGAAATTTTTTAAAGAACTACCTATAAAAATAAGAAATTTTTGAAAAATTTCCTATAAAAATCAGAACTTTTTTAAAAATTTTCTATAAAAACAGGAAATTTTTAAAAAATTTCCTATAAAAATAGGAAATTTTTGAAAAATTTCCCATAAGAATAGGAAATTTTTAAAAAATTTAATATAAAAATAGGAAATTTTTGAAAAATTTCCTATAAAATATGAAATTTTTAAAAATTTCCTATAAAAATAGGAAATTTTTGAAAAACTTCCTATAAAATGGGAAACTTTTGAAAACTTTTCAATAAAAATACGAAATTTGTGAAAAGTTCCTATAAAAATAGGAAATTTTTTTAAAATTTATTTTAAAAAAAGGAAATTTTTGAAAAATTATCTTTAAAAATAGGAAATTTTTGAAAAATTTCCTTTAAAAATAGGAAATTTTTGAAAATTTTCCTTTAAAAATAGGAAATTTTTGAAAATTTTCCTTTAAAAATAGGAAATTTTTGAAAAATTTCCTAAAAAACAAGTATATTTTAAAATATTTTCTATAAAAATAACATTTTTTTAAATTTCCGTTAAATAGAAATAAATTTTAATATAAAAATATGAAGTTTTTAAAAAATTTCCTATAAAAATAAGAAATTTTTGAAAAAATTCCTACAAAATATGTAAATTTTGAAATATTTTCTATAAAAATAACTTTTTTTTTTTAATTTCCATTAAAGCTAAGAAATTTTTAAAAATTTCCTATAAAAGTAAGGAAATTTTCCAAAAAATTCCTATCTTTATAGAAAATTTTTCAAAAGTTTCATATTGGAAAGGATTTTTTTTTTTAAATTTATTATTTTTGTAGGAAATTTTCTAAAAATTTCCTATTTTAGTAGGAAATTTTCTAAAAATTTCCTATTTTAGTAGGAAATTTTCTAAAAATTTCCTATTTTAGTAGGAAATTTTCTAAAAATTTCCTATTTTTAAAGGAAATTTTTGAAAATTTTCCTATAAAAATAGGAAATTTTTCAAAAATGTCCTATTTTCAAAATTTCCTATAAAAATAGGAAATTTTTGAAAAATTTAATATAGAAATAGGAAATTTTTGAAAAATTTTCTATAAAAATAGGAAATTTTTGAAAAATTTCCAAAAAAAAATAGGAAATTTTTGAAAAATTTCCTATAAAAATGGGAAATTTTTGAAAAATTTCCTATACAAATAGGAAATTTTTGAAAATTTTAATGTAAAAGTAAGAAGTTTTTGAAAAATTTCCTATAAAAATAAGAAATTTTTTGAAAAATTTTCTATAAAAATAACATTTTTTTAAATTTTTGTTAAAAATAAGAAATTTTTAAAAATTTCCTATAAAAGTAAGGAAATTTTCCAAAAAATTCCTATCTTTATATAAAATTTTTCAAAAGTTTCATATTTTTAAAGGAATTTTTTCAAAAATTTCCTATTTTTGTAGGAAATTTTCTAAAAATTTCCTATTTCAGTAGGAAATTTTCTAAAAATTTCCTATTTTAGAAGGAAATTTTCTTAAAATTTCCTATTTTTAAATGAAATTTTTGAAAATTTCTTATTTTTAAATTTAATTTTTCAAAAATGTCCTATTTTTATAGAAAATTTTTTTAAAAATTTTCCATAAAAATAAGAAATTTTTGTAAAATTTCCTTTAAAAATACGAAATTTTTTAAAAATATGAAATTTTTTAAAAATACAAAATTTTTTAAAAATTTCCTACAAAAATAAGAAATTTAAAAAAAAATCCTATAAAAATAAGTTTTGAAAATTTTCCTATAAAAACAAGAAATTTTTGAAAAATTGCCTATTAAAATATAATATTTTTAAAAATTTCTTATAAAAATGGTAAATTTTTAAAAACTTTCCTATAAAAATTAGAAATTTTTGAAAAATTTCCAATGAAAATGAAAAATTTCCAATAAAAATAGGATATTTTTGAAAAATTTCTTTGAAAAATAGGAAACTTTTTAAAATTTTTCTATAAAAATAGGAAAGTTTTGAAAATTTTCCTTTAAAAATAGGAAATTTTTGAAAATTTTTCTTTAAAAATAGAAAATTTTTGAAAATTTTCCTTTAAAAATAGAAAATTTTTGAAAAATTTCCTTTAAAAATAGGTAATTTTTAAAAAATTTCCTTTAAAAATATGAAATTTTGAGAAAATTGCCTACAAAAATAGGAAATTTTCAGAACATTTCCTACAAAAATAAGAAATTTTTGAAAAAATTCCTATAAAAATAGGAAATTTTTGAAAAATTTTATATAAAAATAAGAAATTTTTGAAATAAATTTTATAAATTTACATCATTCTTTTTTTTATTTACTCAAATTAATGTCAAGGTTCATGTTATATCTTCGGCATTCAAAAATTCACTGACTTTTAACAATTATTTCAATTTCCCTCAAGTAAACTACTCTTTATTTATAGTTTTCCCAATATCGAAATAAAATATTGAAAACAATATTTTTACTAATATTTAATGTTACTCATAGGAATGTCAAGAATTATCTTCCAATACGATGCATCTATTGGAATGATTTTAATAGCGTATAATTAACATATTAACTAGCAATCGTGACTATGGAAGCCAGGTGCTTACGTAATACGATAATTTTATATTATTTTCAAATTCTGATATTTTATGGAAAAATAAAAATAAATAATTTTTAAATATTTTATATCGTTTATTTTTAAATACACAGAAGTCTATGGGGGTTTTAACACATTCACTTGTACGTGTTATTTAAACTTTTGCACACATGAGCAGACAATACTTGTATACGAGAACATAAATCCTATAAAATATTTATATTTTTGTGTAAAAAAAAAATTATATTAAATGTGTAAGTTAAATTATGTAAGTATGTGTGTATTGACTATATATTGGCAACCTTCAATTTGTAAAATTGTAAATTTGTTATAGTATTAATTGCTACATTTTATTTAATTAATATTAATTATAGTTTCATTGGATTTGCGATATGGGGTATTTTTAATACATATTACACATAGTAAAGTTATTTGGCAAACCAGAGATATATATTCCTGTACTACAAAATTAAAGAATGAGCTCAAAAATAGGGAAGATCTGTATATGTGCAAGTGTTGAAAATAATCATAAACTATGCCTTCTGCGTTATCTTAAATTTTTCTTTAGAAGGCGATCCTTTAAACCTATTAATTTTATCAAATGCTTGTCATTTAAGTGAGTTCCATTAAATTTCTTCTATTAAAATCTTGAAATAGATAAAGAAGGACATTTGAGAATGCTGCGAATTAGTAGTCGAACTAGTAGTCGGCAAATCAATTATATACGCCTTTAATTTATATTTAAATTTAAAATTTTCATATCACTATTAAGCTGCACCGCGCTGGATGCGCCACAGATGGTTCAACTTCACTATTCTAAAAATAGATCCTTTTTTCTACTATCTAACTTCCAAAGAAGCATGTACAATATTTATATAGAATTGTATAGGCATCTGCCTGAGTGCTAGTTATCTTTAAACCAATGGAACTGCTGGGTTTTTCATTTAACGTCAAGGATTATGCATTGGCTGTAACCGGAAAGAAAGGCTAAATGAATGACTGTAAAATAATAATGCTGAAATAAAAAGAAATTTCCTATAAAAATAAGAAGTTTTTGAAAAATTTCCTATAAAAAGAAGATATTTTTGAAAATTTTCCAATAAAAATAAAAAAAAAATTGAAAAATTTCTTATAAAAATAAGAAATTTTTGAAAAGTTTCTTATCAAAATAAGAAATTTTTAAAAAATTTCTTATAAAAATTAGAAATTTTTGAAAAATTTCCTATAAAAATAGGCATTTTTTAATTTCCTTTAAAAATACGAAACTTTTGAATAATTTCCTACAACAAAAAGAAATTTTTGAAAAATTTCCTATAAAAATAAGAAACTTTTGAAAAATTTCCTATCAATATAAGAAATTTTTGCAAAATTTCCTATAAAAATAAGAAATTTTTGAAAAATTTCCTATAAAACAGTTCCTGAAAAATTTCCTATCAAAAAAAGAAATTTTTTAAAAATTTTCTATAAAAATAAGAATTTTTGAAAAATTTTTTTATAAAAATAAAAAATTTTTAAAAAATTTCCTATAAAAATATAAATTTCGAAAAATTTCCTATAAAAATAAAAACTGTTTGAAAACCTTCCTATCAAAATAAGAAATTTTTGAAAACTTCCTATCAAAATAAGAAATTTTTTAAAAATTTCCTATAAAAATAAGAAATTTTTGAAAAATTTCCTATAAAAATAAGAAATTTTTGAAAAATTTTCTATAAAAATATGAAATTTTTGAAAAATTTCCTCTAAAAATAAGAAATTTTTGAAAAATTTCCTCTAAAAATAAGAAATTTTTGAAAAATTTCGTATTAAAATAAGAAATTTTTGAAAAATTTCCTATTAAAATAAGAAAATTTTGAAAAATTTCCTATAAAAATAAGAAATTTTTGAAAAATTTCCTATAAAAATAAGAAATTTTTGAAAAATTTCCTATAAAAATAAGAAATTTTTGAAAAATTTCCTCTAAAAATAAGAAATTTTTGAAAAATTTCTTATAAAAATAAGAAATTTTTGAAAAATTTCTTACAAAAATAAGAAATTTTTGAAAAATTTCTTATAAAAATAAGAAATTTTTGAAAATTTTCTTACAAAAATAAGAAATTTTTGAAAATTTTCTTATAAAAATAAGAAATTTTTGAAAAATTTCTTATAAAAATAAATTTTTCAAGAATTTCTTATAAAAATAATAAACTTTTTAAAAATTTCTTATAAGAATAAGAAATTTTTTAAAATTTTCTTATAAAAATAATAATTTTTTGAAAACTTTCTTATAAAAACAAGAAATATTTGAAAAATTTCTTACAAAAATAAGAAATTTTTGAAAATTTTCTTATAAAAATAAGAAATTTTTGAAAAATTTCTTATAAAAATAAGAAATTTTTGAAAAATTTCTTATAAAAATAAAATTTTCAAGAATTTCTTATAAAAATAATAAACTTTTTAAAAATTTCTTATAAGAATAAGAAATTTTTTAAAATTTTCTTATAAAAATAATAATTTTTTGAAAACTTTCTTATAAAAACAAGAAATTTTTGAAAAATTTATTACAAAAAAAAGAAATTTTTGAAAAATTTCTTACAAAAATAAGAAATTTTTGAATATTTTCTTATAAAAATAAGAAATTTTTGAAAAATTTCTTATAAAAATAAATTTTTCAAGAATTTGTTATAAAAATTATAAACTTTTTAAAAATTTCTTATAAGAATAAGAAATTTTTTAAAATTTTCTTATAAAAATAATAATTTTTTGAAAACTTTCTTATAAAAACAAGAAATTTTTGAAAAATATTCTATAAAAAAAAAAAATTTTTGAAAAATTTCTTATTAAAATAAGAAATTTTTGAAAAATTTCTTATTAAATAAGAAATTTTTGAAAATTTTCTAATTAAAATAAGAAATTTTTGAAAAATTTCTTATTAAAATAAGAAATTTTTGAAAAATTTCTTATAAAAATAAGAAATGTTTTAAGAATTTTTTATAAAAATAAGAATTTTTTTAGAATTTCTTACAAAAAAAAAAGGAATTTTTTAAAAATTTCCAATAAAAATAAGAAATTGCTGAAAAATTTCTTATAAAAATAAGATTTTTTTTTTTAAATTTCTTATACAAATGAGAAATTTTTTCAATATTTCTTATAAAAATAAGAAATTTTTTAAAAAATTTTGAAGAATTTCTTATAAAAATAAGAAATTTTTGAAAAATTTCTTATAAAAATAAGAAATTTTTGAAAAATTTCTTATAAAAATAAGAAATTTTTGAAAATTTTCCTATAAAAATAAGAAATTTTTAAAAAATTTCCAATAAAAATCAAGAAATTTTTGAAAATTTTCCTATAAAATAAAATTTTTGAAAATTTTTCCTATAAAGATAAGAAATTTTTGAAAATTTTTCTATAAATATGACATTTTTGAAAAATTCCTATAATAAGAAATTTTTGATAAATGTCCTGTAAAAATATGAAATTTTTGAAAAATTTTCTGTTAAAATAAAAACTTTTGAAAAATACCTTTTAATACCCATACAAATAGTTCAAGCATTAAACTTCTGACAAAAAATTATACAAATAAATGTAGGTACTCGTATTTACTTATAATTGAAAAAACTTTAATATATTGTATTATTTGCTCATTTTGAGTTCTGTCTACTTTTTTTTTTGACCAAAGAGACATTTAAAATGAAATAAAATTTCTATAAACCGTATCCATTACAAACAAAACAATCCCAGAAAAAATAAAACTTACCCAAAAAAAAGCACATAAATCTATTTTTGCCGGATAATAATATAAAATTCTACTTTACACAGATTTAAATAACTTTAGTACGAGTATCATGTGGAACAAAAAAACAAAACTTCAAACGTAAATTTGAATAAAACTATAGATCTTTTTACACCAATACTAAATGTGTTTTATTCATACAAATGTATAAAGATTTGTGCCATGCTCTCACGTATTTGTTGGGGAAAATGAAAATTCTAAATGTACGAAAATACTTAAATCCTCGTGTTCATACTTATAATTATGCAAATCTGTTAGTTGCACTAAAAAAATTTAAAGAAAAAAACGAAATTTCTATACCTTTAAAGCCCAGCAGTTCGAGCAGGGATAAATGGTTTTTGAAAGGGAGTAAATTATAATAACACTAGTTTACAATATTCGTTTTTTCTATAATTCTAATTTTTAGAGGAAATTTTTCAAAACTTCATATTTTTATAGGAAATTTTTTAAAAAATTTCTCATCTTTATAAGAAAATTTTTCAAAAATATCTTATTTTTATGGGAAACTTTTAAAAATTTTTTTAATTTCATATTAAATTTTTCAAAATATTCTTATATTTATAGGGCAATTTTCAAAAGTTTCTTATTTGTATACAAAATTTTTCAAGAATTTCTTATTTTTATAGGAAATTTTTAAAAAGTTTCCTATTTTTATGGAAAATTTTTCAAAAATTTCTTATTTTTATAGAAAAGTTTTAAAAATATTTTTATTTTTATAGGAAATTTTTCAAAAAGTTCTTATTTTTATAGGAAATTTATCAAAAATTTATTATTTTTAGTGGAAAATTTTAAAAACTTGTTACTTTTATAAGAAATTTTTCAAAATTTCTTTCATTTGTAGGAAATTTTTCAAAAATTAAGAAATTTGTATATTAAATTTTTAAAATTTTTTTTATATTTATGAAAGAATTTTTCAAAAATTTCTTATTTTATTATACAATTGTTGGAAACAGTTCCTAATTTCTTTATGAAATTTTCAATTTTTTTTTATTTTTATAGGAAATTTTTCAAAAATTTCTTATTTTTATAGGAAATTTTTCAAAAATTATTTATTTATTTTTATAGAAAATTTTTCAAAATTTTCGTATTTTTATAGAAAATTTTTCAAAAATTTCTTATTTTTAAGGATTTTTTTTAAAAATTCTTAATTTTATAAGATTTTTACAATTTATTTATTTTTATATAAAATTTTTCAAAAATTTCTTATTTTTATATGAAGTTTTTCAAAAATTTCTTATTTTAATAAGAGATTTTACAAAAATTTCTTAATTTTATAGGAAATGTTTTAAAAATTTCGTATTTTTTGGGAAATTTTTCAAAATTTCCTATTTTTATAGGAAATTTTTCAAAAATTTCCTATTTTTATAGAAAATTTTTCAAAAATTTCCTATTTTTATAGGAAATTTTTCAAAAATTTCTTATTTTTATAGGAAATTTTTGCAAAATTATTTATTTTTATAGGAAATTTTTGCAAAATTATTTATTTTTATAGGAAAATGATCAAAAATTTCTTATTTTTATAGAAATATTTTCAAAAATTTCTTATTTTTACAGGAAATTTTTCAAAAATTTCTTATTCCTACAGGAAATTTTTTAAATTTTTTTTATTTTTCTAGAAAATTTTTCAAAAATTTCTTATTTTGATGGAAATTTTTCGAAAATTTCTTATTTTTATAGGAAGATTTTCAAATTCTTTTTATTTTTGTAGGAGATTTTAAAAAAATTTCTTATTTTTATAGGAAATTTTTAAAATTTTTTTTTTTTTATAGGAAATATTTCAAAAATTCTGATTTTATAGAAGATTTTACAAAAATTTATTTTTTTTATAGGAAATTTTTTAAAAATTTATTATTTTTATAGGAAGTTTTTCAAAAATTTCTTTTTTAGTAGGAAATTTTTCAAAATTTTCTTATTTTTAAAGGAAATTTTTCAAAAATTTCTCATTTGTATAGGAAAATTTTCAAAAATGTCTTATTTCTATAGGAAACTTTTCAAAAATTTCTTATTTTTATAGAAAATTTGTCAAAAATTTCTTATTTCTATAGAATTTTTTTTTTATTTTTCTAGAAAATTTTTCAAAAATTTCTTATTTTTATAGGAAATTTTTATATTTTTATAGGGAATTTTTAAATTTTTTTTATTTTTAAAAGAAATTTTTTAAAAATTTCATATTTTTAAAGGAAATTTTTCAAAAATTTCTTATTTTTATATGAAATTTTTCAAAAATTTCTTAGTTTTATGGGATATTAAAAAAAAAAATTCCCTATTATTTTTCAAAAATTTCTTATATTTTAGGTATTTTATTAAATGTTGGAAAACTTTTCAAAAATTTTTTACTTGTATGGGAAAATTTTTCAAAATTTTTTATTTTTATGGGAACATTTTTCTAAAATTTTTTAGTTTTATGGTAAAATTTTAAAAAATTTCTAAGTTTTATGGGAAAATTTTTAAAAATTTTTTATTTTTATAGGAATTTTTTAAAAAATTTCTAATTTTTATAGACAATTTTTCAAAAACTTCCTATTTTTATAGGAAATTTTTCATAAACTTCCTATTTTTATAGGAAATTTTCAAATTTTTTTTATTTTTATAGGAATTTTTTTCAAAAATTTCCTATTTTGATAGGAAATTTTTCAAAAATTTCTTAGTTTTATGGAAAAAATTTTAAAAATTTCTTATTTTATGGGAAAATTTTTAAAAATTTCTTATTTTTATAAGAAATTTTTCAAACATTTATTCTTTTTATGGGAACATTTTTAAAAATTTCTTATTTTTAAAGGACACTTTTCAAAAAACACTATTAGTGTTCTCTACTTCTAGACACAACTCTTTAGCTAAGATCTACTGGGAGAACTTAACAAAAACATACACAATATAATTCTAACACATACAAACCCATAAGTAAATGCATGAATTTCATAAAAAGTTCGAGAAAATGTTGAGTAGGCAAAACTTTTTTTTTTTTTTTTTGGTATATTTTTCGAAAAAGTAAAATCAAAAAAAGATATTCACAGATTTTTGCATTTACTTCTGTTTTATGCACGTGTAGTTATTTGAGTATTTTTTAATGTAAATCTAAGTATGTAGATATGTATGTGTTAGGCTATATATATGTTTATATGTTTGGCTCTATATATGTATGTGTATTAGTCTGCATTAGTATGTTGTAAATATATTTGTTTTAGTCTATATTTTTGATTTATAGTTTCGAAATATATTCAAATGAACATTTATGCTCTAAAACTGGATTTGATCCAAAAATATTTTAGTTGCAAATAACTTGAACGCATATCTATATTTGTATGTTAATATGAACATACATTTTTATGATTTTTTTAATATTTAAATAATTTAGGTCATAATCGTTATTTAGGCATTTTGGTTAGAGTAAGTGAAAATTAGAAAATTAAACATGAATTTTGGGGTTAAGTATTTTTGTGATTTTTGCAAAAAAAAAAATGACCTGCAAAAATGTAAACATTAACTTAAATTTAAGACCTTTGCAAAGGGTGAAATTTGAATAAATAATGTTAAAAATAGTTGGGCTAAAAAGTTTGTAAGTCAATAAAGAAAAAACATATTTTAATAAAATTTCTCTTGAGTAGTCAATATTAATAGCGTTTAATTTTTGTAACAACTTTTTTTGGTTCCTATAAAACATTTCAATTTTGAAAAGAGATCTTCAAGACAATTATGGGATATTAATCATTTTTTAAAAAAGTGTTTTTTAAGTAAGTGCATGGCACACAGATCCCATTTTATTACAATTATGTTTTAGTATAAAAAATAGTTATTTTGATAAGACCAAAAAATATTGTTGGGAACAACCTTTACTTGACGTTTTTCTATGTTGGGTTAAGCCATAAAAAACAGAAGGAGTCGCCTTATTTTGGAAAAACTGCATTATATCTAATTTGCAAGACAAAATATATACGAATTATAATGTCAATGCAAAACTCGCATCATTTCTTTGTTTAATATTTTCTTTACAATTGTTAAGGTGGTTATTCGAAATCTAGTGACATGCGTAGCGTACGCACAATGGTATTTCTTCATACATTAAAGTGCAAACAATAGAAGGAGTCACCCTACAACAATGAAATTTTGATACTTGTTCAGTTTTATATAGATCCATCCACTCTTGAGGTACCTCCCTTTGATCCTCATTTTTCACCTATTTTTCTTCTCAATGTACAAGTCGCAGTTCAAAACAAAATTTGGTGAAATTCAACACACGTCTATTAATTAATTTAAAAAATTTAAGGCTTATCGACTGCTTCCTGTACCTGTCTTGCACCAGTTTTTCTTTTCAATGTACAAGTCGCAATTCTTAACAGAATTTTATGAAATTCAACAAATTCACGTCTGTAAATTAATTCAGAAAACAGCTTTATTAATTTTGATTGAAATTAGACCACGTCTAGGGGTAGATATCTTGAACCCCCATTTTTCACCTATTAACCTTTTTTATGTATAATCCGCAATTCTTAGAAGAATTTG
The DNA here is from genome assembly GCA_933228675.1 of Stomorhina lunata. Classification (NCBI taxonomy): domain Eukaryota; kingdom Metazoa; phylum Arthropoda; class Insecta; order Diptera; family Rhiniidae; genus Stomorhina; species Stomorhina lunata. The sequence continues at coordinate 24,412,975 of OW121740.1, forward strand.
ATGAAATTCGGTACAATTCTAGAAGTTGATCTAAAAAAGAGGTCCACTAATTTTTGTTGAAATCAATTGACTTCATGTGAGCCTATTTTTTACCCCCATTTTTCACAAATTTTTTTAAATGTATAAGCCGCAATTTTCATCAGAATCAAAAAATCGGCACACGTTTATTAATTTATCCAAGAAAGAGTTATACTAATTTCAGTAGAGATCCCTTGAATCTTTAGAGTTCTTGTCTTGGACCCCTATTTTTCACTTATTTTTATTCTCAATGTTTAAAACCAATTTAGGTTGAAGTCCGTCTACTCCGTGGGGTACCTGCTTTGGACCTAAATTTTCACTTACTTTTCTTCTCAATATAAGCCGCAATTCTCAACACGTCTATCGGTTGACCCAAAAGAACAGCTGTACTAGTTTTGATTGAAATCCGTCGAGTACTACAGGAATTCAACCTAAATTCAATTTGATTAAAAAGTTACGCCTAAACGACTGCAACACTTTTTGCTTAAATTATGCTTAACAATTTACGTTACTTTTTTCAGAAAATTTTGAACTTTGTTCTACGATCGGTAAATTTAGGTAAATTTTTTTCGCTTAATTTAAAGAAGAGACTTTCACCTTTTCCATGGTTATGGTGGGAGCACCAAGCAAGACCGATCCAACTTAGTTTTTGTCCAAAGAAGAACGAAAACACTAAATTTTGTATAGCTTTTTTGATTTCCTGATATCTCCCAAACTATACACGAGGTTAAGTTGTTTTCTTCTGAGGACTAAAGCCAAGGTTCTGTTTCTTAATTAAATCTACACCAAGATTAAAGATTAAAGTTGTGAAACTATATTCGATGCATGGCCTACTGAGTTTGATGAAAAATTTCACTAATAGTCTTACTAATAGGCTTAGAAACAATTTCTGGCTGGGTGGACCCCATTTAAACCATGTAATTATAAGTATAGGTCGTAATTCTTAAGATAATTTGATGAAGTTTGGCTCAAATAATTTTTTTGATAGTGGGACCATGGCTATTTGTTGTACCTCCTATAGGTTCCGCTTACTGGAATGGATATTTAGGCCACAAATATCAATATTTTTTCATTAAATTTATAACAAATACTGCTTATGTGAACCAAAATTACTGTACAAATTAAATTTGAGCATACAAGCTCTTCTATCAAAACGCGCTAAATGATAAAATGATATAAATAAAAATAATGATAAAAAAAATCACAAAAAAGGCTCGTAAATCTGAAGATAATGAGAATTTTGAGTTTATTTTTCCCATACGTAATTTTCGTAAAAACTCTAATCAATTTGCTAATCGGTCGGTCCACATTTGACCCTAGCCCAAAATGACAAAAATAGCTTAAATATATAAGTTTTGAGAAAAAGTTTGTGTAATGGCAACATACAGGAAAAAGAACACCTTTGACCTTAATAGTGAAGGGTATCGTATGGTCGGTCTTGACCAGCTATAGCACTTCTTATTTTTTTTTTTCTTAAAAACAATTATTTATACCAAGGAAAATATCGCAGCTGTATCCGCTAGTGTTGTTGATGACTTATTGGTTCGGTGCAGTTTGCGGAAATTAGTTCTATATTATTCTACTATGCGGATAATTTTGTTTAAGGATTTAGGTGTAAAAGGTGGGGCAAGAGTTGAAGCTTTACGATCAACTTCATCGGCTAAGTTTTGATAAAAAACCTGAATTTTAATCGGAAAATTGTGTTCATCGATAAAGATAGTTTATGGTTAAATAGACCAGAATAAGCTTATTTGGCGTATTTGGTTTCAAGATAAGCCAAAAGAAAAACCGTCATATCCAGAGGTAACTAGACTAGCCGGTAAGTGCTTATTCTGAAGATTTTATTCATGAAATACTAGTCAATATTTCTGAGGGAGTATGCCCAATTTAGGCGGATATCTTTTGATTATAAATAAAGATTATTAATTTTTTAAATCAGTTAAGAAAACTTCTAAGCATTTTCAAATAAAAATTATTTCATGGAAAGCACTTTCCAGTTAAAGCTTTTGTATATCAAATACTTTTTCTCTAAAGTTTTGACAAGTTTTGATATATAAAACGCTTTAAAATAAAAGCTTTGAAAAAAGCTTTGCTATTTCAAAAGCTTCTCTCAAAAAGCTTTTTATAGAAACCCTTTAAAACGAAGCCGTCTAGCTCAATGGCAAAATGTTCTAACTTTTACAAAAGAGCTTTCGAGTTTTCACAGCGAAACACTTTGTATAAGCGAAACGCACTTATGCTTGTCCTGCTTACACTTACGTAAAATTATCTTTGCAATTTCAAGCCAATGGTCTTTTCAAAGTCAGTGTTGCCAGATTATAATTTTTTGCTCTATTATAAGAAGAATGCTCGAATATATTAAGAAAAATGTAAATCTGGCAACACTTACCGTAAGAGCTTTCAAAGCTGTTTACCACAAATCCAGATATTAATGTATGTGTTCTTGGATAGGTTTGCTTTAAATTAAAACTGAAATATCTAATTTATGATTCCCTATCCAATGAAAACTTTTCTATAGGAAACCCTTTTGTATAATAGATTTTCTATAGGAAATATGTTTTAACAGAAGCTTACTATATATAAAGTTTTCTAATGAAAGTTTTTTTTTTAGAAAATTCTTGGTAATGAAAATTTATCTATAGAAGATTTTTTTGCCATATTTTTTTTTAAAGCTTTTCTATAGAAATCGTTCGATATTAAAACTTTTCTATAAAAACTAATTTTTGACGAAAGCAAACATTTTCTGTGGAAGGCTGTGGCATGTTTCAATTGAAAATGGTTTTCAATAAAAGCTTTTTAAAAGAAATCTTTTAATATTTAAAAAAATATAATTTTGCAAAATGTTTTTTTTTTTTTTTTAAGAAAATATTGTCTACAAGATCACTAAGATAATTTATTTCATTAAATAAATTATATATTATATAAAATAACATTTTACTTTGTTAAAAATTTGAATTACCAGGAATGTCATTTTCTTATCTTATCTTTAAAATATAATTCTACAATAACCCTCGTAAATAAGTCATAACATGAGAGAAGAACAACAACTTCGATTATTTACCACCACAATTTAACTATGAGCAATAAATCACAGAATTAATCCTTCCAGAGTTTATTAGTGAAAAATACTGACCATGACCGAACGTGAAAATCTAACAACTAAATATATACTTAAATACAAATACACTTATATATACACACACACACACACATACACTAAAATTTAACAATGTTTGTTAATAAGTATTGGTTATAAAGAAGCGAATGAATTTGTGTTAGTAAAACGACTTCCTCTAGGTGGGTGGGAGGCTATCATGCTTTTGGTGTCTTTTCTGTATATATTTTGTTGAAAAAATCAGTGTAAAAAAAACTGAAAAACTTGCAAGTTATTTGAGAGGTTTTTCAAAGTTTCTTTTTTCCTCGACTTTATTTTTTTTTCTTTTAATTCTGTTTGTGTTAGTGTGTAATCGTAATAAATTACCAAATGTCCAAAAGTAAAACAAACAACTTTATTTGAGTCAAAATGACGACCGACTAGAAAGAAGAGCAACAACGTTAATACCAAACATTGTCGACACTGACTACCAACTAGGACTACACTGATGAGGGGAGATAGGGAGGGGAGACAGGGTAATGCTAAGACGATGGACTTTAGCAAAAATGGTAGCAACAACAACAACAGCAGATAGCGTTTTACTAAATATTTTGCTAAAGTTTAGCTAAATAGGAGAAAACAAGAGCAACAACAAGAACGTTAACAGCGATGGCAACAACATAATAATCAGTTATCTAAAAAGATTTTTCACTAGATTTATTTCCCGGCAGTTTAACATTAAAATGCTTTCGTGGAAATTTGAAAAGGTTTTTTTGATGAATGATTTTATTAAAAGCTATCAGAAAGCTTTTTTTATGAAAAAGCTTTATTTAAATGTTCTTTCTACAGACAAATATGAAGGCGATATTAACAGTTTAGGAACCGTTTTTATAAAGAAGCTTTGATAAAGACTGTTTGCTAAAAGATTTTGATTGAAACTTTCTCACTTTTTGCTTCAAAAGCTCAACTGAAGAATCGTTTTCTAAAGAAACAATTTCACTTGAATGTATTTTAAAAACAAAAGCTTCCTCATATAAAATTTGGTTTTCTAAAAAATTATTTAATCTTGACGTATTTGCTAAAGAAAACCTTTCATTGATAAAGCTTTTCTAAAAAAATATCAAAAGAAAATGTTTCAGTTAAAAAGCTTTCAAACGAAAGTTTTTGATTAAACTAAAAAGTATTTTTAAAATTTTATTTTTAAAATACAAACTCAAGTTTTTGTTATAGAAAATAAATGTTTTTCAATATAATTTCAATTAAAAGTGTTTTCTGTAAAAAGCTTTCATTAAAAGGAGACTATTTTAAAAAGCTTTCATTGAAAGTTTTTTCTATTAAAATATTTTTATTGGAAACTCGTTTTTGTAGAAGAGATTTCAAAGGAAAAACATTTCTATGGAAAAGTCCTCACTGAGAAGCTTTAACAGAAATGTTTTTTTAATAAAAAAACTTACATAGAAAATAGTTTTTAAAAAATTCATCCACCGGAAAGTTTTCACAGGAAAGTTTTTCCTATAAAAATGATTTCACAGGAAAGTGTTTTCTGTAGCTTTTACAGAAAATTGTTGTCTATAGAAATTTTTTTTTTGGAAAGTGTTTTCTTTAGAAAATCTTTCAATGGAAAGTGTTTTATACAGAAAAGCTTTCACGGAAAATAAATTTTCATTGTTTTCTATAGAAAAACTTTCACATGAAAGTGTTTTCTATAGAAAAGGTTTTAGGTGAAATTGTTATCTAAAGAAAAGCTTTCATCTGAAGGTGCTTTATATAGAAAAGCTTTCACATAAAAATAATTTTTTTTATAGAAAAGTTTTCATATGAAAATATTTTCTATAGAATAGCTTTCACATGAAAGTGTGTTCTTCTATAGAAAAGCTTTCACATTAAAGTGTGTTCTATAGAAAAGCTTTCACATTAAAGTGTGTTCTAAGCTTTCACATAAAAGTCTTTTATTTAGAAAAGCTTTCACATAAAGGGATTTTCTATAGAAAAGCTTTCACATAAAAGTATTTTTAATAGAAAAGTCTTCACATGAAAGTTTTGCTACACAAAAGCTTTCGCATGAAATTGTTCACTATAGAAAAGTTTTCACGGAAAGTATTTTCTGCAGATAAGCTTTCACATAAAAGTGTTTACTCTAGAAAAGCTTTCACATGAAGGTGTTTTTTGTAGAAAAGCTTTCACATGAAAGTGTTTTTTGTAGAAAAACTTTAACATGAAAGTGTTTTTGTGGAAAAGTTTTCACATGAAAATGTTTTTTGCAGAAAAGTTTTCACATGAAAGTGTGTTCTTCTATAGAAAAGCTTTCACATTAAAGTGTGTTCTATAGAAAAGCTTTCACATTAAAGTGTGTTCTAAGCTTTCACATAAAAGTCTTTTATTTAGAAAAGCTTTCACATAAAGGGATTTTCTATAGAAAAGCTTTCACATAAAAGTATTTTTAATAGAAAAGTCTTCACATGAAAGTTTTGCTACACAAAAGCTTTCGCATGAAATTGTTCACTATAGAAAAGTTTTCACGGAAAGTATTTTCTGCAGATAAGCTTTCACATAAAAGTGTTTATTCTAGAAAAGCTTTCACATGAAGGTGTTTTTTGTAGAAAAGCTTTCACATGAAAGTGTTTTTTGTAGAAAAACTTTAACATGAAAGTGTTTTTGTGGAAAAGTTTTCACATGAAAATGTTTTTTTGCAGAAAAGTTTTCACATGAAAGTGTTTTCTGTAGAAAAGCTTTCAAATGAAAGTGTTTTCTGTAGAATAGCTTTTATATGAAAGTGATTTCTATAGAAAAGCTTTCACATGAAAGTGTTTTTTATAGAAAAGCTTTCACATGAAAGTATTTTCTATAGAAAAGCTTTCACTTGAAAGTGTTTTCTATAGAAAAGCTTTCACATAAAAGTGTTTCTATAGAAAAGCTTTCACGGAAAGTATTTTCTATGGAAAGGCTTTCACATTAAAATGTTTTGTATAGAAAAGCTTTCATATGAAAGTGTTTTAAATAGAAAAGCTTTCACATGAAAGTGTTTTCGATAGAAAGCTTTCAAATGATACTGTATTCTATAGACAAGCTTTCACATCAAATTGTCTTATATAGAAAAGCTTTTACATGAAAGTGTTTTCATGAAAGCTTTTACATCAAAGTGTTTTATTTAGAAAAGCTTTCACGTGAAAGTGTTTTCTATGGAAAACCTTTCACAGGAAAGTGTTTTCTATGGAAAACCTTTCACAGGAAAGTGTTTTCTATAGAAAAGCTTTCACGTGAAGTTTAAATTTCTTTGAAGTCTTTGGCTGTAAAACGTTTTTATGAATAATTTATCTTTATAGTTTTCAGTACAATCTTTCCGTTTAAAGCTGTTGGGTTCCTTTATATTGAAAGGACATGTATCTGGAGGTATGTGTGTGTATTATCGTTTGCCAGCCGCATGGGATTTATGCGTATTAAATGAGAAATTAATGAAGTTTTTCCCCGTACATCACAAATGTTGTTTTTTTTTCTTCTTTTTTATATATTAATAATAATCCTTCTTAAAAACAAAACAGAAAAACTAAAACAAAAAATCTCATCGAGTAAAAATGGAGTAAAATAAATTGTAGAAAATTTAGCTGCATTGAAGAAAACCATAAAAATTGTGGAAAATATAATATGAGGGGGAGTCAAAGGGAAGGGAAAGAAAAAGTCACTCATACACAACTTTTTAAAAAAATGACTATTTAGTAATTTAAAGACACTTTTCATATTATTTTTATTTAGTTATGTACGAGTATTTTGCTGTGATTTATTTGTTGCAATTAATTAGCTGCCTTTCTTTTCTTTAGTTTCAGCTTAAACATTTAAGAAATATGACTATATGATGGGCGTTTACTTTGGAGATAAATAAAATAAATTTACTTAAGGGAATAAAAATGAAAAAAAAGAAACACTTAATAATTTAAGGATCGAATACTTACTTATGATGATTAAATATTATATATATTGTTACATAAAAAGGGATTTATTTGGTTATTTTTTTTTTTTTTTGAGGTTTTTTTGTAAGGGGAAAGAAGGGGTGGCGTTATTGTAATTGACTCGTTTTTCTACTCATTATTATTTATAATGATGTCTTTTTTGCCGGAGGAAAAACCAACAGAAAAACATAATTATGAATATTTAATTATCAATTAATTTTAATTATAAGAATTTTTGAGAAAAAGCATTTGAAAAAACGTGGATAGAATAACCAAAAATTTATCAAAACTTCTATCTATTAACTAAATGGGAGATGTTCTAGGAAATAATTAGGAAGAAAAAGCTTTACTATAGTAATGAATGATGATGCGGACTTGGAATCAGGAATGTAGATAGACCATAAGAAATATCTGGGGCTAATTTTTACATAAAATCAAAAATTTTTATGTAAAACTGATTATTTTTTTTTCTATCAAAAATGGCTGTAACTTTGTCGGTCTTTATTTGGATTCATTACAATTTTTAGCAAAAACTATAAAATTTTTCATGTAAAGAAAGACAGACAGACAGACGGACAGACAGACAGACAGACAGACAGACAGACAGACAGACAGACAGACAGACAGACAGACAGACAGACAGACAGACAGACAGACAGACAGACAGACAGACAGACAGACAGACAGGCAGGCAGGTAGACAGACAGACAGACAGACAGACAGACAGACAGACAGACAGACAGACAGACAGACAGACAGACAGACAGACAGACATATAAACAATCGTCTTAGAATTTCATAAGATTTTTAAGTCAACATTTATACAAACGACAATCTCAATATACCCCCAGTCATTTTGTTGGTGGGTATGAAAACAAATGCTTCTTAATAAAAATCATTTCTGTATTCTAAAAGATAATTGCAAAAGTATTGCATTAACAGATTTAAACACTCTACCTGCAATATTTGCTTTCTTTTAGCGAATTCCTCTTAAACAGAAACGAAATATCACTAAATCCTTCTTTAATTTTCCTTTCAAATGCAAATTTATTTGCAATTTCTAAAAGAGAGAATTCTACAGTGAAGATCTACTTATTTAATTAAATAAAACTAAGATTGTTGCTTTGTTTTTTGATTAAATATTTCGAGTAAAACTCGGAAAAAAAGAAATGAAATTGCTGAAACGAAGGACTCTTATCTCGGTTCTGCTGCAAATTGAATTACTTTGCACAAATAACAAATACATATGCACATACAAATGTTCGTTAAGTTACGTTTTTGTGTAGTTTATAATTTATTTATATTTTATTTAACCACAATATTTACATTTAACTACAATTTAGTTAAGAATTAGAAGGAAAATCGTTAGTAAGTGAAGAAATCGTAGAATGAGAAGAAATGGAAGGACTTTTTCCTTAGTTTTTAAATGTTATTTTTTTTTGGTTTAAAGTTGACAAACAAATAAAGCAATTTAAATTATTTTTTTTCCCGAAAAATCTATTGCTAAATAAACAAATTTAAGCTTAACAAGTAAGAAAGCGCTATAGTCGGTCAAGCCGACCATACGATACCCTTCACCACTAAGGTCAAAGGTGTTATTTTTCCTGTATAAAGACAAATATTTGCTAAATTTTGCCATCATACAAACATTTTCTCAAAAATGTTCCGTCATTTGGACTTGTTTCCGTCATTTGGACTTATATGAGAGCTAGGGTCAAATGTGGACCGATTATCTCGAAATTTGGCAAATTGATTACAGTTGTTACAAAAATTATGTATGCAAAAAATAAACTCAAAATTTTCATTAAGATTTACGAGCGTTTTAGTGTCTCATTTAGTGCGTTTTTGAAGAAGAGTTTGTATGGGAGCTATGGTCAAATGTGGACCGATTTCAACGAAATTTGATACAGTGATTTATGTTTACATAAGCAGAATCTGTTTTAAATTTCATGAAAATATATTGATATTTGTGGCCAATATAGCAATTCCGGGAAGTGGGACCTATGGGAGGTACCATAAATAATGGACCGATTTTGACCAATTTCAATAGCCATGGTCCCATTATCAAAAAAATTATCTGTGCCAAATTTCATCGAATTATCTTTAGAATTGCGACCTGTAGTTTGATTACAAGGTTTACATGGGGGTCCAGCCAGCCAGCCAGACGGACGGACGGACGGACATCGCTAAATCGACTCAGAAAGTGATTCTAAGTCTATTGGTATACTAAAAGGTGGGTCTAAGACAAATATTTCTATGCGTTACAAACATCAGCACAAACTTATAATACCCTTTCCACCTATGGTGGTGAAGGGTATAAAAATAATATACAACACATTTTCTTCAAAATTACTTGAAAGTTTGGTGAACAAAACTTTTAAGAAAAGCACTTTCAGATGAAAGTTTTTCTGTAGAAAACACTTTCAGATGAAAGTTTTTCCATAGAAAACACTTTCAAATGAAAGCTTTTCAATAAAAAACACTTTCAGATGAAAGTTTTTCCATAGAAAATACTTTCAGATGAAAGCTTTTCTATAGAAAGCACTTTCAGATAAAACTTGTTCTATACAAAACACTTTCACATGAAAGTTTTTCTATAGAAAACACTTTCAGATGAAAGCTTTTCTATACAAAACACTTTCAGATGAAAGTTTTTCTATAGAAAACACTTTCAGATAAAAGTTTTTCTACAGAAAATACTTTTATATGAAAGTTTTTTTTTATAGAAAACACTTTCAGATGAAAGTTTTTCTATAGAAAACACTTTCAGATAAAAGTTTTTCTACAGAAAATACTTTTATATGAAAGTTTTTTTTTATAGAAAACACTTTCAGATGAAAGTTTTTCTATAGAAAACAATTTCAGATAAAAGTTTTTCTACAGAAAATACTTTTATATGAAAGTTTTTTTTTATAGAAAACACTTTCAGATGAAAGTTTTTCTATAGAAAACACTTTCAGATGAAAGTTTTTCTATATAAAACACTTTCAGATGAAAGTTTTTCTATAGAAAACACTTTCGGATAAAAGTTTTTCTATAGAAAACACTTTCAGATAAAAGTTTTTCTATAGACAACACTTTCAGATGAAAGTTTTTCTATAGACAACACTTTCAGATGAAAGTTTTTCTATAGAAAACACTTTCAGATGAAAGTTTTTCTATAGAAAACACTTTCAGATGAAAGTTTTTCTATAGAAAACACTTTCAGATGAAAGTTTTTCTATAGAAAACACTTTCAAATGAAAGTTTTTCTATAGAAAATACTTTCAGATGAAAGTTTTTTTGTAGAAAATACTTTCAAATGAAAGTTTTTCTATAGAAAATGCTTTCAGATGAAAGTTTTTTTGTAGAAAATACTTTCAGATGAAAGTTTTTCTATAGAAAATGCTTTCAGATGAAAGCTTGTCTATACAAAATACTTTCAGATGAAAGCTTTTCTATAGAAAATACTTTCAGATAAAAGCTTTTCTATAGAAAATACTTTCAGATGAAAGTTTTTCTATAGAAAATACTTTTAGATGAAAGTTTTTCTATAGAAAATACTTTCAGATAAAAGCTTTTACATATAAAACTCTTTCAGGTGAAAGCTTTTCTATAGAAAATACTTTTGGATGAAAGATTTTCTATGGAAAACAGTTTTAAATGAAAGCTTTTCTGGTAAATACTCTTTCAGATGAAAGCTTTTTCGAAAAAAAAAGTTCCAAATTAAGCTGTTTCAAAAAACACTTTGCAATTATGTATTCTTTTACGTAGCAAACAAGATTCTTTCATTTCGAAATCTATGAGACATTTAATTTACCGCAAAATAACATTTCAACAACTTCTAACTACAAAATTAAAAACAAATAACATTTTTTTTCAAAAATCAATGTTAATGGCTCAAGTACAAACACTAAATCAAAAACGAAAAAGAAACAGAAAACATTTAAACTTAGAAACAGACATCCATTCAGTTTTACAAATACATAATACTTTTTTTGCACAATTGCCAATAATACATTACAACTTTACAATACCATCTATGAGCAGCTTTTTCTCTGCATTTATAAAGTTTTTTGTTGGATTGTGTAAATGTTCCCCTATGTATTAACAAACGTAGAGGAATCAGTTCCACGCACTATAAAACATTACCATTTACCATTATGGTGGACATATGGGTAAAATAACAGTTTACCGCACAAACACAAGTGCTCAAAGGATGGATTACAAATACAAACAAGAATTCAGTTATTTTACCATGTGTGTTTAGAATCTAACTTTTGTGGACACAAACCAGTATATTCTAACGATGTTGAACAGTTATAATAAGGATGGGAATTTACACACACTCATACAGATTTATATATACAGAAACACTAACAACAATTTTGCAAAATACGCCTACACAGAAGTTGGGAAAATCAAATGAATTTGATTGCGGTCAAAGCTAAACTGTTAACTGAAGTAATCAGTTTTTCTATTTAAATTGAAATTCCTTGAAATTCCTATGGCTTCCAGGAAAATAGATGAAACAAATATTCAAAACCAAAACAGTTATGTAAAGACCATGACTGGACTATGACTAGACTATGACTAGACTATGACTAGACTATGACTAGACTATGACTAGACTATGACTAGACTATGACTAGACTATGACTAGACTATGACTAGACTATGACTAGACTATGACTAGACTATGACTAGACTATGACTAGACTATGACTAGACTATGACTAGACTATGACTAGACTATGACTAGACTATGACTAGACTATGACTAGACTATGACTAGACTATGACTAGACTATGACTAGACTATGACTAGACTATGACTAGACTATGACTAGACTATGACTAGACTATGACTAGACTATGACTAGACTATGACTAGACTATGACTAGACTATGACTAGACTATGACTAGACTATGACTAGACTATGACTAGACTATGACTAGACTATGACTAGACTATGACTAGACTATGACTAGACTATGAATAGACTATGACTAGACTATGACTAGACTATGACTAGACTATGACTAGACTATGACTAGACTATGACTAGACTATGACTAGACTATGACTAGACTATGAATAGACTATGACTAGACTATGACTAGACTATGACTAGACTATGACTAGACTATGAATAGACTATGACTAGACTATGACTAGACTATGACTAGACTATGACTAGACTATGACTAGACTATGACTAGACTATGACTAGACTATGACTAGACTATGACTAGACTATGACTAGACTATGACTAGACTATGACTAGACTATGACTAGACTATGACTAGACTATGACTAGACTATGACTAGACTATGACTAGACTATGACTAGACTATGACTAGACTATGACTAGACTATGACTAGACTATGACTAGACTATGACTAGACTATGACTAGACTATGACTAGACTATGACTAGACTATGACTAGACTATGACTAGACTATGACTAGACTATGACTAGACTATGACTAGACTATGACTAGACTATGACTAGACTATGACTAGACTATGACTAGACTATGACTAGACTATGACTAGACTATGACTAGACTATGACTAGACTATGACTAGACTATGACTAGACTATGACTAGACTATGACTAGACTATGACTAGACTATGACTAGACTATGACTAGACTATGACTAGACTATGACTAGACTATGACTAGACTATGACTAGACTATGACTAGACTATGACTAGACTATGACTAGACTATGACTAGACTATGACTAGACTATGACTAGACTATGACTAGACTATGACTAGACTATGACTAGACTATGACTAGACTATGACTAGACTATGACTAGACTATGACTAGACTATGACTAGACTATGACTAGACTATGACTAGACTATGACTAGACTATGACTAGACTATGACTAGACTATGACTAGACTATGACTAGACTATGACTAGACTATGACTAGACTATGACTAGACTATGACTAGACTATGACTAGACTATGACTAGACTATGACTAGACTATGACTAGACTATGACTAGACTATGACTAGACTATGACTAGACTATGACTAGACTATGACTAGACTATGACTAGACTATGACTAGACTATGACTAGACTATGACTAGACTATGACTAGACTATGACTAGACTATGACTAGACTATGACTAGACTATGACTAGACTATGACTAGACTATGACTAGACTATGACTAGACTATGACTAGACTATGACTAGACTATGACTAGACTATGACTAGACTATGACTAGACTATGACTAGACTATGACTAGACTATGACTAGACTATGACTAGACTATGACTAGACTATGACTAGACTATGACTAGACTATGACTAGACTATGACTAGACTATGACTAGACTATGACTAGACTATGACTAGACTATGACTAGACTATGACTAGACTATGACTAGACTATGACTAGACTATGACTAGACTATGACTAGACTATGACTAGACTATGACTAGACTATGACTAGACTATGACTAGACTATGACTAGACTATGACTAGACTATGACTAGACTATGACTAGACTATGACTAGACTATGACTAGACTATGACTAGACTATGACTAGACTATGACTAGACTAGACTATGACTAGACTATGACTAGACTATGACTAGACTATGACTAGACTATGACTAGACTATGACTAGACTATGACTAGACTATGACTAGACTATGACTAGACTATGACTAGACTATGACTAGACTATGACTAGACTATGACTAGACTATGACTAGACTATGACTAGACTATGACTAGACTATGACTAGACTATGACTAGACTATGACTAGACTATGACTAGACTATGACTAGACTATGACTAGACTATGACTAGACTATGACTAGACTATGACTAGACTATGACTAGACTATGACTAGACTATGACTAGACTATGACTAGACTATGACTAGACTATGACTAGACTATGACTAGACTATGACTAGACTATGACTAGACTATGACTAGACTATGACTAGACTATGACTAGACTATGACTAGACTATGACTAGACTATGACTAGACTATGACTAGACTATGACTAGACTATGACTAGACTATGACTAGACTATGACTAGACTATGACTAGACTATGACTAGACTATGACTAGACTATGACTAGACTATGACTAGACTATGACTAGACTATGACTAGACTATGACTAGACTATGACTAGACTATGACTAGACTATGACTAGACTATGACTAGACTATGACTAGACTATGACTAGACTATGACCAGACTATGACTAGACTTTCTTCGATAAAATTATTCTCTGGGTTATGCTAAAATAAAACTATCACTTTGATGATTAGGATGATGTCTTACAATTTAATTCATAAGCTGACATTTGTCTTTCTTAGTTTATTTTTCCATCATCATCTTTCTTTCTTTTTTTTTCTGGAGACTTTAGTTTTCTCCCTTTCTTTTCTATCCTTTCAAGCACTAGTGGGTAATGAAATAGATTTTTCATGCTCATTTACATGAAATTTTCATTATGAATATTTTGAGCAATAGAATAAAAAAAATATAAATCCTTAGCGTAAACCTTGAGGAATTGCATTTGAAGGACTCTGGAGTATGAAATATAAATAGAAATAAAATGACGAATAAGTATTATCCCTAGCAAATTAAAGTTATATAGAAATGAAAAGGACTTATGGTTGTAATTTAATTTTAAGTGGAATAGAGCAAAAAGGACAGTTTAATATTTAGGTTATAAAAAAGTAGGGGAAAATTCCAGGAATTTTCGGGAAAAATTTTAAGTTGAAAGATTAAATATTTTATTGAATTTTAAGAACAAATTTGGAATTTGTTGATAGAAAAGTTATTAATAAAATTAAATGGTAGTATTTATATTTTACAATTTTTGTACAATAAGTCCATCTTCGTTTCTTTGTAACCTCATAAAATATTAAAATCATAAAAGTATGCGTTATTATACAATATGCCGACATTGTTAGTCAACGTCTTTCATTCTTCCAGTGTTGAACTACACATTTTACAATTTTTCCAACTTTCCTGTTAAACTTCAGTAATAATATAGCATTTTACATAAGTACCATGATGATGAATTCATCATATTTTCTTAACGTCACATCTTTGAAAGCTTTTGCATTTCTTAATTTTTTTTTTTTTTTGTTTTTGTTTTTGTTTTACACAATCATGAATGTGCATGCATTGCCAGAGTTGCAGCAAAGCTCAGCTCTTGGTACTTTAAGTTTTTCTTTTTTGTTTTATTCTACTTTGTTTTTTTTTTTTCCTTTTTTTATGAATTTTTTCCTTTTTCTTATTTTGTTTAATTTTTTGCAAAAGTGCCAGTACAAGTGCTCCTGCAACTATAACGACAACTTGTTATGAGTGTAACTTTGCCAGGAGGACAAGGAGTAGCGGCAGCAGCAGAGGAAGAAGTACAAGAATGAAACTGTACATTAAGTAGTCTTAGACAACTACTTACTATGCAAAATCCTAACTATGAGAGATTGAATTTAAATGTATTTATGAGACATTTTGTTATAAAAAATAAATACAGGGTGTGGCCAATAAAGGAATATTTAGAGTATTAAGGCTAGAAAATAAATAGTCAGTTATCGCAAAGTTTCCTATAAATAGTCAGTTTTCGAAAAATTTCCTATAAATAGTCAGTTTTCTAAAAATGTCCTATAAATGGGCAATTTTCGAAAAATTTCCCATAAATAGCCAATTTTCAAAAAATTTCCCATAAATAGTAAATTTTTGAAAATTTTCGTAAAAATAGTCAATTTTCGAAAAATTTCCTATAAATAGTCAATTTTCGAAAAATTTCCTATAAATAGGCAATTTTCGAAAAATTTCTTATAAATAGTCAATTTTCAAAAATTTCCCATAAATAGTCAATTTTCAAAAAATTTCCCATAAATAGTCAATTTTCGAAAATTTTCCTATAAATAGTCAATTTTCGAAAAATTTAATATAAATAGTCAATTTTCGAAAATTTTCCTATAAATAGTAAATTTTCGAAAAATTTCCTATAAATAGTCAATTTTTGAAAAATTTCCTATAACTAGTCAATTTTCGAAAAATTTCCTATAATAGTCAATTTTCGAAAAATGTCCTTTAAATAGTCATTTTTCAAAAAATTTCCTATAAATAGTCAATTTTCGAAAAATTTCCTATAAATAGTAGTTTTTCGAAAAATTTCCTATAAATAGTCAGTTTTCGAAAAATTTCTTATAAATAGTCATTTTTCGAAAAATTTTCTACAAATAGTCAGTTTTGAAAGATTGTCTTTAAAAAGTCAATTTTCGAAATATTTCCTTTAAATAATCAATTTTCGAAAAATTTCCTATATATAGTCAACTTTCGCAAAATTTCCTATAAATAGTCAATTTTCGCAAAATTTCCTATAAATAGTCAATTTTCGAAAAATTTCCTATAAATAGTCAATTTTAGCAAAATTTCCCATAAATAGTCAATTTTCGAAAAATTTCCTATAAATAGTCAATTTTCAAAAAATTTCCTATAAATAGCAAATTTTCGAAAACTTTCCTATAAATTGTCAATTTTCAAAAAATTTCCTATAAATAGTCAATTTTCGAAATCCTATAAATAGTCAATTTTCGAAAAATTTCCTATAAATAGTCAATTTTCGAAAAATTTCCTATAAAAAGTCAATTTTCGAAAAATTTCCTATAAAAAGTCAATTTTCGAAAAATTTCCTATAAATAGTCAATTTTCGAAAAATTTCTTACAAATAGTCAAGTTCTAAAAAATTTCCTATAAATAGTCAATTTTCGAAAATTTTGCTATAAATAGTCAATTTTCTTAAAATTCCCTATAAATAGTCAATTTTCTAAAAATTTTCTCTAAATAGTCAATTTTCTTAAAATTTCCTATAGTCAATTTTCGAAAAATTTCCTTTAAAATGTCAATTTTCGAAATATTTCCTTTAAAAAGTCAATTTTCGAAAAATTTCCTTAAAATAGTCAATTTTCGAAATATTTCCTTTAAATAATCAATTTTCGAAAAATTTCCTATAAATAGTCAACTTTCGAAAAATTTCCTATAAATAGTCAATTTTCGAAAAATTTCCTATAAATAGTCAATTTTCGAAAAATTTCCTATAAAAAGTCAGTTTTCGAAAAATTTCTATAAATAGTCATTTTTCGAAAAATTTCCTATAAATAGTCAAATTTCAAAAAAGTTTCCTATAAAAAGACAATTTTAAAAGATTTCCTTTAGAATGTCAATTTTCGAAAAACTTCCTTTAAAATATCAATTTTCGAAAAATTTCCTATAAATAGTCAATTTTCGAAAAATTTCCCATAAATAGTCAATTTTCGAAAAATTTCCTACAAATAGTCAATTTTCGAAAATTTTCCTATAAATAGTCAATTTTCGAAAAATTTCCTATAAATAGTCAATTTTTGAAAAATTTCCTATAAATAGTCAATTTTCGAAAAATTTCCTATAAATAAATAGTAATTTTTCGAAAAATTTCCTATAAATAGTTAATTTTCGAAAAATTTTCTATAAATAGTCAATTTTGAAAGATTTCGTTTAAAAAGTCAATTTTCGAAATATTTCCTTTAAATAATCAATTTTCGAAAAATTTCCTATAAATGATCAATTTTCGAAAAATTTCCTATAAATAGTCAATTTTCGAAAAATTTCCTATAAATAGTCAATTTTCGAAAAATTTCCTATAAATAGTCAATTTTCGAAAAATTTCCTATAAATAGTCAATTTTCGAAAAATTTCCTATAAATAGTTAATTTTCAAAAAGTTTCCTTTAAAAAGTCAATTTTCGAAATATTTCCTTTAAATAATCTATTTTCAAGAAATTTCCTATAAAGAGTCAATTTTCGAAAAATTTCCTTTAAAAAGTCAAATTTCGAAATATTTCCTATAAATAGTTAATTTTATAAAAATTTCCTCTTAATAGTAAATTTTCGAAAAATTTCCTATAAATAACAAATTTTCGAAAACTTTCCTATAAATTGTCAATTTTCAAAAAATTTCCTATAAATAGTCAATTTTCGAAAATTTTCCTTAAATAGTCAATTTTCGAAAAATTTCCTATAAATAGTCAATTTTCGAAAAATTTCCTATAAAAAGTCAATTTTCGAAAAATTTCCTATAAATAGTCAGTTTTCGAAAAATTTCCTATAAATAGTCAATTATCCAGAAATTTCCTATAAATAGTCAATTTTCGAAAAATTTCCTATAAGTAGTCAATTTTCGAAAAATTTCCTATAAATAGTCAATTTTCGAAAAATTTCCTATAAATAGTCAATTTTCGAAAAATTTCCTATAAATAGTCAATTTTGAAAGATTTCCTTTAAAATGTCAATTTTCGAAAAATTTCCTTTAAAATGTCAATTTTCGAAAAATTTCCTTTAAAAAGTCAATTTTCGAAAAATATCCTTTAAAAAGTCAATTTTCGAAAAATTTCCTATAAATAGTCAATTTTCGAAAAATTTCCTATAAATAGTCAATTTTCGAAAAATTTCCTATAAATAGTCAATTATCCAGAAATTTCCTATAAATAGTCAATTTTCGAAAAATTTCCTATAAATAGTCAGTTTTCTAAAAAATTTCCGATAAATAGTCAATTTTCAAAAAATTTCCTATAAACAGTCAATTTTCGAAAAATTTCCTATAAATAGTCAATTTTCGAAAAATTTCCTATAAATACTCAATTTTCGAAAAATTTCCTATAAATAGTCAATTTTCGAAAAATTTCTTATAAATAGTCAATTATCCAGAAATTTCCTATAAATAGTCAATTTTCGAAAAATTTCCTATAAATAGTCAACTTTCTAAAAAATTTCCGATAAATAGTCAAGTTTCAAAAAATTTCCTATAAACAGTCAATTTTCGAAAAATTTCCTATAAATAGTCAATTTTCGAAAAATTTTCTATAAAAAGTCAATTTTCGAAAAATTTCCTATAAAAAGTCAATTTTCGAAAAATTTCCTATAAATAGTCAATTTTCGAAAAATTTCCTATAAATAGTCCATAGTCAATTTTCGAAAAACTTCCTATAAATAGTCAATTTTCAAAAAATTTCCAAAAAATAGTTAATTTTCGAAAAATTTCCTATAAAAAGTAAATTTTCGAAAATTTTTCTATTAATAGTCAAATATAATTTTCAACAAAATGACTATGACTATCACAGAAAATTCATCAGTAACTGAATTTCAAACCGTAATAAAAGAAATCTTTTCGATTTTATTGAAATTTGATTTCTACCTTTGAAGCGCATCATTAACAGCAAACAATTGCAAACACTTTGTGCGAATGGCTTCAAGATCTAAAAGCCAAATGTGGGCAGTTGTGGTTTAATATCGGTATTGTTGTTTCTTTCTTTCGTTCATACATACAAACATTCATTAAATCATTGTAAGTCATCTGTGGCGAAATATGAAAAGAAAGGTATACAATTCATTAGACATTTTCAAGTGTTCTGATGTTAAGTGTTATGAGATGGTTACAATAACTTATGGGTTCTGTTTTCTTTTATGCTCTATTGTCTGCAAAAATCATATGAATGGATTCAAAAATTCTTAGGTTAGGGGGTCATTTAGGGTATCTTTTTGTTATTTAATCAGATCTAGGTATTGTGTTTAGTTTAGATACGATTAAAGGCTTTAGGTAATTGCAGACGTAATTAGAGATGGATTGCAGAAGTCATAACCCTCAACATTTTCTCTTAGAAATTTATCTTCTATATATTAAAATTTTTGAAATATGAGCTGAAATATTTTGCTTCGCATGTGACAATCAATTACAATACTTTTCAATTACTTGCATATGTAAAACTTAAAATTTTTACTTTCATTTTACCCTTATACAAAACCATTAGATTTCATCACCTGTCAACTTTCTGTCTCGTTTTGATTGAAATATTTTTCTTAAAACTCAAAACATATTTCAACACTTATCCTGAACCGAACAAATGACATTTTGCATCGAATATAAATCATGAGAGAAAGTATTTGCATTTAAAAAAAAAAAAAAAAATAGATAAATTGTAACAGTTTAAACAAATACTTTAACTAGGATTTGTTTGGTTTTTCATTTGAAACTTATCTTATATTTGTAAGTTGGAAAAAAGGATAAGTCCTGTAATCATAGACAAACAAAGAAAATCTATAGAGTATTTGGAAAATAAATTTATCTTTATATCTAAAGTATCTATTGTTTTGTTTGTATTGATTCAATTTCAATACAATTGTAGACTCTAGATTTAACTAGGTGATGGCTGATGCTGGTACTGCTGCTTCTGCAACTATATACGATTTTCATTTTAATTGTCTCTGGTAGCTTTTACTGCATAATATAAAATGAAAACAACGATACTTTTTAAATAAAAGAATAAAACAAACACAAAAGCTCACTAACAAGAGAGATATCCCAAAAGGAAAAATTTCCTATATAAATAAAAAAATTGAAAAAAAAAAATATTTCTATAAATATAAGAAATTTTTGAAAAAATTTCTATTAAAATAAGAAATTTTTGAAAAACTTTCCATAAAAATAAGAAACTTTTGAATAATTTTCAATAAAAAATAAGAAATTTTTTATTAAATTTCTATAAAAGTAAGAAATTTTTGAAAAATTTCTTATAAAAATAAGACATTTTTAAAAAGTTTCCTATAAAAATAGGAATTTTTTGAAAAAAATTCCTATTAAAATAATAAATTTTTGAAAAATTTCCTATGAAAACAAAAAAAAATTTTGAAAAATTTCGTAAAAAAATAAAAAATTCTTAAAAAATGATCTATCAAAATAACAAATTTTTGAAAACCTCCTATAAACATAAAATTTTTTTTAAAAAATTCCTATAAAAATTAGAACATTTGCAAAATTTTGCATAAAAATAAGAAATTTTTGAAAAATTTCCCATAAAATTGAGAAGTTTTTGAGAATTTTCCTATCAAAATAAGAAATTTTTCAGAAATTTCCTAATAAAAATCAAAAATTTTTGAAAAATTTTCTATACAAATAAGAAATTTTTGAAAAGTTTCCTTTACAAATAGGTAAGTTTTGTAAAAATTTCTATAAAAATAAGAAATTTTTAAAAAAATTTCCTATAAAAATAAGAAATTTTTGAAAAATTTCCTATAAGAATAAGAAATTTTTGAGAAATTTTCTATAAAAATAAGTAGTTTTTTAAAAATTTCCTATAAAAATAAGAAATTTTTTAAAAATTTCCTATAAAAATAAGCAATTATTTAAAATTTTCCTATAAAAATAATAATGTTTTGAAAATTTTCCTATAAAAATAATAAATTTTTGAAAAATTTTTTATATAAAAATTAATAATTTTTGAAAAATTTTCGGCTTAAGTCTAGTTCAGGTGAACCGCACCGATCTTAAAAATTTTTATAGCCCATAAAGAACTTTTAATTTTAAGAACACTAGTATACAAATTTTTGGCAAGTACCTTTTAGTTTAGGAGATACAATGCTTTAAAGATCCGAAGTATAAATCTATTTATTACTCTTAAGTTTGAACCGAAAGTTGCGATATATATGTCATGTGAAAGTGCTTTAAAATATCTTTTAAACGATATAACCTTTTTTACCTTTAATTAACCCATTAAGGAACTAATCAACAAATGTTAAATTTTACCCTTGGTTTTTTAGCGAAAATGTCCATATCTCGAAAACTGACCGATATAACGTAATCCAATGATGTATAGACATAAGTAGTCAACCTTTTAAGCTTTCATCTGATACTAATAATTAGCTGATATCTTTTAAGATAAAGATATTGGGGTTTAAAGTTGATTTTTTTATCTTTCATTTTTAAAGTCTAGTTTAATTGAACTGCATCGATTTTAAACATTTTTATAGCCCATAAAGAACTTTAAATTTTAAGAATTTTTTTTTTTAACATTAATGGATAAAGTTAAATAAAAATTTCGCCGCAGGCGAAAAATTTTTTCAAAAAAATCGCGCGATTTTTTTGAAATAATTTTTCGCCTGCGGCGCTTCCTACTTTTTTTTAACATTAATGGTTAAAGTTAAATAAAAATTTATTTTGAAAAATTATTTCAAAAAAATCGCGCAATTTTTTTGAAATAATTTTTCGCCTGCGGCGCTTCCTACTTTTTTTTTTAACATTAATGGTTAAAGTTAAATAAAAATTTATTTTGAAAAATTATTTTAAAAAAATCGCGCGATTTTTTTGAAATAATTTTTCGCCTGCGGCGCTTACTACATTTTTAAACAAATAAGAAAAAAATATTTTCCTTTAAACATTTACATGTTTGTTATCTTAAAAGATATGCGGTAACTATTGATATCAGATAAAAGCTTAAAGTGTTAGATACTTAAATTTGTACTTTATTTGATTATGTCATATTGATGGGTTTTTGAGAAATGGACATTGTTTTACAAAAACCAATAGTAAAATTCAATATTTTTGTTGATAGTTCCTTAATGTTAGATACTTAAATTTGTACTTTATTTGATTATGTCATATTGATGGGTTTTTGAGAAATGGACATTGTTTTACAAAAACCAATAGTAAAATTCAATATTTTTATTAATAGTTCCTTAATGCATTAATTAAACTAGACTTTAAAAATGAAAGATAAAAAAATCAACTTTGAACCTTATTATCTTTGTTATCTTAACAGATATGAGCCAACTATAAGTATCAGATGAAAGCCTAAAAGGTTGACTACTTAAATCCATATATCATTTGATTACGTTATATCGACCAGTTTTCGAGATATGGACATTTTTGCTAAAAAACTAAGGCTAAAAATTAATATTTTTCTTAATAGTTCCTTAATGGGTTAATAAAAGCTAAAACTAATTATCTTATCTGAAAGATATTTTGGTGCACTTTCACATGACATACATATTGCTGCAATCGGTCCTACATTAAGAGAGATATACCTACTTATATTTCGGAACTTTAAACCACTATATCTCCCAAACCAAAAGTTTCTTGCCCATAAAAAGAGTTTCAAACAAAAGCTATTTAAAGTCCCTATCAGAAAAAAAATTTTCAAACAAATCGGTGCAGTTCACCTGATCTAGACTTGTTCCAAATTTTCTATAAAAATAAGAAATTTTGAAAAATTTCTTATAAAATTAGGAATTTTTTGTAAAATTTCTTTACAAAAAAAGAAATAATTTAAAAATTTCATATAAATATAATAAATTTTTTAAAAATTTCCTTTAAAAGAAAAGAAATTTATGAAAATTTTCATACAAAAATAATAAATATTTTAAAAATTTCCTATAAAAATAAGAAAATTTTTAAATATTTTCTATAAAAATAAGAATTTTTTTAAAAACTTCCTATAAAAATAAGAACATTTTGAAAAACTTCCTACAAAACTAACAAATTTTTAAAAAATGTCTTATAAAAATTAGAAAATTTTGAAAAAATTTCTATAAAAATAGAAAATTTCGAAAAATTTCCTATAAAAATAATAAATTTTTCCTAAAAAAATAAGAAATTTTTGAAAAATTTTCTATAAAGATGGGAAATTTTTGAAAATTTTCTCATAAAAATAAGAAATTTTTTAAACATTTCCTATAAAAATAAGAAATTTTTTAAAGATTTGCTATAAAAATAAGAAATTTTTTAAAAATTTCCTATAAAAATATGAAATTTTTGAAAAATTTACTACAAAAATTAGAGAGTTTTTAAAAAATTTCCTATGAAAATAAGATTATTTTGAAAAATTTCGTCTAAAAATAAGAAATTTTTAAAAAATTCCGTGTTAAATTAGGAAATTTTTGAAAAATTTCCTATAAAAATAGGAAATTTTTGAAAAATTTCCTATAAAAATAGGAAATTTTGGAAAAATTTCCTACAAAAATAAGAAATTTTGGAAAAATTTTCTATAAAAATAGGAAATTTTGAAAAAATTTCCTATAAAAATTGTTGAAAAATTTCCTATAAATATAGAAAATGTTTGATAAATTTTTTTCAAAAATTTTTTATATTTATAGAAAATTTTTCAAAATTTTTTTTTTATAGGAAAATTTTCAAAAATTTCTTATTTTTATAGGAAATTTTTCAAAACTTTCTTATTTTTATAAGAAAGATAAGATTTTTGTTTAAAATTTTTTATTTTTGTGTGATTTTTTTTCAAAAATTTCTTAGTTTTATAGAAAATTTTTCTATAATTTTAATCGATATTTTATCTTGTTTATTTGTTTAACATATCATTTCAAAAGGAATTGTTTTTTATTTCTTTGTTTGCTGACGATGATTCTTTTTATGCCCAAGTGCATGTGGCCAATATTTAGGTTCTTATTGCCCGTGGACACCGTCGACGCCGCCGCCTCTACCACTTAAGGGGATTTGCTTAATTGATATGAAATTCGGAGTCAAAAGGGTCCTAATACAATTATACTCCAAACGAATAGAAGGACGGACAGATGAAAGGATAGACAAACGTATCAAGAGAAAATGAGGGAATTGAAGGGAGAACTAGAATCTCAAACAAACGTGTAACAAACAAAACAATTTAGACATTGTTGAAGGATTAAATAAAAACAAATGTTTGTTAGATGTTGGCACGAAATATGCCATAGAAATTGCTGGGAACAAAGCACAACTCGTTAATTCCCATCAACTGAAAAAAAAAAACTTATGAAAGGAAGAGAGCCATATAAAAAAGTGAGGATCCAAAGAAAATTTGCACTATCTGGTATTTTTGATAAAATTTTATATATACAATTTTTTTAAAAAACATTTTTCTTACAAATTGTTTTTGTTGCAAAAATACTTTGAGGACAATTTTTAAGGTTTTATTTTATATAATATCTTTTAAGAGTAACTAAACTAACAACATATTTACCTACATACAATTTTTATCACCTCTCACCACATATTCTAGTCCTTGTAAATTTTACAAAATCTAACTTTATATGAATGTGAAATTTTCCCCCATCTTTTAAGTATTTTACATTTTTATTTTATTTTTATTCAATCATTTCATTTAAGTTATTTGTATTTGTATGTCGTATAAATATTGAAGTGGTTACATGCAAAAACATGTGAACTTTTGGCATGAGAAAAAATATTTGTAAATATCAAATGTTGACATATCAGCACGGTACCAACTGCTGGAGCAGCAGCAGCAGCAACACCAGCTTCACTAGCAACATTCACGTTGTAGCAATTCCACAGCTATAAAAACAGTTCTTCTACTTGCAATTCACACATACAATCAAATATGCAACAATAAAATAATAACAACAGCAACAACTACAAAAATGTCAGCAACACACCAACCAATGTCGATAGTGAGTACATGCAATAGCAACATTGTCAACAAAAACTTTATGTTAAACTTGTAAAAGTACATTTAGTATGAACACTATTACAACAAAAACATACACAATGACAGCAGCAAGAATCATACATACATTTATATATGTTACCTACGACATACAAACATGTCTCGCTTTTTTTTAAATTTTACACACGATCGACAATAAGTTTTCATGTCCTTCAACGCAAAACATGAGAAGGAAATGAAGGAATAACTTAAGAATTTTCTATAGCAGATTTTATTTTATTTTATTTTATTTTATATAAGATTTTTCGAAAACTTCCTATTTTTATAGAATTTTTTTTTTTAAATTGCTTATTTTTATAGGAACCTTATAAAAAAATATTCAAAAATTTCTTAACTTTATAGAAATTTTTCTAACGTTTTTTATTTTTATAGGAAATTTGAAAAAAATTTCTAATCGAAATTTTTTTTTTTAAATTTCTTTTTTTTTTTAAAGGAAATTTTTAAAAAATGTCTTATTTTTATAGGAAATTTTTGAAAAATTTCTTATTTTTATAGCAAATTTTTCCAAAAATTTTTTATTTTTATAGGAAAATTTTAAAAAATTTATTTTTTTATAGGAAATTTTTCAAAAAATTTTATTTTAATAGGAAATTTTTCAAAAATTTCCTATTTTTATAGGAAATTTTTCAAAAATTTCCTATTTGTGTAGGAAATTTTTCAAAAATTTCCATTTTGTTTAGGAAATTTTTCAAAAATTTCCTATTTGTATAGAAAATTTTTCAAAAATTTCCTATTTTTACAGGAAATTTTTAAAAAATTTCTTATTTGTATAAAAAATTTTTCAAAAATTTCTTATTTTTATAGAAAATTTATCAAAAATTTCTTATTTTTATAGAAAATTTATCAAAAAAATATTTTTATAGGAAATTTTTTAAAAAAATTTTATTTTATAGGAAAATTTTTGAAGATTTATATTATTTCTCTCGGATTTGTTTTTTTTTTCCAAAATTTTTTTTTTTATTAAATTTTTTTTTTTAGAATTTCTTATTTTTATAAAAAAATTTTGAAAACTTCCTATTTTTATAGGAAATTTTTCAAAAATTTCCTATTTTTATAGAAAATTTTTCAAATATTTCTAATCTATATAAGAAATTTTTCAAAAATTTCTAATCTTTATAGGAAATTTTTCAAAAATTTCTAATCTTTATAGGAAA
This sequence comes from Stomorhina lunata, assembly GCA_933228675.1. Classification (NCBI taxonomy): domain Eukaryota; kingdom Metazoa; phylum Arthropoda; class Insecta; order Diptera; family Rhiniidae; genus Stomorhina; species Stomorhina lunata. Next base: position 24,439,519 of record OW121740.1, read on the forward strand.
TTTTTCAAAAATTTCTAATCTTTATAGGAAATTTTTTAAAAATATTTTTTATAAGAAATTTTTAAAAATTTCTTATTTTGATTGAAAATTCTTACAAAAATTCTTAATTTTATAGGAAATATTTTAAAAATTTTTATATGAAATTTTTCAATAATTTCTTATTTTTGTAGGAAATTTAAAAAATTTTATTTTTGATAGGAAATTTTCAAAAAATGTATAATTTTTATAGGAATTTTTTTAAAATTTCTTATTTTTTTATTTTTTTTTTTTTGGGAAATTTTTCAAAAATTTCTTATTTTTAAAGGAAAATTTTCAAATATTGTTTATTTTTATAGGAAAATTTTCAAAAATTTCCTATTTTTATAAGAAATTTTTCAAATAATTTTAATTTTTATAGCAAATTTTTCAAAAGTTTTTTATTTTTTTGAAAAATTTGTTATTTTTTTAAAAAATTTTTCAAAAATATCTTATTTCTTAAAAATTTTTTTAAAATTTTTTATTTTGTTAAGAAAATTTCCAAAAGTTTCTTATTTTGTTTATTAATGTTTTCAAAAAATTCTTAGGGTTTTAAGAAAATTTTTAAAAATTTCTTAGTTTTTAAAGAAATTTTTTAAAAATTTCTTATTTTTATAAGAAAAAGATTTCGTATTTTTATAAGAAAATTGTATTTTTATAGGAAATTTAAAAAAAAAAATCTCATTTCATTTTAAATTTTTAAAAATTTCTTAAATTTTTAAATTTTTAAAAATTTCTTAAATTTTTAATTAATTTTTCAAAAATTTCTTATTTTTCTCAATTTCTTAAAAATATCGTGTTTTTATAAGATAATTTTTATAAAATTTCTTATTTTTATAGAAATTTTTTCTAAATTTCTTATTTGTATGGGAAGATTTTCAAAATTTTTTTATTTTTTTTTTAAAACTTTCAAAAATTTCTCATTTTTATATGAAAATTTTCAAAAATTTCTTATTTTTATTGTTAATTTTTCAAAAATATCTTACTTTCATAGGAAGTTTTCCAAAAATTTCTTATTTTTATAGGAACATTTTTAGTGTTAAAAACTTTTAAACATATTTTTTAATTTTCTTTTAATTTCAGAATTCTTTTCAAGTGCGAAGATTCTGCATCACTTATTATTATTCCATTCAAATTGAAATTGAGATAAAATACTTAAATTTAGTATGTATAATGACTATTATTGCTTGTGTTGTAAAAATTTACTCATGCACTCATATCAGCAAATATGACTTTGATTGAAAAAATCACGAGAACTCTAAGAAATGCAGTGTATTTCAAGGAACCAACGAGGCTGAAATGAAAATTTGCTTTGTAACAATTTTCTCTCTTAAATTTTATTTTATTTTAAGGTTATTTTAATAGCCCCCTCGTAAAAAATATATATTATTTTATTGTAACATCCTTGAATCTTTACATATGCACAAATACCTATTTACTATTGAATAGATGTGAAAAGGGTTCCTTTCCTTTATTGCGATAGTATTGTAAAAAATAAGTACAATAGAAAAATTTTAAATCATGTTGCTTCTCCTTTAGATGTCTGTTTCTATGTATGAGTATAAGTCTGTGAGTGTTCGCAAATACATACATATTAAAAAAAAAATTATTAGATTCTCAATATGAATAGAATTTAATAGAGACCAGAGTGTAACGTAAATGTAAATTTGTTTTCAAGATCATACAATGCAGACAAGGCGTCCGACATTCAAATAATTAATACAATTGAATTGGCGTTGAAATATGAAAATGGCAGGTGCTAGTTGGGTTAAGGCCAGTGGAATCATTGCTAATGCAATTTAAAATGGATAAAAAATGGAAAATAAATTTCAGATGGGAACCGATGAACTTAAATAACCTTAATTGGGATAATTTTTGGTTTCTGATTGAGCACTTCCTTTTGAAATAGTTAAGATATACTTAAAACTATCTTATTCTAAGATTTTACTCAATATAACAAAGTACGACTAAATATAAGAATATCTTTCCAAACTTATTTCATTTTTAAAGCTTCCACATATTTTTCATATATAAATCTGAACGATAAACAAGTTTCAGAGTTAGAGGTGATAGTGAATTTACATTTTATTTTAAGTATTTTTCTATAAGATCTTCTTTAGTTTCTTATTTTTTCAAATAGTCTTTTAAAATAAGTAAAAAATTTATATATAAATTTATTTTCTCTTTTCTTAGCTGCTAAACACTTAACATTTGTAAGGAATTGCAATTTGCTTGTAATGCTAAAGTGTATTTCATGTTACTTAACTACACACATACAGACACTCTAGCATTGCTCATGAAAACATTAAGTAACATGCCATCATTTTGCTTTCATTCATGCCGAATGCAAGGAAACGGATGAAGAACTGCCAACCACTGACTCAAACCAAGACAGAAATAAACCTATAGCCAACAATACGTTTAGGGTTTTGTAATACCCTACAACTATAAGCTAAGGCATAAACTAAGACATAGACTAAATCACAGACAAAGACATAGACTAAGACATAGACTAAGATATAGACTAAGACATAGACTAAGACATAAACTAAGACATAGACTAAGACATAGACTAAGACATAGACTAAGACATAGACCAAGACATAGACTAAGACATAGACTAAAACATAGACTAAGACATAGACTAAGACATAGACTAAGACACAGACTAAGACATAGACTAAGACATAGAATAAGACATAGACTAAGACATAGACTAAGACATAGACTAAGACATAGACTAAGACATAGACTAAGACATAGACTAAGACATAGACTAAGACATAGACTAAGACATAGACTAAGACATAGACTAAGACATAGACTAAGACATAGACTAAGACATAGACTAAGACATAGACTAAGACATAGACTAAGACATAGACTAAGACATAGACTAAGACATAGACTAAGACATAGACTAAGACATAGACTAAGACATAGACTAAGACATAGACTAAGACATAGACTAAGACATAGACTAAGACATAGACTAAGACATAGACTAAGACATAGACTAAGACATAGACTAAGACATAGACTAAGACATAGACTAAGACATAGACTAAGACATAGACTAAGACATAGACTAAGACATAGACTAAGACATAGACTAAGACATAGACTAAGACATAGACTAAGACATAGACTAAGACATAGACTAAGACATAGACTAAGACATAGACTAAGACATAGACTAAGACATAGACTAAGACATAGACTAAGACATAGACTAAGACATAGACTAAGACATAGACTAAGACATAGACTAAGACATAGACTAAGACATAGACTAAGACATAGACTAAGACATAGACTAAGACATAGACTAAGACATAGACTAACACATAGACTAACACATAGACTAAGACTAAGACTAAGACATAGACTAAGACATAGACTAAGACATAGACTAAGACATAGACTAAGACATAGACTAAGACATAGACTAAGACATAGACTAAGACATAGACTAAGACATAGACTAAGACATAGACTAAGACATAGACTAAGACATAGACTAAGACATAGACTAAGACATAGACTAAGACATAGACTAAGACATAGACTAAGACATAGACTAAGACATAGACTAAGACATAGACTAAGACATAGACTAAGACATAGACTAAGACATAGACTAAGACATAGACTAAGACAAGACTAAGACATAGACTAAGACATAGACTAAGACATAGACTAAGACATAGACTAAGACATAGACTAAGACATAGACTAAGACATAGACTAAGACATAGACTAAGACATAGACTAAGACATAGACTAAGACATAGACTAAGACATAGACTAAGACATAGACTAAGACATAGACTAAGACATAGACTAAGACATAGACTAAGACATAGACTAAGACATAGACTAAGACATAGACTAAGACATAGACTAAGACATAGAATAAGACATAGACTAAGACATAGACTAAGACATAGGCTAAGACATAGACTAAGACATAGACTAAGACATAGACTAAGACATAGACTAAGACATAGACTAAGACATAGACTAAGACATAGACTAAGACATAGACTAAGACATAGACTAAGACATAGACTAAGACATAGACTAAGACATAGACTAAGACATAGACTAAGACATAGACTAAGACATAGACTAAGACATAGACTAAGACATAGACTAAGACATAGACTAAGACATAGACTAAGACATAGACTAAGACATAGACTAAGACATAGACTAAGACATAGAATAAGACATAGACTAAGATATAGACTAAGACATAGACTAAGACATAGACTAAGACATAGACTAAGACATAGACTAAGACATAGACTAAGACATAGACTAAGACATAGACTAAGACATAGACTAAGACGTAGACTAAGACATAGACTAAGATATAGACTAAGACATGGACTAAAACATAGACTAAGACTTCGACATGGACCTTAAAAAACGTTCAAAAGTGTATTGGTGATCAGCCCTTATCTGACCTTGGCGGTCTACGAGTAGGGTACCTTGTAGTAGGTTTTTGTATACTATTATTTTCTGTTACTATTTTTTTTTTCATACATTTTAAAGTATTTCTATAGATTTTGCCAGCAAATGCAACAATCAGTGAAGCAAATAGAAATACTAACTAACCATGTACAACAATATTTGAATGAACAAACACATACGAGTATACATAACTATATATGTATGTACCCTGAAGATTAAAATTAGAGAATAATATTTTAAACAGCTGGAGTAACTATCGGCTTAAACCAATGCTTATCATTGAAGGAAAAAATTATTGTAAACTCTCGGAAAAGTAATGACCTTTTTGATGACAAACAAATATCTTTAATTATTTTACTAGTATTAGATCTTGAATTTGTGAATAAGTAATAGGAAATAAGATATAATATATTTCTTAGTGCAATTTTACTAATACATTTTATTTTAAGCTTAGCATCCCATGAGTGCCTTATTAAGAGCTACTTTGTAAAACAAGTGAAACTCCAGTCCAACTCGAGTGTACAAATTTTAGTTTTGACAATGTTTTTCTACCTTTGAACCGTTGGGCTATAAATTGAATGCATTTTGGCATTAACTATGTTCATAGGATATATTCGTGTATTTTTCCTAGTAAATTTAGCTTATGTGGCATAAAAAAGGAAGCTGTTCGAGATGTAAGTAAGTTTAGTTTAGATGAGTGTTTTGTACTTTTTTTCTTAAAAGTTTGAGTAAGAAATGAAATGAAAGAAAATATATATATACAATTCTTATAATGACTTTCAATAAATTGTAGTAGTCATTGAAGTGAGCAGGCAGACTGAGAATTTTTCAAAAATTTACTTTTTATAGGAAATTTTTCAAAAATTTACTTTTTTATAGGAAATTTTTCAAAAATTTACTTTTTATAGGAAATTTTTCAAAAATTTACTTTTTATAGGAAATTTTTCAAAAATTTACTTTTTATAGGAAATTTTTCAAAAATTTACTTTTTATAGGAAATTTTTCAAAAATTTACTTTTTATAGGAAATTTTTCAAAAATTTACTTTTTATAGGAAATTTTTCAAAAATTTACTTTTTATAGGAAATTTTTCAAAAATTTACTTTTTATAGGAAATTTTTCAAAAATTTACTTTTTATAGGAAATTTTTCAAAAATTTACTTTTTATAGGAAATTTTCCAAAAATTTACTTTTTATAGAAATTTTTTAAAAATATACTTTTTTTTCTAAATTTCGAGACTTAAGAAGATTAATGACATTTCCGTCTAAGGACCTGATATGAGATAGATGATCAATTGTGGATCGATTTTCAGGTTATTTCGGTTATTGGTTTATATTTACAAAATATTTATCTGTGCAAAGATTTGGTAGTAAAATGCATTTATCTTTAGATTAAGGCGTTTTTGTGCTTTTATGGGTATTTAAACTACTCTCGAAAATGTGTCTTGTATGTGAAGTGTGGTCAAATATAGGCCAATTCCTACAAAATTAGGTACACTAATTGAAGTTATCATAAGAAATATTTGTGCTGAATATTATTGAAAAACAGTTAAATTTGTGGCGGGAAAGGACCAAAAACTCTGTTTCGGGAAGGCATGCCTATGGGAGGTACCCGAAATAGTAATCTGATTTCATCCAAAAAGCATAGCAATTGTCCCTGGACCAACTATAAGTATGTGCCAAATTTTATAATATTTACCACCTGGGCCCTATTTCACTAAGCTACAAGTTTACAATTACAAGTGTCTTTGCCTGTAAAATTGTGAACTTGTAAATAATTGTGTTTCATTAAAATACAATTACAAGTTTGTAGCTACAAGTGATTTTGACAATTCACAAGTTTACAAGTCGAACTTCTACAAGTGGCTTTGTTTCACTAATCCAAATTTGTACTTGTACACTTGTAGAATTGTAAAAAAAAGCATAGGGTCAACGAGACTCTCAAAAAAATTTTACAAGTTACAAGTGAATGATAAATTGAATTCAAATTTGGTTTTTAACTATTTTTTTAATAAAAATTAGTTAAAATTAACACAAAATCAAATCAATATTATTTACCATTTATTTATTTTATTTGTTTTTAAATATGTTTTGATTAATAATAGTCCATTACTTAGTGTACCTTGACGAATTTAGTTTACTTTGACGAATTTTAATAGCACACTACCAAAATAATTGTTCTAAATCCGTTGTTATATTAAAAGGTGGTCTAACTAAGACCAATATTTCTATGCGTTATATATATCAGCCCAAACTTATAATACCCTTTCCATCTATAGTGATGAAGCGTATGCAGAACAAGGGAGATCACTGATGTCCTTGACTCAAGGAGCATATCTTCCATTTTCTTTATCATTCTCTCAAATGTGAATAATAGTATAGACAACAAAATACGAAAACCAAAAATGGGCTCATGGTGGATCGGAAAACAAAAAACTTTTTCTTAACTTCTTAATTAAAAGAGCATAAAACTACAGGGCATATGCTAAAATATGAGCCTAGTCTTATAAAAATCTGAAAACCGTATCAAAAGTTATAGGCATATAAAGTGGGTATGTTTCTGAAAAAATATTGAAAAAAAAAAACAAACTTTGAAAGGCCATAAAATCTGAACCATAGCTAAATTAAAAATTTTGAAGAAGTGTAAAAATTGTCTAGGCTAGGAGAATGTACATATATATAAAATTTCATAAAATCGTATTTTTTATGTGACTCCATATATTTATCAAAATATTTTATTTTATTATAATTGTAATTTTAGAAATTGTAATTGTAGAAATTGTAGTTGTGAAACACAATTGAACAGCACTAGTAAGAATTAGACTTGTAATTGTAACTTATAAACTTGTAGAATTGTAGTTTAGTGAAATAGGGCCCTGTACATAAATAACAAGCTTACAAAGGTAACCAGACAGAAAGCCGGACGGACATTGTTAAAACAACCCAGGGAGTGATTTTGAGTCGATTGGTTGGTTTCATACCAATATTTCTATGCGTTACAAACATCAGAACAAACCCAATATACATTTCCGCCGATGGTGGTGAAGGGTACAATGATGCCAGAATCTTAATAAATTTGCTAAGACTCATTTCCTAATAACATTTTTACCTAAAAAGTGATTTGATATTGTAGAGCATATGATAAAAAGATAAAATTTAAACCGAAAATATATAAATCCCAAAATATGAACAAAATTGTTTATGGTGATAAAAATCTCTAACTAAAATAATACCCCTCTAACCACCAAAACGTATGAGAATCAAAATACTTAAAATAAAATATATCAATCATACGCCACCATTCCTAGTATTTTCTTGTTTTATTAGTATTAAACTAAAACTCAATACTTTAGTTTTAGCACACACATACATACATATAAACCTCCCAAAAGCAAAAGTGTTGCAAAACACTAAATAACTTACTTTCACACAGCTACTAAATAAAAAAAATAAAAAATTAAAAAATATGATATGGTCAAAACCACTATAACTGTCACGTTGGCTAAAGCTATTAATATAACGGTATTTTTCAATTTATTACTAACACAACAACTAAACATAGTCATAACCCCTTTTCCACTTTTTGTATCTATAAGTATTTAAACATTTTCCAACAATTACTATCAGAGTATACACCAACATTTAGGTCACTTGTATAGAATTTTGTAATCCTATCTCCTTTTGTTGGCCCCTAAAATACCACACGTATAAATTAATCCTGCTGGACTTTTATCTCTCGTTTGTTGTTTGTTTTATTTTAGGACTTATTTTTCGTTGTTTTGTTTTTTTGCTGGTAAATACATAAACTCGCAGCAATAACAAAAATCTTCTATTACAAACATGGGTCATAATATAAATTTATTATTAGTTGTTGCTAGAGGAGGTATCCCGGAGAAAGGGGATGGAAAACTAGTGACAAATTGTAGGGAACGAATCGCCAAATTTGGTACAGATCAAAATGTAATCTATATCAAAGCATTTGTGTAGCATGCTTTTAGGATAATCTAAATAATGTTTAACACATAAAGTTCACTACATTTTAACTTATTTGCCAAAAGTTTCCTGATAGTAACAAAATTAAATTTAAACTTAATGTTTTCACAAATAAAGGGATATGTTAATATATCAAATTTTCTATAAATTTTTTTCAAAATAAATTATTACTTTGATTAATTTAATTATTAATATTTGCTTAAAAGAACGACTTTTCAATTGATATCAAATACTACTATTTGGCCCCAGAACTAAAATCGCATAAGAATTTCCTACTATTGTTTCAGTTAGATTTGTATTGCATACTTCGAGGAGCTTGCAATGTCTAAAAATTTATATTTTGTAAGTTTTGATTGAAGTAAACGATTTTTATTACAGATTTAGTACTAGTACTACTCCACAAAATGAAACTTTTTGCGTTAGAATTGACAACCACTATATTTTTTTTTATTTGCTGTCGGCTTCTAATTATAAAAACGGTCGAGATTTTAAATTCTATGGACACATTATTTAAAAAAAAATGTTTCTTTATAAAATTTGCCAATTTTCAAGAGATTGATCTATTAATTTTATAATATCTTTATAACGTATTATTCGGTTTTGTTGAAAATTGCAGAATAAAATATCATGTTAAAATATCTTTGTGACTATAAGAGCATTTTTTGATACGATAAACAGATTCGGAGTTAATTGCACTTCATTGCAAAAATTTTTTTCTTTAAATTTAATTTTTTTTTAATTTTAAAAAATTCATAAAAAATCGACGATGAAAAAAATATACCTTATTTATCATATGATCAAAAAATTGTGAATGTTTCAAATAAAATTAACCTCATTCCTTGAAAATCCATTAATAAATAGTGATTTTGTTATCAAAAAAGTAAATGAAGTGAGTAGCAATGCCAAGTCTCATTAAAGTTTTTTGAAAATTGTACTCGTTACTTAATTTTTTAAATTTTTAAATTTATCATTTGAAAAATGTTTGCAACATTTATACATTTATTTGCACAAAACTAAGCTTCGGTTATTTACAATATTTACAGTTTAAAGATTGTTAAATGAAAATGTTAAGTTTTTCAAATCTTCAATTTTTAGGAATTTAAAAAATTTCTATTTTGTAAAAAAAAAAATTTATATTTTTATGTAACAAACTTCACAACTTCAAGACAATTTTGTAATAAATCCACCAGAGTTTATTTCATTGAAGTTATATTAGCCATTCCCAAGATATTATTACGTTTTCCTTTAAAAACATGGAAGGAATTATTTTTGCAAACAACCGAAAACAAAATAAAAAGACTTTATTATGTTTTTCGAAGTTATCGTTTTATTAACTTTAGAGTAAGTTCACTTTAAACACAATTACAAATATTCTTAGCATCACTGTGCTCTTATACTCATCTCAATTAAAACTGTTTCTACAATATTCGTTCATCAGCCTTATACAGTAGAGAGGAGAGTTTCTAGCCTTTTCTGCAAGTGTAAACAAAATGCTACTGTCGTTAATTACTCTAACAATGTGGCTTACGATCATGCATATTACAATACTTTCTTACATGATCAAGAATACACTCACATATACGTTGTACAAATAGATTATCTGAAGTTAACAGCAACAGAGAGAGAGAGAGAGAGTATAGATAAAGAGAAAAATGTTGTTCTGCTTATAGACACAAACAGAACTACAACCATAATAACAGGAACATTCTAAAAATTAATGAAACGACCTCTATGAGAATCCGTAATTTTAGAAAAAATTAAAAAAATCGTGTAAATAGAATTTTAAAATTTAGTTGTTTTTGTACTTAGGGGGCCATAATACATCGTAATTTAATAGTTAGACTTCAAAGTAATTTCTCTTGTTGACCAGTGTTATTAATAATTGTCACAATTTAGAAAAAAAACTACTAAATTTCAATTCAAAATTTGATCCCCTTTGACTTGCATTCACCCTAAAGCAACATGTATATGTAGCTCTAAAAACACACATACATACTATATATGTATATGTAATTGCAAATACAAGATACATGAGCAACCAACTACTATAATCGCCACAAACAACTACAACAACAGCAGCAACAATTACATCAACAACAAATACATAAAATGATTTGATGGCAGAGAGCAGATACTTTATTTGTACTTACGTATGATTCGCCGCGATATGGATACGTTGCGAAACAATTTGGTTGTAATAAATTTTTAGTATTAGTCGATTTTTATTTCCGGTTTTTGTTGCTGCTGCTGTTGTTGCTAATGTGTATTAGGGTAGAGCAGAAATATTTTAACTTTAAATCTGGTAAATAGAAAGAATGGTCGGCGATTGATAAATCCAAGTTCGAATTCAAGAAGTAGATAATATCAAAGATGAACTGCAAAGAAAACTAATGCCTGCCAAGAGACGGCTACAAACAGCTTTTACTGCTGGCACTGATATATCTTGGCCATCTTGACGAAAAAGATGTGCCCTTGAAGTTTCCAAGTCCAGTACACTAAGCCATTTACTGTCTGAAAATATAACTCCTTAGTGACCAGTTAAAGCTGACTTCCCAAGAACAAAAGGCCTTAGAAGCACTTTATGTTTAAGTCATTCGAGTCCACCGTAAAGCCTGATTAAACAACCCAGAGCGTGTTTAGCACCAAAACAAGACCGAGACCTCATTGAAAATCTATTGAAATACAAAATCATTGAAAAAAAAATATCAGAAAAATTAATTTAAAAAATTATACATTTTTTATATATAGGAAATTTTTTAGAAATTTTCTGATTATATAAAATTTTTTAAAAATTTTCTGTTTTTAGAAATTTTTTCAAAAATTTTCTGTTTTTAGAAAATTTTTAAAAAATTTTCTATTTTTAGAAAATTTTTAAAACATTTTCTGTTTACTGAAAATTTTTCAAAAATTTTCCGTTTCTAGGAAAATTTTTAAAAAATTTTCGGTTTTTAGAAAAATTTATGTTTAACGGAAAGTTTTTAAAAAGTTTCCGTTTATAGGAGATTTTTCAAAAATTTGCTGTTTGTAGGATATTTTTAAAAATTGTCTGTTTATAGGAAATTTTTAAGAAGTTTTCTGTTTCTAGGAAACTTTTCAAAAATTTTCTGTTTGTCGGTAATTTTTCAAAAATGTTCTGTTTGTAGGAGATTTTTCAAAAATTTTCTATTTATAGGAGATTTTTTCAAAAATTTTCTGTTTATAGGAAATTTTTCAGAAATTTTCTGTTTTTAGGAAATTTTTCAAAAATTTTCTGTTTTTAGGAAATTTTTCAAAACTTTTCTGTTTATAGGAGATTTTTCAAAAATTTTCTGTTTGTAGGACATTTTTCAGAAATTTTCTGTTTATAGGAAATTTTTCAAGAATTTTCAATTTCAAATTCTTAAAAGTTTTCTGTTAATAAGAAATTTTCTATTTATAAGAAGTTTTTCAGAAATTTTCTATTTTTAGGAAATTTTTCAAAAATTTTTGTTTAAGGAAAATTTTAAAAAAATTTTGTTTAAGGGAAATTTTTATAAATTTTCTGTTTCTACCATTTTATGTTTATATGAAATTTTTAAGGAAGTTTCTTTTTATAGAAAATTTTCTATTTTTTTTAGAAATTTTCTTTGTATAGGAATTTTTTTTTGAAATATTCTGTCTATAGCAAATTTTTTAAAAATTTTCTGTTAATAGGAATGTTTTCAGAATTTCTCTGTTTATAGAAAATTTTTAAAAATTTTTTGTTTTAAGGAAATTTTTTTGATTTAAGGGAAATTTTCAAAAATTCTCTATTTATAGCAAATGTTCCAAAAATTTTCTGTTTTTATGAAATTTTCCAAAAATTTTCTGTTTTTATGAAATTTTTCAAAAATTTTCTGTTTATATAAAATTTTCCAAAAATTTTCTGTTTTTATGAAATTTTTCAAAAATTTTCTGTTTTCATTAAATTTTTCAAAAATTGTCTGCATGTAGGAAATTCTTAAAAAATGTCTGTTTTTTTAAATTTTTCAAAAACTTTCTGTTTTTAGGAAATTTTTTAAAAATTTTCAGTTTTTAAAAAAATTTTTTAAGGGAAATTTTTAAAAATTTTCTGTTTCTAGCAAATTTTTCAGAAAGTTTCTTTTTATATAAAATTTTCTATTTTTTTTTTTAATTTTCTTTTTATAGGAAATTTTTTTTTGAAATTGTCTGTCTATGGGAAATTTATTAAAAAATTTATGTTAGCAGGAATGTTTTCAGAATTTTTCTGTTTATAAAAAATTTTTTACAAATTTCTTTGTTTTTAGGAAATTTTTCAAAAATTTTATTTTTTAATGAAAATTTTCAAAATTTCTCTATTTATAGCAAATTTTCCAAAAATTTTCTGTTTTTATGAAATTTTCTGTTTTTATGTAATTATTCAAAAATTTTCTGTTTTCATTAAATTTTTCAAAAATTGTCTGTTTGTAGGAAATTCTTAAAAATTATATATTATATTTATATTTTTCAAAAAATTTCTGTTTTTAGGAAATTTTTTAAGAATTTTCAGTTTTTACAAAATTTTTTAAAAAGTTTCCATTTATAGGTATCTTAGTCCTGAACTTGTGGCAAAATGGCGACAAAGGTCTTAACAAAACAGGCAGAAGAAAATGAGAAGTGCTTACAAAATTCGAAGACTCTAAAAAAGAACAATTGCTGAAATTCCTAGAAAAAGGTCTCCCAGCCCCAATTAAAAGTGAGACTTATCTGTTGTTCAAGACATTGAACATTAAGACCGAATTTCTGGAATAGGGTCAACTACCAGGAGGGGCAAAGGATGGTAAACAACTTGAAAATTTTAAACGTCATGGCAGAGAGAATCACCGTTGTATAGCAGGTTAGTCATCCGCCTAGCATACCAGAGGCCCAAGTTCGATCCCTGGCCAGACTCACTTGAAAAAATCAATTTTCAAAAAAGCGGCGGTTCACCTCATAACTCGGCTAGCCACTGGTTATTGAGTATTAGGCTATGTTAAACTAACTAACTAACTCCGGAGCCGGAGTTAGAATGTAGGTTCCTTTCAATTGTTCCAATTGGAATGTTGTCGGGGAATTATATATATATTTGGCAGAGCTAGGAGTTAAGCTCATTATAGATTACAACCAATTACTTACAAAGGATAAGTAACAAAAGCAATATGTTCTCTAAGTATTCAGCAGATGCCGTCAGGTATTGCCAGATAGCTCCAAAACCCTTGAATAAATTTATATAAGAAAAAATATTAAAAAGACACTTATTATACTTGATTTTTAAATACAAAATTTTCTTCATTCCGAAAATTGATAATATAGGATGGTTTTGGTTTTGTTACAACAGGCTACATCTTTGCTTTATTCTATTATCTCGAAATCATTACTTCTTACATATTTTTGTTACATATTTAATATCACAAACAGTATCTTCTTCAATTTGATGTATGACACGGGTAAATATATTAAACCGTTCTAGAGATATGGGTCAGCAAAGTCGCCAAACTGCTTTAAAATCGAGATTTTGAAAAATTTAGACCCTAGTTGCACATGCTAACCACTTTCAATAGTGCTAGAACTTTAGCAGTTCTGAAATCTGATATGAAATCAAAGAATCATTTAATTGAGGCTCCCCCAAATTCTGAAATTTTTTTTGTTTTACCCTATGAGATAAAACCACCCTAATACACACATTATGTGTTTTAGCAAAGCAACAGCTAAACTATCATTGAGAATAAAATACATTGTTTGAATGTGCGTTTTTTTCAAAGCAAAACGTGTTGATTTACTTTGGTCTATAACGAATATAATCAATAAACCCAAAACGCATAACCAGCAGTTCCACTTCAGACACATTTTCCGGAACAATACTAAGTAAACGAAATGGAAGTAAAACTACCAAGATCTAACTCATGGCTATGATAAATTACCTAAATATTTTCACTTTTAAGAAGGTCTATGGAACTGCTAGGTATACAAATATTTTTGTATGTAAGCTTCTATAAAATCTAGTTGTGATATATTGTTTGTATGTTCATGTTTAATCATCATATATAAACTATCCCTGTGATGATAATGATGTTGGTGATCATAAGTATGATTACCACATATACTTCATGATATACAATGTTTTAAAACACGAAGGCCAATGCCATTGAATTATAGTTTATCTAAATTACATACACGTACACGCTATAAAATAAAAAGCGAGGGGAGATATGATTTCAAAAGGTTAATTCAAAGCAAAGGCTCTATAATATAAAGATGTTGCACTTCCATAGATTGATTTGTCGTATGGTCGTTTTGAAAAATCCCATAAAAAAGAGAGTATAGCGCTTTTACTCTAATTTGAAAATAACTAATAAAGACGATTTTCCAATTAAAGAAAGCTTAGACACACACACGCACATTAAATGTATGTATGTATGTTAGTGCGTTTATATTATTCTTATTGTTCTTTATACACTTTAATTTCACTTTTCGTAGAAAAAAAAAACAAATAAAAAAGTGCTTTAGTCGGTCAAGCCCGACCATTCGATACCCTTCACCACTAAGATCAAAGGTGTTATTTTTCCTGCATAAAGACAAATATTTGCTAAATTTTGCCATCATACAAACATTTTCTCGAAACTTATATATTTAAGCTGTTTCCGTCATTTGGACTTATATGAGAGCTAAGGTCAAATGTAAACCGATTATCTCGAAATTTGTCAAAATGATTACAGTTGTTACAAGAATTATTTATGCAAAAAATAAACTTAAATTTCCCATTGTCTTCAGATTTACGAGCATTTTAGTGATTATACCCTTTACCACAATAGGAGGAAAGGGTATTATAAGTTTGTGCTGATGTATGTAACGCATAGAAATATTTGTTTTAGACCCATCTTTTAGTATATCAATAGGCTTAGAATTACTTTCCTAGTCGATTTAGCGATGTCCGTCCGTCCGTCCGTCTGGCTGGACCCATATGTAAACTTTGTAATCCAATTACAGGTCGCAATTCTAAAGATAATTTGATAAAGTTTGGCACAGATCATTTTTTTGATAATGGGACCATGGCTATTGAAATTCGTCAGAATCGGTCCATTATTTATGGTACCTCCCATAGGTCCCACTTCCCGGAATTGATATATTGGCGACAAAAATCAATATTTTTTTCATGAAATTTTAAACAAATACTGCCTATGTACATTTAAATCACTATACCAAATTTTGTTGAAATCGGTCCACATTTGACTATAGCTCCCATACCAACTCTTTTCTCAAAACGCACTAAATGAGACAAAATTCACTAAAACAGTCCTAAATCCGAAGACAATGCGAATTTTTAGTTTATTTTGTGCATACATAATTTTTGTAATAACTGTAATCATTTTACTAAATTTTGATAATATCGGTCTACATTTGACCCTAGCTCTCATATAAGTCCAAATGACGGAAACAGCTTAAATGTATAAGTTTTGAGGATATGTTTGTATGATGGCAAAATTTAGCAAATATTTGTCTTTATTCAGAAAAAAAACACCTTTGACCAGGTGGTGAAGGGTATCGTATGGTCGGGCTTGACCGAATATTCTGTTATCCTTGACTCCCAGTGGAGCATAGGGCCTCACAATAGCAATTTCTTACTTGTTTTTTTTTTGTCTCATTTAGTGCGTTTTTAAAGAAAAGTTTGTATGGGAGCTATGGTCAAATGTGGACCGATTTTAACGAAATTTGGCACAGTGATTTTAGTTTACATAAGCAGTATGTGATTTAAATTTCATGAAAAAATATTGATATTTGTGGCCAATATATCAATTCCGGGAAGTGGGACCTATGGGAGGTACCATATATAATGGACCGATTTTGACGAATTTCAAATCCCATAATCAAAAAAAAAATGATCTTTTCAAAATTTCATCAAATTATCTTTATAATTGCTACCTGTAGTTTAATTACAAGGTTTACATGGGGGTCCAGCCAGCCAGACAGACGGACGGACGGACATCGCTAAATCGACTGAGAAAGTGATTCTAAGCCTATTGGTATACTAAAAGGTGGGTCTAAGACAAATATTTCCATGTGTTACATACAGCAGCACAAACTTATTATACCTTTTCCACCTATACTGGTGAAGGGTTTAATAAATGAAAGTGCAATATCTCTATATTAAACATAGAATATTTGATCAAAGTTTAAACTGAAAAAGTATGTGAAGTCTTAGTATCATAAATATAGCTAAAAGGGAGCTACTATAAAAAAACCTTAGAGTTAGTTTCTTACATTTCTTTGACTACCCTCGATCTTTTATACTTAATACCAGCGCAAACATCTAAATCCAATAACATGCAACCATAAACACTCTTGCGGAAGCTATTATGGTTGATATGACCACTAAAACCCAAGTTTGTTCGCAACAGTGTCTAGGGCATTTTCCAATAAAAGTAAACTAACTAATCATCTTAAGCAGAGGTTGACAAAAGACTTATTCGGTTTGCATATTATAAACCTCTACATTGTTTCGAGATTACACTAGATAACATTATGACCTTTGATTAACTTTTGACCTTTGAAATTATATTTGTTCCATATTGTTTATGAATAGCAATTCCCGAATTATTTTACATTTTTCTCATATTATATACCTATTTCCCGATTATAAATAAAATTTCTCTGGGAAGAAATTCATTTTTTATCTTTTCCTTTTTATAAAATTCAAAAATGGGAAAAAATATTATCAATTGAAATTTTCTTTAACATAAAAATATTATCCCCATTTATAGTAGGGGAATCTAGTTATCGTACAAAATGAGCCCACGGGAAATTGAACTCACGGGAAACATATTAGAATTGTGCTGCAAACATTTCTACTAGAGTGAGAATCACTTACATGGGCAAATCCTGCGTAACGGGCGATACATTTGTACGGATTTTGTTGTACTTAAATGTATCCCATTGTCGTTCTACACTAGATATCTTTGCACAGATTTCAGAGAATATAAGCCCATCCACTGAGCTATCGAATGGCGTTTGTTAATTTACATACTTCTTTTGGAGGAAAAAGATATTCGCTTTGAAAGTGCTGTGACGGACGCTACAAAAAATGGAAGTGACTTTTTTTTCAACACGTGTTTCTGTAATTTTCATCAAATCGGTCATAGCAATAAAAAAAAAAAATTGTAAATACATTATAGATAGAAGAAAATCAGAGGATTACAAAACAGCTTTTATAAAATATTTCTAAGCTTCCAGTTTCACCAAAAATCCATAAATGTACTGTTGCGGACGCTACGTGATGCACAATGCAGTTTTTACTTGAATGTTTTTTGAAAAAAATTTATATTTCATATTTTTTTAAGGATATGCTAATCAGTGAAAATAATTGTTTTATTTTTTCCCGAATTGCATCTCCTTCCCTTTTATGTTCGCGCTAAAAATGCGATTTTTGGACAAAATTAAATATTTCACAAAACGGCTAAATACATAAATTTATTTAAAGTTTTACACTTCTGACATCTTATTTTTCGTCCCAAGAATGCTGCGGCTAGCTGTAAATACAAAAAAAAAATCAAATTTCAAAATCATCAAAATTATCCCACTGTATTTTAGTTTGTAAAAAAATATATACCGTGACGGACGCTACACACTTTCCTATACATATTATTCTGTAAAATGCTATATTTAATCTGTAGTAACTGGTTGACCGAGACTTGCTCGGAGCTTTATGATAAGCATTTTGAGGAAAGACATTGTACAAATATTCAGTTAATTTTTAATTATTTTGTTTATTTTGTCTGACCAACACATAGTTTGCATAGTTTACAGTTTAACTCATTTTAATAATTTTGGAAATCGGGCATACCAACAGAAACCTCCGTCGACTCATGCGCAATAACTTTGCTAAAGATTATAGTCTGATCAAATGAAAAGTTTACGATTTAATTCATTTTGAGTAGTTTTCAGTGGCGCCACCTGAAGTTCTTTCATACCAACTAAGAAACCTTAGTCTGTTTATGCGTAACAACTTTGCTTATGATTATAACATGATCAAATGCACAGTTTACGATTTAATTCACTTTGAGTAATTTTCTGTGGCGCCACCTGTCGGACTTTGGTCATTCCAATTAATAAACCTTAGTCGGCTTATCCGCAATAACTTTGCTAAAGATTAAAGCATGATTAAATGTACAACTTACGATTAAATTGACTTTGAGTAATTTTCAGTGGCGCCACCTGTCGAAATTACTTCATACCTTCTTCTTCACCTAAGAATCCTTCGTCGGCTCATGTACAACAACTTTGCTAAAGATTATAGCACGATTAAATGTACAGCTTACGATTTAATTGACTTTGAGTAATTTTCTGTAGCGCCACCTGTCGGAAATTATTCACACTAACTAACAGGCCTTCGCCGGCTCATGCGCTGCAACTTTTCTAAAGATCTCAGCATGATTTGATTAATTTTTAGTAATTTTCAGTGGCGCCACCTGTCGGATATTAGTCTTACCAACTTAAAAACCTTTGCCGGCTTATCCGCAACATCTTCGCTAAAGAGCATAACATGATCAAATTCACAGTTTTCTATTCTATAAAGAACATACATACATACAGACAAACATTCATTTGTTTCAAAGTTATAACATTAATAATTTTTTCCCCCTTTTTATCCCCTAATTTCAAAAAGTTCCATATGCATATTTGGTACTTCTTTGGTGCCAAATGAATTCGGCAGATTTTATTAAAACGCTGTCAATATAATGTTCCTATTCATATTACCTTTTGAGATGTTAAGTTATCAGTTTATCCCTTTTTACCCATTTTGGTCCCAAAATCAAAAAAAGTACCAAATACGTGTTCAATATTTCTTTCACATGCAGTACAAAGTTCCTCTCTGTATTCTATTCTTAAAAAATAAGAGTGAGTTTAAAAAAGTACAAAAAAAAACTATTTTTACCCTTTTTTACCCCCTATCGAACATAGTTTCAAAAAAGTACAAAATACATGTCCGCTTATTTTAATAGCTGTTTAAAACGTAATTTTAATTTTGTTTCTATACCTATTACTTTAGGAGATATAACGTTTTTGATTTTTTCCCCTTTTTACCCGTTTTTACCCTCTTAGAGGCAAAGGTTCCAAAAGTCCCTTCTTCTTTGAACTATACATCAAAAAAGGTACCCACAGTCCAAATTCAATTGGAGAAAAATAAAAATTACACCAGTCAAATTAAAAAAACCTTTATTTCCGTGGCGGACGCTACACACTGTGAGCCCTTTTTTACTTGACGTTATTTATATCACTCCAGTTGTTTTTGATGGGGTCTTTTATATCTTATTGTATAAAATTAAGCAGACTTTGAGCCCCTACTGAAACTTGATACCGAAATGGATGTAGTTGCGATTCTTATGAACTTTTAAGAAACCTATTATTTTCAAAAGTGTTTAAAAATTCGAGATGGGTGCAAATAAAGACCTGCCATTCACGAAGAGAGCAATCAAAAATTGTATCCATTATATATTATAAAGGATCAATATATGGCAAATTTTTCCATAAAGACAAATACGCGATTTTGAAAGTTTTAAAATTTTGTCCTTGGTTTAAGGTTTTTCGGATTTGCCCATATGCTGCAGATAGTAGCAACACCCTCATTTCAAGCCAGCTCCTGTAAGTATGCACTAAAATTACTAAAAATATTAATAGTGGTTAACGGAATTTCGTTGTGGCCATACAATCATAGAAAATGCCGAACATTCATTATGCCTAATTGAAGTCTTTACATCTGAAACAGTTGAGAAAATTCAAGATTTAATTTTAGCAGATTAGAAAGTGAGTGAGATTGGGGGAAAAATTGGAATCGCACATGGATCGATGGTTCCAATTTTGAATAATTACTTGGGTATGAAAATAATAAATAGCTTTTTTCTAGTAAACTATAGAGATTGGGCAAACATTGATCAATCCCATTTTATTTTTAAATACACTTTATTTTAAATTTTTATATGAACTTTCCTAAATCGATCGAAATTTCAGTCTTTTGTATGAATATTGTGACGTATACTTTATGGATGTTCAAAGTTTCTTCGATACAAAAAGTTTATTGAAATTTGGTATCCATTTTGATTCGTTTTTAAAAATATATATTATTCAATTGAAACTCTATTACTATTGTTCATCTTTTGGCAAATAACTTCAAAAAATATAAAAAACTGTGCATCTTTTAAATAATTTTGATTATCCTTAAAGTATGCTATATAAATATTTCGAAAATATCGAAAATTTACTCAGAAGTTATAACAGATTAAACTAAAAAAGAAATTATGTGTGAAATATTAAAGATGTTTCCAGATGTTTCCAATGTCTAATAAGAAAATATAAAAATTCTGACAACTCTCTATTCCACAAAATATCGAAATTATAAAAATCACAAAATTAACTATTTTTTGTAGTTATTTATGAACGAGTCTAAATTTACAATTTTTTTCCAAGTAAATACGAAATTATATTTTTATGTAACAAAACTTACACATACAAAACCAGCTAAAATATGGGTTAGTAAAGGACTCTGTTTCAAAAAGGATTCATTTAAAAAGAAAATAAACATGATGTGGTTAGACAGCAGAAAAAAGAAGGAAAATTAAAAATACTTACAAAGGAAAAGAAAAAAAGTACTACAAAATGCCAAAATGTTGTTTTATATTCGTATTAAAGTAACTACAAATTCGAGTGAAAAAAGTCTGCAAATAAAAAAATAAATTCATATGTTTATTAAATATTGAAAAGGTTATTATGATTTATGAGTTCCACAAAAGGTTCTTAGAGTTATTTGTGTTAAAGCAGTAACGAACTAAATAAAGCTAATAAAGAGCCAAAATATTATCTTGAACATGAAATGAAAGGGGTTGAATTTTGTTGTTTTTTTTTGTATCACAAAATATGTCTAATATTGCAAAAAAAGAAACGAAAAATGAAATCATGTGTAAAAAACAGTAAAAAGTCATAAAGTTTTTTTTTCATTTTTAATTCATAAAATATGAGATTGCTAAAGTAATTTTTAAAGGGATTTACTACATGCTGATGTTGCTTTATTATGAAACTTAAATTAAGTGAAAGAATTATGGAATGAAATGAAAAAAATGTATAATTAAAAGCTGCCAGCATTAGAATATGTATTTCATTTATTATGGTAAAGTTGTTTTTACGAGATTTTAATGTCTTAATTAAAAAGGATTACATGCCTTTTCATTTATTTTTGCAAAAACAAAGTCCTCTGCATGCATATTTTCCAGAAGTGTAGAACAATTTTAATACTTATGACACTAACACTAATACTGAAACATATACTTATAACTATAAAATTCCCATCAAATTAGGACATTTTTTAAAAATTTTCTAAAAAAATAAGAAATTTTTGGAAAATTTCCTATAAAAATGAGAAATTTTCGAATGTACAAGCAAGAACTTTTTTTAAAGTACCTATAAAAAAAATAAATTTTAAAAAATGTCCTATAAAACTAAGAAATTTTTAAAAAATTTCCCATAAAACTAAGAAATTTTTGAAAAATTTTCCATAAAAATAAGAAATTTTTGAAAAACTTCGTATAAAAATAAGAAATTTTTGAAAAATTTCGTATAAAAATAAGAAATTTTTGATAAATTTCGTATAAAAATAACAAATTTTTGAACAACTTCCTATAAAACTAAAAAAATTGTTGATACATTTTCTTTTTAAATATGAAATTCTTGATAAATTTCATATAAAAATAACAAAAAAAATGAAAAATTTTCAATCAAAATTAGAAATTTTTAAAAATTTCCAATGAAATAAGATGTTTATGAAAAAATAAGACATTTTTGAAGAATTTCATAAAAAAATAGAAAAAATAAAAATAAAAATAAGAAATTTTTGAAAAATTTCTTATAAAAATAAGAAATTTTTGAAAAATTTCTTATAAAAATAAGAAATTTTTGAAAAATTCTTATAAAAATAAGAAATTTTTGAAAAATTTCTTATAAAAATATGAAATTTTTGAAAACTTTCCAAAAAAAAAAATAAGAAATTGTACAGTTTTGAAATAATAAATTTTTGAAAAATTTCCTTTTTCTTATTTCCCAAATAACAAATTTTTAAACAAAATTTTGAAAATTTTCCTTTAAGAATTAGACATTTTTGAAAAATTTTCTTTAAAAAAATATTTTTTAAAAATTTCCCATGAAAATAAAAATTTTTTAAAAATTTCCGAAAAAAATAAGCAATTTCTGAAAAATTTCCTATAAAAAAAAGCAGTTTTTGAAAAATTTCCTAAATTTCAAAAATAAAGAATTTTTGAATAATTTTCTATAAAACAAAAAATTTTTCAAAAATTTTCCTAAAAAAATAATAAATTTTTAAAAAAATTTCTATAAAAATAAGAAATTTTGTAAAAATATGAAATTTTTGATGAATTTCCTATAAAAATGGAAACTTTTTTAAAAATAATAAATGTTTTAAAAATTTCCTATAAAAATAAAAAATTTTTGAAGATTTTCCTTTAAAAATAAGAAATTTTTGAAAAATTTTCTTTACAAATAAGAAAATTTTGAAAAATTTGCTATAAAAAGTGGAAGTTTTTGAAAAATTTACTATAAAAATAAGAAATTTTTAAAAAATTTTCTATAAAAATAAGAAAATTTTGAAAAATTTTCTTTAAAAATAAGAAATTCTTCAAAAATTTCCTATAAAAATAAGTAATTTTTGAAAAAAATTCTTTACAATAAGAAAATTTTGGAAAATTTTCCTATAAAAATAAGAAATTTTTGAAAAATTTATGTTAATATTAAAAAAATTTTGAAAAATTTCCTAAAAAAATAAGAAATTTTTGAAAAATTTTTTGTACAAATAAGAAACCCAGTAAAACTTTTCATTACCAAATAATGAGTTAAACAGTTAAACTATTGAACACGAACTACTTACTCATTCGCTGTTTAAGTCATTACATTAACATGGGGATGTCATTGGAGGCAAGTACTTACCAATTGCAGAAAATTAATGACTTGGGTAAGCAATTTGAAAACAACAACAACAACAGCAACAACTTTTATGTTGTTGTTTTATTAAAAACATATATTTTTAAACGAAATACAAAATTTTTTTTTATGGTCCCATGGGGGCTCGAACCCAGTCCCTCCGACTGCTAGGCAGAGACTCTTCCACTGAGCTACTTCATATGTTGAAAACTTAGCAGCTTATAATTAATATAAACAATTTTTATTTTTAGATTCAAAATCATGTGAAAATAACTTTGTTTTTCCCAGCTTTTTTTGCTTTGTTGTAATTTTTGGAAAAATATTTTTATACGATTTTTTGTAATTATTTTAAAACTTTTTTAAAATTATTTTAAAACTTAAACAATTTAAATCTTCTTTTTTGTATAAGTTTATACATTAGATTGACTCTTACTTACTTAAATGACCTATAGTTACAACCTGTTAAGGTCAAAGTCCGAGCATATTTTAGAATTCCATGGATTTCGATCTTGTTCGAATATTCTCCAATTTTATAGGCCAAGCTTTGAAAAAAGTTCCTCTACTTTGTCTTTCTATCGAAGTTTCGGACATCCTCCTCTAACATTAGCTAGTGGGACATTTCAATTCTAATTTTATCCTCTTCATTGTATTTTTTTTCAAGAGAGGGTTACTAGCCCGTAATCCTAACCCATTTTTATCGATCTTATGGGACAACTCTCGGAACATGTTAACTCACAATATTAATGGGTGTTAAACTAGCTCCCCGGGTGATACCATGAGGAGGTGTGTGTCCACAGTTGAGATGAAGGATGACCCAGATAAGTTGGGCTTACCAAGTTAAGACCAATTAGAATCGTGTTTGGTATTCAACATCCCCTAGATAATCAAAATTGACTCATGATGGTATTTTTACAAATTTTTTTTATAGAAGATAATATTTAAGTTCTTAAAATTGAAAAATCATTTAAAAAGACTCTTTAAAAAACTAAAAAAAATTGTTGCCCTTGGTGGGATTTGAACCGGGGCCATTCAGTTTAAATTACCATCTTAATTACAAATAAGTACTTCTGTAATAACTTATTATTTATTCGGATGGTATGTTGTAGTCGTTACAAGGTAACCAGTTATCAGAGTACTTGCCATTACCAAAGTTTTGCTGGGAAACTTTCGAAAAATTTATATAAAACTAATAAAAATTAAAAATTTCCTATAAAAATAAGACATTTTTTTTAAATTTTTAGAAAATTTCCTATAAAAATAAACAAATTGTGAAGAATTTCCTAAAAAATAAGAAATTTTGAAAAATTTCATATAAAAATTGAAATAAACTTTGATTTCCTATAAGAATAAGAAATTTTTGAAAAAATTTCCTTAAAAATAAGAAAATTTTTAAAAATTTTCCAACAAAAAAAAAAGATTTAAAAATTTCCAATAAAAATAATAAATTAATGAAGAATTTCCTATAAAAATAAGAAAATTTTGAAAATTTTCCGACATAAACAATTAATTTTTAAATTTTTTTTATTAAAATAGGAATTTTTTTATTAGCTATAAAATAAAAAATTGTTGAAAATTTTTCTTTAAAAAAAAGAAATTTTGAAAAATTTTCTATGAAAATAGGAAATTTTTGAATTTCTATAAAAATAAGCGATTTTAAAAACATTTGCCATTAAATTTAGAAATTTTAGAATCACTTTTAATAAAATAAGAAGATTTTCGTACAAAATGTTTAAAAAATTTCTTATAAAAATAATAAACTATTGAAAATTTTCGTATAAAAAAAAATTTTTTTGAAAAATTTCCTAAATTTCAAAACTAAAAAATTTTTCAATAATTTTCTAAAAAATAAAAAAAATTTTAAAACTATAAAAATATTTTTTTTCGTTAAATTCCTAAAACTATCCTCTTCAGGAATCTAATTTCTTAGTGCAACTTAAATCCCTTTTTCTCAATTATTTGTTAACTTATACTTGTAAAACTTAAGTATCTCGTCTGAGATATTTATACTTTGTTTTTTTTTGCTGTTATTGCTTTCAGTATATTTTTATTTTCGTACAATTTTTTTTCCCATTTCTAGAAACTACTCAAATTGATGCAGCAATTTTTAGTTATTGTTTGCCATTATTTCCATTGCAAAACGTCAAAAATAAATTGATGCTCTTGGAAGAGAAGCCAACAAAAATAGAAAAAAAAAATATTGCAAAAACTTAAGAAGCTAAAAATAAATAAAACTGAATTTATTTTTTAAGACTTCTAAAAGATTTGAAATTGTAGTTGAGTCAGAATATAGAAAAAATAAGAAGAACCTCTTACAGCCAATAATGTTAAATATAATGAAAGCCAAATTACAGACAATGAAATTTGAACGGCAGAGAAAGATGATGAAAAATGAACATAGTCTGAGAAGAGGTCAGGAAATGTGTAAAGTGCCTTGAGTTCGTGATGGAAGAATTTTGGAATGATAAAAATTTAAGATGTGATAGTTAACTGGAAAATTTTTAAAGTTTTTTTTTATATTTTACGACATTTTTCAAAAATTTCTTTTGGTTTTTTTATAGGAATTTTAAAAATTTGGAAATTTTTTTAAAAATTTCTTATTTTAAAGGAAATTTTTCAACAATTTCTTATTTTAAAGGAAATTTTTCAACAATTTCTTATTTTTCAAAAACTTTTTACTTTTATGGGAATTTTTTTTTGTAGGAAATTTTTCAAAATTTGTTTATTTTTATAGTAAATTTTTTTAAAATTTTTATAGGTATTTGCAAAATAGGAAATTTTTAAAACTTTCTTATTTTCAAAAATTTTATATTTTGTTAGAAAATTTTTCAATTTTTTTAGGACATTTTTCAGCAATTTTCTATTCTTATAGGAAATTTTTCAAAAATCTTCTATTTTTATAGGAAATTTTTCAAAAACTTTAAATTTTTATAGGAAATTTTTATTTTTATCAGAAATTTTTTTAAAAATTTTCTAATTTTAAAGGAAATATTTGAAAAACTTTTAATTTTTATAGGAAATTTTTAAAAAATTTCCTATTTTTATGGGAAATTTTTCAAAAATTTCCTATTTTTTTTGGAAATTTTTCAAAAAATTTCCTTTTTTTTTGAAATTTTTCAAAAAATTTCCAATTTTTTTTTTAGGAAGTTTTTCAAAAATTTCCAATATTTATAGGAAATTTTTCAAAAATTTCCCATTTTTATAGGAAATTTTTCAAAAATTTCCCATTTTTATAGGAAATTTTTCAAAAATTTCCCATTTTTATAGGAAATTTTTCAAAAATATCCTATTTTTATAGGAAATTTTTCAAAAATTTCCTATTTTTATAGGAAATTTTTCAAAAAATTTCCAATTTTTTTTTTTGGAAATTTTTCAAAAATTTCCTATTTTTATAGGAAATTTTTCAAAAATTTCCTATTTTTATAAGAAAATTTTCAAAAATTTCTTTTTTTTATAGGAAATTTTTCAAAAATTTCCTATTTTTATAAGAAATTTTTCAAAAATTTCCTATTTTTATAGGAAATTTTTCAAAAATTTCCTATTTTTATAGGAAATTTTTCAAAAATTTCCTAATTTTATAGGAAAATTTTCAAAAATTTGCTATTATTATAGGAAATTTTTCAAAAATTTCCTATTTTTATATTAAATTTTTCAAAAATTTCCTATTTTTATAGGAAATTTTTAAAAAATTTCTTTTTTTTATAGGAAATTTTTCAAAAATTTCCTATTTTTATAAGAAATTTTTCAAAAATTTCCTATTTTTATAGGAAATTTTTCAAAAATTTCCTATTTTTATAGGAAATTTTTCAAAAATTTCCTATTTTTATGGGAAATTTTTCAAAAATTTCCTAATTTTATAGGAAAATTTTCAAAAATTTCCTAATTTTATAGGAAAATTTTCAAAAATTTGCTATTTTTATAGGAAAATTTTCAAAAATTTGCTATTTTTATAGGAAATTTTTCAAAAATTTAATATTTTTATATGTAATTTTTCAAAAACTTTTATAGGAAATTTTTGAAAAATTTCCTATTTTTATAGGAAATTTTTCAAAAATGTCCTATTTTTATAGGAAATTTTTCAAAAATGTATTATTTTTATAGGAAATTTTTCAAAAATTTCCTATTTTTATAGGAAATTTTTCAAAAATTTCCCATTTTTATAGGAAATTTTTCAAAAATTTCCTATTTTTATAGGAAATTTTTCAAAAATTTCCTATTTTTATATTAAATTTTTCAAAAATTTCCTATTTTTATAGGAAACTTTTCAAAAATTTCCTATTTTTATAGGAAACTTTTCAAAAATTTCCTATTTTTATAGAAAATTTTTAAAAAATTCCTATTTTTATAGGAAATTTTTCAAAAATTTCCTATTTTTATAGGAAATATTTCAAAAATTTCCTATTTTTATAGGAAACTTTTCAAAAATTTCCTATTTTTATAGAAAATTCTTTTAAAATTTCCCATTTTTATAGGAAATTTTTCAAAAATTTCCTATTTTTATAGGAAATTTTTCATAAATTACCTATTTTTATAGGAAATTTTTCAAAATTTTCCTATTTTTATAGGAATTTTTTCAAAAATTTCCTTATGTTATAGGAAAATTTTCAAAAATTTCCAATTTTTATAGGATATTTTTCAAAAATTTCCTATTTTGATAGGAAATTTTTCAAAAATTTCATATTTTTATAGGAATTTTTTTAAAAAATTTCCAATTTTTTTTTCAGGAAATTTTTCAAAAATTTCCTATTTTTATAGGAAATTTTTCAAAAATTTCCTATTTTTATAGGAAATTTTTCAAAATTTTCCTATTTTATAGGGATTTATTTTTAATAGGAAATTTTTCAAAAATTTCCGATTTTTATAGGAAAATTTTCAAAAATTTTCTATTTTTATAGGAAATTTTTCAAAAATGTCCTATTTTTACAGGAAATTTTTCAAAAATTTCCTATTTTTACAGAAAATTTTTCAAAAATTTCCTATTTTTATAGGAAATTATTCAAAAATTTCCTATAAAAATAGAAATTTTTCAAAAATTTGCTATTTTAACAAAAATTTTTGAAAAAATTCTTAATTTTTAAAAATTTCTTATATTTTTAGAAAAACTTTTAAAAAATTTCTTATTTTTATAGGAAATTTATGAAATGTAATTAATTATCATTCCTTAAACGTTTTTTATTGACGATTTCTTATGCGAAAACAAACAAATTATTGTTCATACAAAAGAATAATAGAAAATGTACTAAAAATAGACATGAAGCTGAAATGACTTTAAATACTAATCAAATTAGGTTATAAAGCAAAAGCCTTATAAATCTGAAGGCCTTTAACAAACCCACAATGAACCCATACATACATACAATTCACATATTCGAACATCCTCCCATACATACGCACACACTCTTACATTTACACTTATAATGAAAAACAAGCAAATGAACCCAAACCAAACTACAGGAATAAAGTACTTATTTCCTTTTTTTAATAATAAACCATTTCTTCATTTCGATTTTAAATACTAAATACACAAATTTTTTATTTATTTTCGTTTGTGTTCCCTAATAATAGGCCTCAACTCATCTCATTCCGTCTCTTATACAATAAATCATGTCAGCTAATCAGGGAAACGTACATACCGCTACAAATTACATTGGATTGGATTGTAAATTCTACAAAAAAAATAAAAAGAAATCAAAAAGAGATAAATCCCCCCTGGCAACTTTTTATTTGAAAAAAAGTACTACGTAAAAAGAAATCTACTACAATAAACTTAACCATGAATATGATGACAATAATGAGCCCCCAAAAAAAGTATGATTTAAAAAAAACAAATTTTATAAATGATTTCGCAAATAAATGAAAGAAAAAAGTCATAAAGAGATAGAAAAAAATCCTTAGAAATAAACACATTTTAATACAATATTTTTGGATCCTTGACAAAATCTGCTTTTTATAGAGAAAGTGAAGAAGAATTTTTACATAATCACTAACTCCCAGCTATAATCTACAAAGGAAAACATATTTTATTTGTATGGCAAGGATAATAAAGGATGAGAATGAAACAGTGGTAATGTAAAGGATAATTAGTGATGAGAGAACAGTGGGATAAAGAAAACTAGAAATTTTTCAAAAATTTCTTATTTTAAAAAATTTCTTATTTTTATAGCAAATTTTAAAAAATTTCTTATTTTTATAGCAAATTTTATAAAAAGCTTCTTATTTTTATAGTAAACTTTTGAAAAAATTTCGATTTTTACAGGAAATTCTTTAAAATTTTTTTATTTTTATAGGAACTTTTAAAAAAAATATTATTTTAAAAAGAAATTTTTTAAAAATTTCTTTTTTTATTTTTTTTTTTCTTACTTTTACAGAAAATTTTAAAAATTTCTTATTTTTATAGGAATTTTTTCAAAAATTTCTTAACTTTATAGAAAATTTTGTCAAAAATATCTTTTTTTTCTAGGAAATTTATCAAAAATTTCTTATTTTTATAAAAAAATTTTCAAAAAGTTCTTATTTTTATAGGAAAATTTCCTAAGACTTCTTATTTTATAGGAAATTTTTCAAAAATTTTTATTTTTATAGGATATTTTTCACCAATTTCTTATTTTTATAGGAAATGTTCCGAAAATTGCTTGTTTTTATAGGAAACTTTTTAAAAAATTCTTCTTTTTATAGGAAATTTATCAAAAATCTAAAATTCTTAATTTTTATATAAAATTTTTCAAAAATTTCTTATTTTTATAGGAAGTTTTTCCAAATTTTAATATTATTATAGAAAATTTTAATTTCTTTTTTTAATATAAAATTTTTAAAAAATTTCTTTTTTAAGAAATTTTTTAAAAATGTTGTTATTTTTATAGGAAATTTTTTAAGTAGTTTTATTTTTATAGCAAATTATTAAAAAAATTCTTATTTTTATATTAAATTTTTAAAAAAATTCTCATTTTTAAAGAAAATTTTTGAAAAATATCTTATTTTTATAGGAAATTTTTCAAAAATTATTTCTTATTTTTTATACAAAAAAACTTAATCAAATTTTTTATAGAAAATTGTTTGTATCATCAAAAATTTTTCCATAGAACATTTTTTGAATCATCAAAAATATTTTTATAGAAAATTTTTTGTATCAAAAATTTTTCTATAGAAAAGTTTTTGTACCAAAAATTTTTTTATAGAAAAATTTTTGTATCAAAAATTTTTCTATAGCAAATTTTTAGTATAAAAAATTTTTCAATCAAAAATTTGTCTATAGAACATTTTTTGTACCAAAAATTTTTCAATAAAAAATTTTTTGTATCACAAATTTTTCATATTGAATATTTTTCTATAGAACATTTTTTGTATCAAAAATTGTTCTATAAAAAATTTTTTGTATCAAAAATTTTTCTATAGAAAGTTTTTTGTATCAAAAATTTTTCTACAGAAAATTTTTTGTATCAAAAATTTTTCTATAGAAAATTTTTTGTATCAAAAATTTTTCTACAGAAAATTTTTTGTATCAAAAATTTTTCTATAGAAAGTTTTTTGTATCAAAAATTTTTCTGTAGAAAGTTTTTTGTATCAAAAATTTTTCTATAGAAAGTTTTTTGTATCAAAAATTTTTCTATAGAAAATTTTTTGTATCAAAAATTTTTATATAGAAAATTTTGTGTATCAAAAATTTTTCTATAGAAAATTTTTTGTATCAAAAATTTTTCTATAGAAAATTTTTTGTATCAAAAATTTTTCTATAGAAAATTTTTTGTATCAAAAAATTTCTGTCTGTCCGACAGACAGACATACAGACAGACAGACAAACAAACAGACAGACAGACAGACAGACAGACAGACAGACAGACAGACAGACAGACAGACAGACAGACAGACAGACAGACAGACAGACAGACAGACAGACAAACAGACAAACAGACAAACAGACAGACAGACTGACAGACAGACAGACAGACAGACAGACTGACAGACAGACAGACAGACAGACAGACAGACAGACAGACAGACAGAAATCGCTTCTCTCGATTCTCCTCCCGATTCTGAGTCAATCGGTATAATTTACGATCACTAATAAAAAATTACAAACTGAATCACAAACTTATAATACCCTTTTACCTATTGGTGAAGGGCATAAAAACCACGGA
>OW121740.1:24478588-24513588 GCA_933228675.1 Stomorhina lunata
TTAGTCTATGTCTTAGTCTATGTCTTAGTCTATGTCTTAGTCTATGTCTTAGTCTATGTCTTAGTCTATGTCTTAGTCTATGTCTTAGTCTATGTCTTAGTCTATGTCTTAGTCTATGTCTTAGTCTATGTCTGAGTCTATGTCTTGTCTATGTCTTAGATTATGTCTTGTTCTATATCTTAATCTATGTCTTAGTCTATGTCTTAGTTTATGTCTTTGTCTATGTCTTAGTCTATTTCTTAGTCTATGTCTTAGTCTATGTCTTAGTCTATGTCTTAGTCTATGTCTTAGTCTATGTCTTAGTCTATGTCTTAGTCTATGTCTTAGTCTATGTCTTAGTCTATGTCTTAGTCTATGTCTTAGTCTATGTCTTAGTCTATGTCTTAGTCTATGTCTTAGTCTATGTCTTAGTCTATGTCTTAGTCTATGTCTTAGTCTATGTCTTAGTCTATGTCTTAGTCTATGTCTTAGTCTATGTCTTAGTCTATGTCTTAGTCTATGTCTTAGTCTATGTCTTAGTCTATGTCTTAGTCTATGTCTTAGTCTATGTCTGAGTCTATGTCTTGTCTATGTCTTAGATTATGTCTTGTTCTATATCTTAATCTATGTCTTAGTCTATGTCTAAGTTTATGTCTTTGTCTATGTCTTAGTCTATTTCTTAGTCTATGTCTTAGTCTATGTCTTAGTCTATGTCTTAGTCTATGTCTTAGTCTATGTCTTAGTCTATGTCTTAGT
The DNA here is from genome assembly GCA_933228675.1 of Stomorhina lunata. Classification (NCBI taxonomy): domain Eukaryota; kingdom Metazoa; phylum Arthropoda; class Insecta; order Diptera; family Rhiniidae; genus Stomorhina; species Stomorhina lunata. The sequence continues at coordinate 24,479,324 of OW121740.1, forward strand.
CTATGTCTTAGTCTACGTCTTAGTTTATGTCTTAGTCTATATCTTAGTCTATGTCTTAGTCTATGTCTTAGTCTATGTCTTAGTCTATGTCTTAGTCTATGTCTTAGTCTATGTCTTAGTCTATGTCTTAGTCTATGTCTTAGTCTATGTCTTAGTCTATGTCTTAGTCTGTGTCTTAGTCTATGTCTTGGTCTATGTCTTAGTCTATATCTTAGTCTATGTCTTAGTCTATGTCTTAGTCTATGTCTTAGTCTATGTCTTAGTCTATGTCTTAGTCTATGTCTTAGTCTATGTCTTAGTCTATGTCTTAGTCTATGTCTTAGTCTATGTCTTAGTCTATGTCTTAGTCTATGTCTTAGTCTATGTCTTAGTCTATGTCTTAGTCTATGTCTTAGTCTATGTCTTAGTCTATGTCTTAGTCTATGTCTTAGTCTATGTCTTAGTCTATGTCTTAGTCTATGTCTTAGTCTATGTCTTAGTCTATGTCTTAGTCTATGTCTTAGTCTATGTCTTAGTCTATGTCTTAGTCTATGTCTTAGTCTATGTCTTAGTCTATGTCTTAGTCTATGTCTTAGTCTATGTCTTAGTCTATGTCTTAGTCTATGTCTTAGTCTATGTCTTAGTCTATGTCTTAGTCTATGTCTTAGTCTATGTCTTAGTCTATGTCTTAGTCTATGTCTTAGTCTATGTCTTAGTCTATGTCTTAGTCTATGTCATAGTCTATGTCCTAGTCTATGTCTTAGTCTATGTCTTAGTCTATGTCTTAGTCTATGTCTTAGTCTATGTCTTAGTCTATGTCTTAGTCTATGTCTTAGTCTATGTCTTAGTCTATGTCTTAGTCTATGTCTTAGTCTATGTCTTAGTCTATGTCTTAGTCTATGTCATAGTCTATGTCTTAGTCTATATCTGAGTATATGTCTTGTCTATGTCTTAGATTATGTCTTGTTCTATGTCTTAATCTATGTCTTAGTCTATGTCTTAGTTTATGTCTTTGTCTATGTCTTAGTCTATGTCTTAATCTATGTCTTAGTCTATGTCTTAGTCTCTGTCTTAGTCTATGTCTTAGTCTATGTCTTAGTCTATGTCTTAGTCTATGTCTTAGTCTATATCTTAGTCTATGTCTTAGTCTATGTCTTAGACTATGTCTTAGTTTATGTCTTAGTCTATGTCTTAGTCTATGTCTTAGTCTATGTCTTAGTCTATGTCTTAGTCTATGTCTAAGTCTATGTCTTAGTCTATATCTTAGTCTATGTCTTAGTCTATGTCTTAGTCTATGTCTTAGTCTATGTCTTAGTCTGTGTCTTAGTCTATGTCTTGGTCTACGTCTTAGTCTATATCTTAGTCTATGTCTTAGTCTATGTCTTAGTCTATGTCTTAGTCTATGTCTTAGTCTATGTCTTAGTCTATGTCTTAGTCTATGTCTTGGTCTATGTCTTAGTCTATGTCTTAGTCTATGCCTTAGTCTATGTCTTAGTCTAAGTCCTAGTCTATGTCTTAGTCTATGTCTTAGTCTATGTCTTAGTCTATGTCTTAGTCTATGTCTTAGTCTATGTCTTAGTCTATGCCTTAGTCTATGTCTTAGTCTATATCTTAGTCTATATCTTAGTCTATATCTTAGTCTATGTCTTCGTCTATGTCTTAGTCTATGTCTTAGTCTATGTCGTAGTCTATGCCTTTGTCTATGTCTTAGTCTATGTCTTAGACTATGTCTTAGTTTATGTCTTAGTCTATGTCTTAGTCTATGTCTTAGTCTATGTCTTAATCTATGTCTTAGTCTATGTCTAAGTCTATGTCTTAGTCTATGTCTTAGTCTATGTCTTAGTCTATATCTTAGTCTATGTCTTAGTCTATGTCTTAGACTATGTCTTAGTTTATGTCTTAGTCTATGTCTTAGTCTATGTCTTAGTCTATGTCTTAATCTATGTCTTAGTCTATGTCTAAGTCTATGTCTTAGTCTATATCTTAGTCTATGTCTTAGTCTATGTCTTAGTCTATGTCTTAGTCTATGTCTTAGTCTATGTCTTAGTCTATGTCTTAGTCTATGTCTTAGTCTATGTCTTAGTCTACGTCTTAGTTTATGTCTTAGTCTATGTCTTAGTCTATGTCTTAGTCTATGTCTTAGTCTATGTATTAGTCTATGTCTTAGTCTATGTCTTAGTCTATGTCTTAGTCTATGTCTTAGTCTATGTCTTAGTCTATGTCTTAGTCTGTGTCTTAGTCTATGTCTTGGTCTACGTCTTAGTCTATATCTTAGTCTATGTCTTAGTCTATGTCTTAGTCTATGTCTTAGTCTATGTCTTAGTCTATGTCTTAGTCTATGTCTTGGTCTATGTCTTAGTCTATGTCTTAGTCTATGCCTTAGTCTATGTCTTAGTCTAAGTCCTAGTCTATGTCTTAGTCTATGTCTTAGTCTATGTCTTAGTCTATGTCTTAGTCTATGTCTTTTTCTATGTCTTAGTCTATGTCTTAGTCTATGTCTTAGTCTATGTCTTAGTCTATGTCTTAGTCTATGCCTTAGTCTATGTCTTAGTCTATGTCTTAGTCTATGTCTTAGTCTATGTCTTAGTCTATGTCTTAGTCTATGCCTTAGTCTATGTCTTAGTCTACGTTTTAGTCTATGTCTTAGTCTATGTCTTAGTCTATGTCTTAGTCTATGTCTTAGTCTATGTCTTAGTCTATGTCTTAGTCTATGTCTTAGTCTATGTCTTAGTCTATGTCTTAGTCTATGTCTTAGTCTATGTCTTAGTCTATGTCTGAGTCTATGTCTTAGTCTATGTCTTAGTCTATGTCTTAGTCTATGTCTTAGTCTATGTCTTAGTCTATGTCTTAGTCTATGTCTTAGTCTATGTCTTAGTCTATGTCTTAGTCTATGTCTTAGTCTATGTCTTAGTCTATGTCTTAGTCTATGTCTTAGTCTATGTCTTAGTCTATGTCTTAGTCTATGTCTTAGTCTATGTCTTAGTCTATGTCTTAGTCTATGTCTTAGTCTATGTCTTAGTCTATGTCTTAGTCTATGTCTTAGTCTATGTCTTAGTCTATGTCTTAGTCTATGTCTTAGTCTATGTCTTAGTCTATGTCTTAGTCTATGTCTTAGTCTATGTCTTAGTCTATGTCTTAGTCTATGTCTTAGTCTATGTCTTAGTCTATGTCTTAGTCTATGTCTTAGTCTATGTCTTAGTCTATGTCTTAGTCTATGTCTTAGTCTATGTCTTAGTCTATGTCTTAGTCTATGTCTTAGTCTATGTCTTAGTCTATGTCTTAGTCTATGTCTGAGTCTATGTCTTAGTCTATGTCTTAGTCTATGTCTTAGTCTATGTCTTAGTCTATGTCTTAGTCTATGTCTTAGTCTATGTTTTAGTCTATGTCTTAGTCTATGTCTTAGTCTATGTCTTAGTCTATGTCTTAGTCTATGTCTTAGTCTATGTCTTAGTCTATGTCTTAGTCTATGTCTTAGTCTATGTCTTAGTCTATGTCTTGGTTTATGTCTTAGTCTATGTCTTAGTCTATGTCTTACTCTATGTCGTAGCCTACGTCTTGTCTATGTCTTGGATTATGTCTTAGTCTATGTCATATTCTATGTCTTAGTATATGTCTTAGTCTTTTTCTTAGTCTATGTCTTAGTCGATGTCTTAGTCTTTGTCTTAGTTTATGTCTTAGTCTGTGTCTTAGTCTATATCTTAGTCTATGTCTTAGTCTATGTCTTAGTTTATGTCTTAGTCTATGTCTTAGTCTATGTCTTAGTTTATATGTTATCATATATGTGAATCTTTGTCTATTTCTTATTACTTAGTCGAAGCTTTAGTTATTGTCTTAATCCAAATTGTTAAAAGCGCCTTTTAATATTTTCTATCTAAATATATTTCCGTTCTTACACTTCAACAAACTTGTTAAGGCCACCAAACATTTCACTTAAGACTAAATTCCCAATCACAAATAAATATCTGTTTGTGCGAGTTCATCTAATGGATTGCACTAAAGTTTACAACATCAGCTATAGAGGCACCAGCAACAGGAACAACAACTACATATAATCCAAGCAGCACAAACAACAACTTTCAAGTACAAGATTTACACAAAAGTCTCTCTTCTCGGTATCATAAAAATGCCAATGGCGTTTTAAATCGTAACAGGATATTAGGCATATTGACATGAGTTTTAAAAGCACTCAACACACATAAGCTAACAAGGATTTCTAACGGCAAACAAAAACACAAACACAAGAACTACAACAACAACAGCAATCTTGTTAACGATGTATAAAGCAAAAGTAACAACAACTACATACAACGCTAATAATACTGACGACTACAAATACATATACACTTTAAACTAGAAAGCTAACACATCATCGTCATAATAGTTGTCATGATTAACATATAAGAACCCTAAGGCCGATCAATGTGAATGAGTGGTACCCTAAAAGCGAAAAAAGCAGAGAGAGGAACTTGTTTTGATGGGTTTCTGTTTAATCGTTAGACTTTTTAGTTTTTCTTTGGCGTTTCCTTGTGGTTTGGCTACAATTTTTTTTAAGTATATTTTTTTTTTTAATTTTTCCATATGACTGCAAGATATTTGGTTATTTATGAAGCGTTAAAGTGTTTAAATGATAAGGAATTTAGGAGTCACTTATTTGGTTAATTTTTAGTGGTTTAAAATTCAAGGAAGACAAATGTGTCTATGATAAAATTGGTATTGTCTTTAATTGTATCTAAGACATATAGTTAAGCATACGCAAACCATATATTAAGCCAAAGCCTCTAATATAAATATGAGAAGTGGTCCACATATAAACTTTAATATTATTAAGTTAAATATAAATTTTATCATACGGTAACAAAAAGTTCCTAAAAGTATGGACATTTTTTTAAATATTCAACAAATTCATCTAATATTAAAATGTGAACATATTATTGTGTATTTTTAAATTGATATTCTTTTTTGGAAATACCCAGCAAAACTTTGGTAATGGCAAGTACTCTTATAACTGGTTACCTTGTAACGACTACAACATACCATCCGAATAAATAATAAGTTATTACAGAAGTACTTATTTGTAATTAAGATGGTAATTTAAACTGAATGGCCCCGGTTCAAATCCCACCAAGGGCAACAATTTTTTTTAGTTTTTTTTTTTATTAAAAGAGTCTTTTTAAATGATTTTTTGAATTTTAAGAACTTAAATATTATCTTCTGTAAAAAAAATTTGTAAAACTAACTCACGTTAATGAAAAAATACCATCATGAGTCAATTTTGATTATCTAGGGGATGTTGAATACCAAACACGATTCTAATTGGTCTTAACTTGGTAAGCCCAACTTATCTGGGTCATCCTTCATCTCAACTGTGGACACACACCTCCTCATGGTATCACCCGGGGAGCTAGTTTAACACCCAATAATATTGTGAGTTAACATGTTCCGAGAGTTGTCCTATAAGATCGATAAAAACGGGTTAGGATTACGGGCTAGTAATCCTCTCTTGAAAAAAATACAATGAAGAGGATAAAATTAGAATTGAAATGTCCCACTACCTAATGTTAGAGGAGGATGTCCGAAACTTCGATAGAAAGACCAAGTAGAGGAACTTTTTTCAAAGCTTGGCCTATAAAATTGGAGAATATTCGAACAAGATCGAAATCCATGGAATTCTAAAATATGCTCGGACTTTGACATTAACAGGTTGTAACATTTAAGTAAGTAAGAGTCAATCTTATGTAAAAACTTATCCAAAAAAGAAGATTTAAATTGTTTAAGTTTTAAAATAATTTTAAAAAAGTTTTAAATAATTACAAAAAATCGTATAAAAATATTTTTCCAAAAATTACAACAAAGCAAAAAAAAGCAGGGAAAAATAAAGTTATTTTCACATGATTTTGAATCTAAAAATAAAAATTGTTTGTATTAATTATAAGCTGCCAAGTTTTCAACATATGAAGTAGCTCAGTGGAAGAGTCTCTGCCTAGCAGTCGGAGGGTCTGGGTTCGAGCCCCCATGGGACAATAAAAAAAAATTTTGTATTTCGTTTAAAAATATATGTTTTTCATAAAACAACAACAAAAAAGTTGTTGCTGTTGTTGTTTTCAAATTGCTTACCCAAGTCATTAATTTTCTGCAATTGGTAAGTACTTGCCTCCAATGACATCCCCATGTTAATGTAATGACTTAAACAGCGAATGAGTAAGTAGTTCGTGTTCAATAGTTTAACTGTTAAACTCATTATTTGGTAATGAAAAGTTTTACTGGGTATGTACTTTAATTTAATTTAATTGGATGAGGTGGTCCATTAACTTTCAAAATAGGTCATGTTCTGAAACATCATTCCTGTTTTTTTTTTTCAATTCTATTTTATAAGAGCCTTATACCGTTCTACAGACTGAAATTCTAGGAAGTTAGATTAATTTAGGTCTCGTGGTACAAAAATTACACTATTTCTAAATACTCTGTGCTGACTCCGAAACAGTAAAAGACGTTTTTGTAAGCTCTCCATTATATAGATTTCGGTGTATATGATGACACAAAGGCTTGACGTTTTTTGCAAAAACTCCAAATTGCTTGCAACAAAAGAAACTTCATTGAGCTTTTTTTCTTTTTTGATTCGATAGTCTTCCCTTGTCCCAAAATTTGTAAAAGGTCTTAAAGTTTAATTTCACTTACCATGAGGATTCGTATAATTTTCTTTGATAGTTTTTTGCTTCTAGATTCTTTACCGAATTGCCAACTGAAACTTTCTGAACCTTTTATGACTTTCGCCCAGTAATGCTTTGGCTCTAAATAAAAAATAATTTTTCAGAATACTCAACGGAACGAGCGTTTCTGATGCACGCTCTTCAAAAAAGTTGCTTGACTTCGATTGCCATACAAATATCTTTTGGACCACAATGAAAACAATATATATACACAATGTATACAGTGGTGGTCACGCATTTAGCACAAATGGTACCTGTTATCTCTTATAAGAAATATTAAGTCCTAATTCAAATTTTTCCACTACTTTTTTTTGTAATGTATTACACGTGATGCGAAGATGAAGTTGTATTCCTTTTATATACATATTTTTAAAAAATATATTTATTTTTGCAATTATTTAAAACTAACCCAAAAAAATACTGGACAAATTAAAAACAATATTTATTAAAAATCAAAAACAAGTTATTAATTAAAATTTCTTGAAAAAAAACCTAATATTTTGTAGGATGTCCTTTATTTTGTATAACTGCCGCACATCTTTTAGACATACTCTTCACAAGAGCCAGGTATCGCTCATTTGGGATAGCGTGCCATATTTTTTGGATTTCCGTCCATAAATCATTTAAGTTGTTAGGTTATATGCTTGTTATATGCTTCTCTATATCATTCCAAAGATTCTCAATAGGATTGAGATCTGGAGATTGAGCTGGCCATTTCAAAACATCTATTTGACTCTCCTCCAAGCAACACTTCACAGTACGTAAAGTGTGTTTAGGGTCATTGTCATGCATGAAGCGCCAGCTAGGTGGCATCTTTGCCTCTGCTTATGGTATAATGATATCGGCTAGAATATTTTTATAAACGTGTTGATCCATACATGTGTCAATTTTGTGTATTGGACCAACTCCATGCCCTGAGAATGCAAGCCACACCATCACATTTCCTCCACCACGTTTTACAGTCTTTGACGTATGCTTTGGGTTGTGCTGCATGTTAGGAAGATACCATACATATCTCTTTCCATCGGATCCAAATCTGCAAAACTTTGATTCGTCGCTCCAAAGTATGTTTTTCCAAAAATCTAATGGCTTTTCCAAATGCTATCGGGCGAATGAAATTCGTGATTTCAAATTCTTTTTTGACACATGTGGCTTGTGTTGCACAATACAGCCACGCAAATTTTTTTCATTAAGGCGTCTTTGTATCGTCCTGTTAGAGACATCAATACCGTATTTTGATGACACTTCACTATTTATTTCACTGGAGCTCTAAAAAGGGTCGGCCACTGACATTCTATGTATTAAATAATCCTCTTTTGTTATCGTTTTTCTTGGTCTAGGTGCCCGTGAACCCTTTTTAATTGTTCCGTGTGCTTTTATATGGCTCAAAGCATTATATACCATCTTTCTGGAGCAATTTAAAATACTTGCTATTTCACTTACAGGACATCCTCTCGAATTTATTTCACAAATCACCTGTCGTTGCGTATCTGTGCATCATTTATTTTTGGCCATGTATAATAAATATTTTATTTCTGAAAAATCTTCAACTGTACACAATATGATTAAAAACTTATCAAAAATTAATTAAAAATTCTCCCAATTGCAATTAAAAAATTTAAATTTTTGTTGATATGTGAGATACTTACATACATATGTAGGTTTTGAACGGATATCATGTAATTAGCTGCATTTTTGTACTTCCTAGGAAGATTACCTATAATTTGATATATAATACATTCTCAAATGTTATCATTATGTTCAAAAGTCAGACACAAAATTAAGATTGTGGAGCTCCTGAATTGTCACACTCTGAATTTCAACATTGTCGATCAAAACACCATCGCTTAAACGCTAAATTATATCTACCACAAATTACAGAATGCATCAGGATTTAGATAATCCCCTGCGAAGGACGCTATTAAACTTCATCAAAATAAACATCTGAGATATCGACAAAACAGGAGCTCCAAAAACTTGACTACAACAGAAAAAAGGACAGACAGGTAGACGGACGGACATGTAGACGGACGGACAAACAAACAGACGGACGGACAGACGGACGGAGGTCGCGAAATCGATTCTTGTGCCGATTCTGAGTTGATCGGTACAATTTGAATGGTATTCATAATCAGATTTGTGGAGTATATATATCAGATTTTAGAAAATCCTCCCATAAAGAACGATGTCAAATTTCATCACAATCGGTCCATAAACACCTGAGATATCGCTGAAACAATACTTACAAAATGTAAACAAAATTTCTTAGACACTTACTTTGGGCAATTTGCTGTACATCAAATGTAGTGTTATGGCGATATCTCAATTGTTTATAGACCGCTTTTGATAAAATTTAATAACGTGCTTGGCGGGGGAATTTCCTAAAATCTGATATAAAATTTATGTAGGTCCGTACTAAAGGAGGATAGTTTTTCCTATTTCTGCATTTAATTTTTTCAAAAAACATTCTCTAATGTGTACTTTGGGCAATTTGCGATACATCAAATTCAGTGTTTTAGCGATATATCAGTTGTTTATGGACCGATTTTGATAAAATTTTACAGAGTGCTTTGCGAAAATATTTCCTACAATCTGATATATAACATATTATCACATGTACACCAGGAGTATCTTTTTTCTCTTGTTATTTAAAAGTGTGTTTCAATCAAAAATTTTAAAATTTTCGTCTAATTTTTGGTATTTGTTTATAAACCGATTTTAATGAAATTTAATAGCGTTCATTGCGGGAGAATTTCCTAAAATCTGATATATAATTTATGTAAGTCCATCCTCCAGGGGCTTCAGAAACTTGATTTCAACAGACAGACAGACAGACGGACGGACAGACAGACAGACAGACAGACAGACAGACAGACAGACAGACAGACAGACAGACAGACAGACAGACAGACAGAAAAAAAGAAAATTATTACTCCAACAGAAAAATATACGGTTTTGAAAAAAGCATAACTAGTGTGCTAAATATGTGACCACCACTGTATATTTTAAAAATTCATAAAAAATCATTTTATATGCGACCATAAACAGATTATGAAAAGAAATAAAACCTTTCGCAAATGTTTGCAGAATGTTAAGATAGGTTCGGCTTTACTTCAATATTTTAGTTCCATTAACTTTACAAATCAAATTAATTTTTTAATTCAAAGATAAAACAAGTAAGAGTGTTATATTCGGCTGTGCCGAATCTTTTATACCCACCATCAAGTTGTACGAGAGTGCAGCTAATTCAAAATGTTGACCAAATGTGTTATTGTTGGTAATATATTTGGACTAAATTCGGTTGTAGTGGTTTAATTACTATAGTTCAACATTTTAAAGTATCTAAGTGGTTTCCCTAGTATTTACCTCGGACAAAATGCTGATCCATAACCGAATATAGTTTTACATTAATAAGCTGTCTCGTTGTGCCATAACATGTTGATAGCCACACGGCAGGTTCATATATTTTGTTAGGATTTCCTAATGCATCTTCCGTGTATAAAGTCTGGACCTAACCTTGATTGATAGCTATCTAATTTCGTAAATTTAGAAACATATCTCATATATCTACGAGGGTGCAGCAAATTCAAAACGTGGACCAAATTGGAAAAAAGTTGTTACGCTAGTTGGTATTGTTGGTAAAATATTCTGAATAACTTCGGTTGCATTCAACATTCAAAAGTGTGTAAGTGGTTTTCCTAGTATCTATTTACTTTGAAAAAAATTCATTATCGTAACCGGGTATGGTTTTACATTAATAAGTTGTTAAATACTTTTCGTTTAGCTTAATATTTAGTTAGGATAAATAAGTTGATATTAATACGACAGGTCCACATATTTTGCTAGGAGTTCCTAATGCATCTACCATATACATAATCTTAATATGTTGCTTGTACCTCAGAATCTTTTTCATTGTAGATATCAAAAAGAGGATGTAATATATATACAAGAATTATAGCCAAATGTTGACCGATTGTAACAAAATTTCACACACTAGCTGGTATTTATATAAAGCTTATTTTTGCTTATTTTTAGCTGTCACGGTTTCTAATTTAATAGCTTTTAACTGGTCCTTGCTAAATATTTTTTGGTTTCCGGGAGTGTTTTTTATATGAAAGCTATAGTCAAATATGAACCGATTCCTATAAAATTTGATATACTGACCAATAGTTGCATAAAACTTCTGCATTCTAAATTTAGTCGTCATAGCTATTACAATTGTACTCAATTTAAAGAGTGCTCTAAATAAAATTTGTACTTGGATTTTCTTAAATAAAAATCAAACCTTTTAATATAAAAACTCTACAAAATACGCAAATATAATGACATATTATACAAAATCATTTAGCATTAAAATGTTTACTTAGTACTCGGGTTTTGCAAAATTATCAACTTTTTTCGGAAACCCTCCCATTAAAGATTTTACAGTTGCTTCTGATACCTTTTTGGAGCATGTGTTCCACCTGCGCTTAAAATCGGACATGTTCTTGGAAATCTTTCCTGTGTTCTTCAATTCCTTTTTTACCAGAGCCCAATACTTTCCACAGGCCGAAGTTCTGGACAGTTAGGTGGATTTGCCTCTCGTGGAACAAAAATGACATTATTCTTTGAGTACCACTCAAGTGCCTTTTTTCCATAATGGCATGATGCCAAATCGGGCCAAAAAAATGTAGTCACTCTGTGCTCTCTTAAAAAGGGTAACAACCGTTTTTGTTGGCACTCCTTTATATAAATTTCTGTGTTTATTGTGCCAGATGCCACAAATACTTTACTTCTTTTGCCACAACTGCAAATAGCTTGCCACACGATTATCTTCTTAGGGAATTTTGTTTGTTTTTTTGTGCGAAACTCTTGCCGAATATTGCCCCGTTTATCAGCAACATAAAAATCTTGACCAGGAAGTTGAGAAAAGTCTGCCAGTACGTATGTTTCATCATCCATCAGACAACAGGTGTATTTTTTTATAAAATCAGACTTCAATTTTTTCGCTCGTTTTTTTGCTCTAAGTTCTTTATAGCATTGCGATCTGGAATCTTTGGACTTTGTATATCTTCAGTCCAGCATAAGCTTTGACTCTATGTGCAAAATTCGTAGAACATTTCACCGTACGAGCTGCTTTTCTTAAAGAAGTGTTAGGCGCTCTTCGAAAGAGTCGCTCGACTTCTTTTGCCTTACCAATATCTGTAAGACCTTTTTTCCTCCCTTTTCCAGGTTTTCTTTCAATGCTCAGGTTTTCCTTATACCGTCTGATGGCATTAGAAACCGTTCGAGGGTCAACTTTCAAATTTTTAGCTATTTTTTTTAAAGTCCATGACGGATTTTTTTTGAAAAGTTTTAATTATATTTTCACGAACTTTTTTTTCGCAGTCCATTTTGATTGAAATAACTATTGAAAATTAATAATTTCTAAAATAATAGTATCTGACATATCTATAGAAACTAACTTGATCACAAAATAAATTATTTCTTGCACTATGGATAAATTTTGTCTAAAATAGTAAATGCATATTTTTTTTAGAACACTCTTTATTAGCATTCATGTGTTTCCCGGGGCGGGGTTATATGGGAGCTCTAACTAAATGTGAACCGATTTCGACCATTTTCAGTACACAACTTTTGTTACATATCAAAAATACTTTTGTAAAAGTTTGTTTCTCTAGCTTAAGGAGCTGTCGCGCTTTTACTTGACGGACAGGCCGACATAAACCTCCTCTTCTTTTTGTGTTTTTGTGTTTCTGTAAGTTTTTTATATGGGACCTATGTTCAAATGGTGACCGATTGTAACAAAATTTTGCACACTGGCTTGTATTGACATAAGACTTCCCTGTGCTGAATTTATGGCCAAAGCTATAACAGTTTATCATTTATTGCCATTTAAGTAAAATTTTGTTACTGTAGCCCTTTTAGTTAAGGCGCTAACGCCCTTTTATTTGACGGACAGACGGGCATAAATTCCTTTTTCTTTTTGTATTTTTGTGTTTCCGTAAGTTTTTTATACGGGAGCTATGGTCGAATGGCGACCGATTTTGACAAAATTTGCACACTGGCTTGTATTGGCATAAGACTTCCTTGTGCTGAATTTATGGCCAAAACTATAACAGTTTATCATTAATTGCCATTTAAGTGTATTTTAGTTAGTTAGTCAGTTTTTTGTATGGGAGTTATGGTATATGCTGCCTAGCACTTATGTAAAACTTATATATACGAAATTTTATTATCATAGCTAAGTTCAATACAAAAGGAATTTTAATACTAAAAAATGGAGAATACTTATGCAAAATTTCAGTTACCTATATCCTTCCGTTAAGGTTTTATCGCGCCAACAACAGACAGGCAGACATGCGGACAGACAGACAGACGGACAAACAGACAGACACAGGCAGAAAGACAGACAGACAGAATGACAGACAGACATCGCTCAATCGTTTTACAATTTCATAACGATTCAGAATATACTTCAATTTTGTTTTTTGAGCTAATATTAACGAAATTACAAACGGAATGTCAGTCTCAATATACCCCCCATTCTTTTTGATGGTGGGTATACAAATACGATTGAAGTCTTCTCCATAAAGACAACAAAAATATTTAAAAACGCTGTTATTTACTGTTTGAATAATCGAATGCTTGGGACAATATGGGTTAAGTGAAATGTAAAACACGAATAAAAAAATTGATTATTATTTGAAAATTTTGTATAAAAAGTTGCCTATATAGAAGTAAATAGATCTGGTATAGTTTATATGATCGGCCTACCTATAAATCATTAAAAAATTGTTTGCTTTCCTTTTAAAAATATATTTTTTTCATTTATTATATTTCTACTTATATAAAAATACATTTGTATAAAATGTTATTAAAAGTCAAAGTTTATTTTAGCGCAGAAAAAGCAGAATAAACAAATCTCGATTATATAAAATTCTAAATTATGAAATACATTCTCATATGAATAGTCATACACAGACACCCACACTCACACACAAAAAATGACCCAGCAAGCATTTTTTAAATGTTGGAGGGGGTAGAATTTCATTGTCCTTTAAGTTTTACTAGCGTATCCTGCGGTCGACACAATCGACCGTCATCTTGTTCATTGTGAATACAAATTTCCCGTGCTGTGGCTTAGTTGGTTAGCACGTAATATCACATTGAGCCTGAGTTAGATCCCCGGTCTCGGCAACAACAATTTCTGTAATTATTAATTTCTATTAAGTTTAAAGCTCTATAAAAAGAAAACTCATAAAAAGAAAACTCATACAATCAGAGCTTTAAGTCAAAAATGACAGTGTCGATGTAGCAAGTTTTTAAAATTGCTCGGGCTAAACGGATATGTGGAGAAATTAATCTCATTGATTTCTATGTCACTCCATACAACAGAGCGTCGAATTGGCCAAATTACCAAACTATAATTAAAAATTGTGTAGCTCTCGAAGAGTTTACTGATTTAAGATATTCCATAATAAACCGTTTTTGCATTTTCAGAAGCAAATGAGAGGGAAAAAGTGTTAGACTTAGTAGCTCTTATCAAAACATCTTGCGTTATCGATATCAAATCGCTCTGTGAAGTGATGAACAGATAAACTTGTAAGCGTTACTAACGGACTGACAAAAATGATAGAGAAATCAAGGTCTTATTTAACTTTTTAACAAAGATCCTAATATTTCAAATTTATTATCATTTTACTGCATAATTAACAGCGAGAACCACGAAGTACTTGGAATCTGTAGAAGCTTACAGTTTAAAACCATTCCAGACGCAATGCAAGATTTGCCTTTTAAAGAGTGTTCTAAAAAAAATATGCATTTACTATTTTAGACAAAATTTATCCATAGTGCAAGAAATAATTTATTTTTTGATCAAGTTAGTTTCTATAGATATGTCAGATACTATTATTTTAGAAATTATTAATTTTCAATAGTTATTTCAATCAAAATGGACTGCGAAAAAAAAGTTCGTGAAAATATAATTAAAACTTTTCAAACAAATCCGTCATGGACTTTTAAAAAAATAGCTAAAAATTTGAAAGTTGACCCTCGAACGGTTTCTAATGCCATCAGACGGTATAAGGAAAACCTGAGCATTGAAAGAAAATCTGGATCAGGGAGGAAAAAAGGTCCTACAGATATTGGTAAGGCAAAAGAAGTCGAGCGACTCTTTCGAAGAGCGTCTAACACTTCTTTAAGAAAAGCAGCTCGTACGGTGAAATGTTCTACGAATTTTGCACATAGAGTCAAAGCTTATGCTGGACTGAAGACATACAAAGTCCAAAAGGTTCCAGATCGCAATGCTATAAAGAACTTAGAAGCAAAAAAACGAGCGAAAAAATTGAAGTCTGATTTTATAAAAAAATACACCTGTTGTGTGATGGATGATGAAACATACGTAATGGCAGACTTTTCTCAACTTCCTAGTCAAGATTTTTATGTTGCTGATAAACGGGGCAATGTTCGGCAAGAGTTTCGCACAAAAAAACAAACAAAATTCCCTAAGAAGTTTCTCGTGTGGCAAGCTATTTGCAGTTGTGGCAAAAGAAGTAAAGTATTTGTGGCATCTGGCACAATAAACACAGAAATTTATATAAAGGAGTGCCTACAAAAACGGTTGTTACCCTTTTTAAGAGAACACAGAGTGATTTGGCGTCATGCCATTATGGAAAAAAGGCACTTGAGTGGTACTCAAAGAATAATGTCATTTTTGTACCACGAGAGGCAAATCCATCTAACTGTCCAGAACTTCGGCCTGTGGAAAGCTATTGGGCTCTGGTAAAAAAGGAATTGAAGAACACAGGAAAGATTTCCAAGAACATGTCCGATTTTAAGCGCAGGTGGAACACATGCTCTAAAAAGGTATCAGATGCAACTGTAAAATCTTTAATGGGAGGGTTTCCGAAAAAAGTCGATAATTTTGCAAAACCCGAGTACTAAGTAAACATTTTAATGCTAAATGATTTTGTATAATATGTCATTATATTTGCGTATTTTGTAGAGTTTTTATATTAAAAGGTTTGATTTTTATTTAAGAAAATCCAACTATAAATTTTATTTAGAGCACTCTTTAATATTCCTTCGTGATATTATAGCATTTTCTAAACATTAATTAGTTTTGAATTTACATTTGATTCAGACCGATCATTTTATTCCTTTTCTTGATAATAATCTGTAATTATTATAAACTTTCCTTCGAAAGACTGTTTTTTTAATCGGTAACATCCTTTTTGAGTATAAGTCACAATGTTCTTTTCCAACTCTTTACTATTTACTATGACTCTTAAAAAAATTGGCATTGTAAAATAGCTCTTAATGATCTCATGCGTGCCCTTTCCTGCAATATTATTTAATTTTTTAACACAATATTTATTCCTCAATCACTCGAAGATTTTATCCCAATAAACCAACCCAAAAAACAAAATTCCATAAAAATTTAACTTCAAATAATTCTAATTTGAAAGGTTTACATTTTAAGCACTTTTTTTTGTCAAATCTTCCAAAATATTAATTTTGTCTTTCACTCCCTCACCACAAATAATACCAATAATTTTTGTTGCTATTATTTAACAAAACAAAAACATTTATTTAATTGTAATAAAATACTCTTTATTTTTGTTTTTGTCTACCACTATCTCCCCACAAATATACTCTTTTATTCTCATCACTCATTAAAAATAATAAAAACAAAAGAGAACATGTTTGCATACAATTTCTTGTTTGATTCTTAATAGTGAATTTCATATGCATGTGAGTTTTCTTTATTGTGTTAGTAAAATTTTTAAATACCATACCGATTTTTTAAAACTGAACCGATTTTAATTAAATATAGATTCGTCTGATCTACGGAAAAATACCTTTCAAATGGTATAAAATTTTCCAGAAATGAGTGTACAATTAAAGCGTAAAAGGGGATAATAAATGGGTGCTTGCGTATTAATATTATAGATTATTCTTATCATTCAAATTGTTTTCTCTAGAATAAGAAAAAGTTTCTTTTGATTAAAATATGGGAAGAGCTACCTCTTAGACGGCAAATTTTAACCCTTTAGAGGACAATGACGTTTATATTCATCCGTTATAACAAAGGTTTCTGGTGGGAAGTGGCGTTCATATACTTTCTACAAACATTTGTTCCTAAAGTGTTTAATATTAAAGTTCTTTAACGGTTGATCAGCATCTGTGCTTGATACATTGTAAAAAAATTTATAACTTTAGTTTTACTATCATTTTGTTTGTTGGGTAACCACATATGTTAAGTAAATACTAATCTTTTTCTATGCAATATACTCTGGGAATACGAGCCAGAAGCTGGGAAAATAATTAAAAATTCGCAAAAAGTTTAAATTAACTTCTACACCGGAAAACCGTAAAACAAATAGAGGGTTGAGCCTAAAATAACAACAGACGCAGCAGCAAAAGTTAAATCATTCTAGTCATTGTAGCAAACGCACTTAATTATAATTTCAAAATTAAAATACAAGAAATTTTTTATTGTGATTGCGAAAGTTGTCGTTGTCAGGAAATGATGGAAACATTATTATTTTTCTTAAATAAATACACGAGGATAAAAATCGATTTAAAGCTCTGACGCTAAATCGCATGAATTTGTGACAAATAACGAATAATTCGCATATATTTAATATTATTTTCAAAAAGAATCAGATAAATAGCTTTTTTCAACTTTAAACTTGAAAAAGGCAGGGATAGCAAGATATTGACTATTATTTGTTGTAGTTTTCTAAATATGAGGTCTTGCGAATAAAGTCTCACACTTTGAAGCTTAATGTTAATTTTAGTAATCGTACCTATAAATTTACGCAACAAATCACTCAGGACTTAATAGATTATGTCTGACATAGAATAAAGTTAAACCAAAAACCATTAATTATAGTTTAAATGTTATCAATACATTAAATACAAACACACACATCCAAACTTTTGGTGGAAAATTTTCAATACATTTTACTTATTTTATTATTGGCTTCTGAATAAATATTACAAAACTTTTAATTAATACGTCATTAATAATTATAACATATTTAACCTTAATCTTGTGTCAATCAACGTAAAAGTAACTCAAACGCCAGAAAATGCACAGAACTCACCTTCACAAGTCATGAATATTTTAGCTGCCAGGAAAGCAAAGTTGATTCATAAAATAATGGAAAAAAATTCTGATGAAATATTTAATAAAAGACCATAAAAAAAGTTTTAAACCCTTTTCGTCATTTTAAAGCAGAATTGAGATAAACTGAAAAAAATAACTTTTAATAATCATCATATTTTTTGAAAAAATTCCTATAAAAGATGAAATTTTTAAAAATTTTCCTTTAAAATAAGAACATTTTTAAAAATTTCCTATAAAAATAAGAAATTTTTGGAAAAATTTCCTATAAAAATAAGATTTTTTTTTTTAATTTCCTATAAAAAGAATAAGTTTTTAAAAAAATTCCTCTAAAAATTTGAAATTTTTTAAAAAAATTCCTATAAAAATAAGAAATTTTTGAAAAAATCTTATAAAAATAAGAACCTTTTGAAAAATTTTCTATAAAAAAATTAAATTTTTGAAAAATTTCCTATAAAACAAACAAATCTTTGAAAAATTTCCTATAAAACTAAGAAATCTTTGAAAAATTTCATATAAAAATAAAAAAATTTTTAAAAAATTTCTTATAAAAACAAGAAATTTTTAAAAAATTTTCTATAAAAATAAGAAAATTTTGAAAAATTTTCTATAAAAATAAGAAATTTTTGAAAAAATTCCTATAAAAATAAGAAATTTTTGAAAAATTTTCTATAAAAATAAAAATTTTTGAAAAATTTCCTATAAAAATAAGAAATTTTTGAAAAATTTTCTATAAAAATAAGAAATTTTTAAAAACTTTCCTATAAAAATAAGAAATTTTTGAAAAATTTTCTATAAAAATAAGAAATTTTTGAAAAATTTTCTTTAATAAAATTAAATTTTTGAAAAATTTCATCTAAAAAAAATTTCTTATAAAATTGATATTCTTTTTTCAATATTTCCTATCAAATAAAGAAATTTTTGAAAAACTTCCTATAAAAAAAAGAAGTTTTGAAAAAATTTCTATAAAAATAAGAAATTTTTTAAAAATTTGAAAAGTTTTTCGATAAAAAATTTAAATTTTTTTAAAAATTTTTATTTATAAGAATAAGAAATTTTTGAAAAATTTTCTATGAAAAATTAAAAGATTTTTAAAAATTTTTATAAAATAAGAAATTTTTGAAAATTTGCTGTAAAAATAAGAAATTTTTGAAATATTTTCTATGAAAAATAAGAAATTTTTTTATAAATTTTCTATAAGAATAAGAAATATTTGAAAATTTGCAATAAAAATAAGACATTTTTGAAAAATTTCCTTTAAAAAAAGGAAATTTTTTAAAAAGTTTCTTAAAAAAATAAGAAACTGATGAAAAATTTCCTATAAGAATTAGAAATTTTTGAAAAAATTTCTTTAGAAATAGAAAGTTTTTGAAAAATTTCTTAAAAAAAATTAGAAAGATTTCTTATAAAAATAGAAACATGAAATTTTGAAAAATTTCCTATTTAATAAAGAAATTTTTAAAAACTTTCCTTAAAAATAAGAAATTTTTGAAAAAAAAGAAGAAATTTTTAAAAAATTTCCTTTAATAAGAAGAAATTTTTGAAAAAATTTCTGTACAAGCAAGAAATTTTTGAAATATTTCTTATAAAAATAAGCAATTTTTAAAAAAATTCTTATAAAAATAAGAAATTTAAAACAAAAATCTTACAAAAATAAGAAATTTTTGAAAATTTTCCTACAAAAGTAAGAATTTGCTAAATTTTTTATTTTTATAGAAAATTTTTGGAAAATTTTCTATTTTTAAAGCAAATTTTTGCAAAATTTTCAATTTTTATGAAAAATTTTTGCAAAATTTTCTGTTTTTATGGAAAATTTTTTCAAAATTTTCTGTTGTTATGGAAAATTTTCTATTTTTATAGAAAATTTTTATTTTTAAAGAAAATTTTTGCAAAAGTTTCTATTTTTATTGAAAATTTTTGCAAAATTTTCGATTTTCATATAAGGAATTTTTGCAAAATTTTCTATTTTTATAGGAAATTTGTGCAAAATTTTCTATTTTTATAGAAAATTTTGCAAAATTTTTATAGAAAATTTTCTATGTTTATATTAAGAAAAATTTTGCAAAATTTTTTTTAATAAAAAGTTGTTTGCAAAATTTTGTATTTTTATAGAAAATTTTTGCAAAATTATCTATTTTTGTAGAGTATTACATAGCCGGTTTTGATTGTCTTTAGTTCTTCTGTTCATACTTTGTTATGATTAAGTGTTTATTAATAAAAGTGATTTTAACATATCGATAAACCTTGTTTTAATAGTTTTATAATCGCTTGATTGCTATTGATTTTGTGTTTCAACGCAAATTGATTTAACCTCAAATACAAACATTTTATATCTAGACATACATACTCTCACATATGAATATCAGACAATTTTACAAATACTAATACTAATTCATTCTCATACTTTTTCACATACACTCAAGCATATTCATGTACTCCTCTTGGTATGCAAATAGACAAATGTAAACATTGAATGCTTAAACCTTTTTAAATATTTAATGCCAAAAGGTGTCCATGACCGCAGTTAAACTTAAGTCTATGGAGAAGCCACCATCATCACTAGCATCACTTTTAAAATCATCGATATCGAGATAATTTTGCCAGCAATAATTTTTAGTGTTCACAGTTATTCTAGGTTAGCTTCAGTCAGTCTTTCATTTCACTTGAGCTACTCATCGATATCTAAAAAAAACGACGTCTTCTTTAACCCTCATCGTTATTTATTCAAAATTTTTATTCACTTTAAATTATTCTGCTCGATAAATTGGTTTTGGTTTTTCCATAAGGTAAGTTATGGCAAATACTCATATCAACAGAGATATTGAATAAATACAATTAGGTCAAGGATTCAGGTACACTTTAACATACACACACACAAACATACACTTGCTCACAAGTGCATACAAATAAAGACTCATCTGTATGTAGATCCTTGTATTCATGAATTTGTATATTTATATGAAAAACATATAAGCTCCATCTCTATAGGCAGATGTTGTTTGGCTTTAAGGTTACGTATCTTTAGCTTTTTAACATCTGTTCTTATATGTTTGGATTGAATATTGAAAGGAATATTCGTATGTTTACAAAAAAAAAATGTTCTTGAAATTTTATTAAAATCATATTGAATTCTTTGGTGTAAAATGTGAAGCCTATTATATCAGTTTCACTTTTGTTATGCAAAACTTATTGAGATTTTTCTTTTTAAGAAAAAATATTGTATATGCTGGGGTCTTGAAGAGGATTTTTTTTTAATAAAATTAAAGGATTTACTTTAAATGCCATAATTTGAAGCCTGTTATATTTTTGGGAATCAATTTGTAATAAATAAAAAACATATTCAGAATATTTACAAGGTCATATTGCAACAAGTTATAACTCGAAATTGATTAAATTGTAACATTTCAGAAAAATTTGAATAGCATACTTTTAGGGTAATCTTAATAATAAATAACATATTAGGTTCAGTAAATTGTAAATTATTTGTCAAAAACTCCCTGGCAGTAAAATAGAAAAATTTTGGGTACACACATTTTGAATGAAAAAAGTTTTTGGCAAAAAAAAAATTAAGACAAATTTTTGTAGAAAAATTTTCGGCTTAAAATTTTTTTAACGAAAAATTTTCGATTTAAAATTCTTTTACAGAAAAATTTTCGGTTAAAAATTTTTTATAGAAAAATTTTCGGTTAAAAATTTTTTATAGAAAAATATTCGGTTAAAAATTTTTTATAGAAAAATTTTCGGTTAAAAATTTTTTATAGAAAAATTTTCGGTTAAAAATTTTTGATAGAAAAATTTTCGGTTAAAAATTTTTGATACAAAATTTTGTTATTTTTTTGTTTAAAATACATCTTTCCCCCCTTTTTCACAGCATTATAGAAAAATTTTCGGTTTAAAATTTTTTTATAGAAAAATTTTCGGTTTAAAATTTTTTTATAGAAAAATTATCGGTTTAAAATTTTTTTTATAGAAAAATTTTTGGTTTAAATTTTTTTTATAGAAACATTTTCGGTTTAAAATTTTTTTATAGAAAAATTTTCGGTTTAAAATTTCTTTGCAGAAAAATTTTTGGTTTAAAATTTTTTTATAGAAAAATTTTCGGTTTAAAATTTTTTTATTCAAAAATTTTCGGTTAAAAATTTTTTTATTGAAAAATTTTCTTTTAAAATTTTTTTATAGAAAAATTTTTGGTTTAAAACTTTTTTAAAGAAAAATTTTTGGTTTAAATTTTTTTTATAGAAAAATTTTTGGTTTAATTTTTTTTTATAGAAAAATTTTTGGTTTAAAATTTTTTTAGAAAAATTTTTGGCTTAAAATTTTTTTATAAAAAAATTTTTGGTTTAAAATTTTTTTATAGAAAAATTTTCGGTTTAAATTTTTTTTATAGAAAAATTTTCGGTTTAAAATTTTTGAAAGAAATATTTTCGGTTGAAAGTCTTTTATGGAAGACGGCTTAAGAATTTTTTATACAAAAATTTTCGATTTTGAATTTCGGTTTTGAAGTTTTTTCATATAAAAATTTTCGGTTTAAAGTTTTTTTATAGAAACATATTTGGTTTAAATTTTTTTTATAGAAAAATTTTCGGTGTAAAATTTTTTTATAGAAAAATTTTCGGTTTAAAATTTTTTATAAAAAAATTATATTCTAAAAATTTGTTAAAGAAAAATTTTCAGCTTAAATTTTTTTATAGAAAAATTTTTGGTTTAAAATTTTTTTATAGAAAAATTTTCGGTTTAAAATTTGTTTGTTTATTAAAATTTTTTTAAAGAAAAACTTTCCTATTAAATTTTTTATAGAAAAATTTTCGTATTAAATTTTTTTATAGAAAAATTTTCATATTAAAATTTTTCGTATATAAATTTTTTTAACGAAAATTTTTTTCTATTAAATTTTTTTATAGAAAAAAGAAACATTTTCCCATAAATTTTTTGTTAAAGAAAATTTTTTATCGTAAAATTTTCCTATTAAATTTTTTTACAGAAAAATTTTCCCATTAAAATTTTTTTATAGAAAAATTTTTTTATTAAAATTTTTAAAAAGAAATATTTTCGTATTAATTTTTTCTTATAGAAACATTTTAATATTCAATTTCTTTATAGAAAAATTTGTTTGTAAAATTTTTTCATAAAACTTTTTTATAGAAAACAAAAGTTTCAAAATTTTTTGCTGAAAAACTTTTGATTTAAATTGTTTTATAGAAAAACTTTAGTTTTAAAATTTTTTAAAGAAAATTGTTGGTTTTAAAATTTTTTAATAGAAACATTTTTGGTTAAAAATTTTTTGTAGAAAAATTTTTGTAGTAAAGTTTTTGGTTGAAAATTTTTTTTAACAAAAACTTTTAAAATTTAACAACAATTTTTAAAATTTTTGAATTGAAGTTTTAATAGAAAATTTTCTATTTAAAATTATTATCTGAAAATTTTCCATTTAAATTTTTAATGGAAGCAATTTTTGATTTAAAAATTTTTTAATAGAAAACTTTTTAAACTTTTTATAGAAAAATTTTCGGTTTAAATTTTTTTATAGAAAAATTTTCGGTTTAAGTTTTTTTATAGAAAAACTTTTCGGTTTAGGGTTTCTTTAAAGGAAAATTTTCGTTTCAACATTTTCAATTTAAGTTTTTTTATAGAAATCTTTTCGGTTTAAAATTTTTTTATAGAAAAATTTTTGGTTTTAAACTTTTTTATAGAAAAAATTTCGGTATATAAATTTTAACAGAAAATTTTCGCTTAAAATTTGTTAATCCAAAAATTGTCTGTTTTAAATTTTTCTATAAAAATGTTGGTCTAAAAATTTCTATAAAAAAAATTAAGTTTAAGACATTTTTACAAAAAATGTTTGGCTTAAAAATTATTTGGCTTTCATAAAAAAATTTTAGTTTCAAAATTTTTTTATAGGAACATTTTCAGTTTGAAAGATTTATAGAAACATTTTCAGTTTAAAATTTTGTATAGAAAACTTTTTTGTTTACATTTTTTTTTTAGATAATTTTTTAGTAAGAACCATTTCTTTAAAAAATTTTCGGTATAAAAATTTTTTGGTATACCAAATTTTTAAAGAAACCTTAAGGTATTTAATTTGTATGTACAATTTTTCTATTCAAAATTTTCTGTTTAAAATTTCCATTGAAAAATTTTCTATTAAGTTCTTGCTGACCAACTTCTTGTATGCGTGAGTGTGTGTCACAGCTTGTAATTTCATTAAAACTGCAACATTGTAGTTTTGCTTCCTCAACTTTTCGGCTTTTGCCACAGCCTTCAATCTCTCACAACTGCTGAGTGCATAGTAAAAGTCATCTTTATCGCTTGCAGATTGAGTTGGACCATATCGGTCTATTAGTTTTTAAGATATAGCAACTTTTGTTAGTTTGAAAAGAAAATGAAAGGACAGAGACTTAAGAAACGGAGGAATATTTTGGTATTATATAAAACGGTTCTATAAAAATTATGAAAAAACAATTTTGAATATTAAAGCAAATTTTATATTGTTCTATTCATTTTTTTAAAATGATTCTTTAACAAAAATCTTTTTCAAACAAAGAAAAATCTCAAATTTTCATTTTTAAAAATTAACAAAATTAAATTCAACTTAAAAATCAAGTTTGTAGAAAAAAATCCAATATTTAACTTTAAAAACAAATTTTGTTCATGTTTTAATTTTTTTCTAAACGCGACAAACATCCCAAAAGTGCACTAAACTCACACTAAATAAATTGTTGTACAAAAGCAAAATTGCTCCCCCGTGTGCATTAGATGAGAAAAAATGAGTTTAGAATTTTTCTAAACTCGAAACCAACCAACCAAACGAACCAGCAACCGACAACAGCACAATACAGCTACAAAAGTTGTGCAGAAAAATAAAAACAAAATGTTAAGCACCAGCAGCAGCTGCTGCACTAAAAGCAGCAATAACTACCAGCAATGTTGCTGTTAAATTAACAGCAGTACGGGATGTTTCTTTCCCGTATGTTCATTGTAGCATTGGCTACCAGAAAACCCCTTGTATCAATAACAAAAATATAAAAATTCAAGTAGTGTAAGTATTTATTAAACCTTTTTTATGTATTTTTTTTTGTCGGCCATTCTTTTTTCCTGTTCGGGGTTGACCATAAAAAGTGTATAGAATGTATTGAGTTGGAATTGGTTTGCAAAGGAGTGGAGTGGTGGAGTGTTGTATTGACTTAAGTGGCCAAAACCAAAAATCCCAACTAACGTGTTAGATAAAACAGATTGTTGTTGGAAATGAAATAAAGGAATGCATTGGTTGGTTTTCAGTTTCTGTTAAACTAATAAAAATTTGATTTGCTTTATGGTTTAAGTTATTAATTTAAGGCCTATCAGGATGAACTTGTAGTATACTATTTACTAAAACCTATGACCAGAAGTCTGTTTTGTCCATTTCTATTTTACATTCATACAAACAGTTGCGCTGCAACTAAGTCTGTCTCAGAAACAAACATGTTCGACTTTTTGCGTTCCTTTTAATCATTACCACTTTAATACTGATTAATTAAATTTTATTTAAATACATGTGACACTTTAATAGAAAAGAGAAAATAATCTATTTGTCTGCCTGTCTGTCTGTCTGTCTGTCTGTCTGTCTGTCTCTGTCTGTCTCTATCTGTCTCTGTCTGTCTCTGTCTGTCTCTGTCTGTCTCTGTCTGTCTCTGTCTGTCTCTGTCTGTCTCTGTCTGTCTCTGTCTGTCTCTGTCTGTCTCTGTCTGTCTCTGTCTGTCTCTGTCTGTCTCTGTCTGTCTCTGTCTGTCTCTGTCTGTCTCTGTCTGTCTCTGTCTGTCTCTGTCTGTCTCTGTCTGTCTCTGTCTGTCTCTGTCTGTCTCTGTCTGTCTCTGTCTGTCTCTGTCTGTCTCTGTCTGTCTCTGTCTGTCTCTGTCTGTCTCTGTCTGTCTCTGTCTGTCTCTATCTGTCTCTATCTGTCTCTGTCTGTCTCTGTCTGTCTCTGTCTGTCTCTGTCTGTCTCTGTCTGTCTCTGTCTGTCTCTGTCTGTCTCTATCTGTCTCTGTCTGTCTCTGTCTCTGACTCTGTCTCTATGACATTTTAATAGAAAAGAGAAAATAGTCTATTTGTCTGTCTGTCTGTCTGTCTGTCTGTCTGTCTGTCTGTCTGTCTGTCTGTCTGTCTGTCTGTCTGTCTGTCTGTCTGTCTGCCTGTCTGTCTGTCTATTTGTCTGTCTGTCTGTCTGTCTGTCTGTCTGTCTGTCTGTCTGTCTGTCTATCTGTCTGTCTGTCTGTCTGTCTGTCTGTCTGTCTGTCTGGCTGGCTGCCTGTCTGTCTGTCTGTCTGTCTGTCTGTCTGACTGTTTGTCTGTGTGTCTGTCTGTCTGTCTGTCTATCCGTCTGTCTGTCTGTCTGTGTCTGTCTGTCTATCTCTTGAAATCACGATAACGCCTAAATGAAAAGAGCTTGGTCACTGAAACTTGGCAAAGATATTCTTCATTTCTCGGAAAATTTTGGTATTGAAATTGGGCAAAAGTGGTTCACATTTGACCATAATCTCGTTCTGACTAATTGCTTATTTAACCCAAATTATAAGAGTTATGGTGATAAAATTTGGTATATAGAAGTTTTTAAAAAGAATTTGTTATCATATACAATTTCATCGAAATCGGCTCTCATATAACCATAGCTTCCATACAAAACTTTTACAGAAACAGCCTAAATTGCACCCAAAAATTCACTTAAACGCCAATAGATGATAAACTGTACTTGCTATGACCACTTAATTTAGAACAAAGTAATCTTATGACAATGCTAGGCAGGGGGCAAAATTTTGTCATCTTCGGCCCATATCTCCATACAAAAATTAACGGAAACACAAAAATACCAAAAAGATAGGGGGTTTGTGTCCATCTATCTATCAAATGAAAACAAGATAACGCCTTAAAAAAGGTAGAGGATACAATTTTACAAAAGTATTTTCGATACCCTGAAAAGTTGTGTACTAAAAATATGCGAAATCGGTTCACATTTAGTTAGAGCTCCCATATAACCGAGTCCCAGGAATCACATTAATGTTGATAGATTGTATATAGCTATGACGACTAAATGCAGACATGGATTTGGAGGTGCTTAATACAACATACCGTGAAATATCTAACAGAACAAAAAGGTCTGCAAGGAGGGACAAGAGAATGTGGATAGATGAAAAACCGAGCCAAGCTAAAGGCGACTTGAGGACATTGTATATTATACATAGGGCCTTGTGTGACAAACCTAGCTACACCAACAGTTTAATGGAGTTTCAGACAGTCCACCAACAATACAAGAAGTGAAGAATGCCATAAAAAGCCTTAAGCGCAACAAGGCCCCGGGTAATGACAATATCTTAGCGGAGATGCTTTTATGTGATGTTTTGAAGGATCGGCGAGACTGGGGCCCCATTTGTACGTAAAATATGGGAAAAGGAAGCTCTACCAACCTCCTGGAATGAAGGTATACTTGTCAAAATACCAAAAAAGGGTGACCCCAAAGACTGCAATAACTACACGGGTATAACACTTCTCCCAATACCGAGAAAAATACTAAGTCGAGCAATTTTGAATAGAACGTCTGAAGCAGTTTCCGAAACACTCCGCGAAAATCAGTTTATTTTCCGAGAGAATCGATCTTGTGTTGATCTTATCAACACAGTAAGAATAAGGCTGGGCAATGTAATGAATTCCGCACCCTTATTTACCTAGCGTTTATTAACTTTATGAAGGCCTTCGATAGTGTCAATAGGAGCTATCTGTGGAGAATTTTAGAAACCCGTAACATGCCAACGAAAATTCTGAACCTAACTCGGGCAATGTATTTATGTGAAATTTAAATGTCGGTTTCTACATAAAGGTAAATTGTCTAATCTGTTCGAAGTTACTTCTGTAGTAAGGCAAGGATGTATCTTGTCACCTATACTTTTCATCCTTATCATCGACAATACAATGCGCGCGGCACTGATTGGTAGACGTGGTATCCAATGGACACCATTTAAACAACTCGAGGACTTAGAATACGCTGATTACGTATGTCTTCTAAGCCAAAGCACAGGTCACCTTCAAAAAACACAAGCGCTATTACTGTTGAATCTCGAGCAACTGGGGTGGAAATCAATATTTCCAAGACAAAGATTATGTCTGAAGACTATGGCGCAAACCCGTCGACACATATCAATGCGAATCACGAGGTTATTGGATCCTTTATTTATCTTGGTAGTTTGGTATCTACAAAAGGTATCTACAAAAGCTCGATATAAACCGAGAGATATTATAACTTACACCAAAGGCAATAAGTTTTGATAGAAGTGCTCCGTGCCATACTATAACAAACTCCATTGATCTGCACAACGTATTTATTTTTGCTTGGAACATACGATGCTATAGTTATATCATTTGAAAACAAAAAAAAATGCAAAAATAGCGTTGCGTAATATGCGATTAAAAAAGAATTCAATGAAATCGATTTTATTGATTATTTGACTGAAAAAATTATTGATAGATGATTCTAAATGAAGCTGAACTCTATTCAATTATGTTCAATAGGAAAAAAATATAAAATGCGTTTGAAAAAAAAAAATTGCGTCAAATTGACCCAAGGAGTGTATAAGGGTTAACAAATTTTTACAAATTTAAATTACATTTAGAATTAGCTACACCCTCGTAAGTATATGAGATATGTTTGTAAATTTAACACAACTTGATGGTTGATATATAAGATTGTCACAGCCGAATATAACTTTCTTGTTTA
Organism: Stomorhina lunata; assembly: GCA_933228675.1. Classification (NCBI taxonomy): domain Eukaryota; kingdom Metazoa; phylum Arthropoda; class Insecta; order Diptera; family Rhiniidae; genus Stomorhina; species Stomorhina lunata. Next base: position 24,507,861 of record OW121740.1, read on the forward strand.
ATCAATTTAATTTTAATTAAACTAAGATTTTCCTAATTACATGCAACAAACCTTAACATAAGACTCATCTGCTCTAAAATTAAACCAAGATAAAAATTTCCATTGTAATAAATGAATTTCGAAGAAACCAATAAAAAAAAGTAACGAGCATTAAATACATCATAATTTGTAATCACTCCCACGCATTTAGTTTACAGCCATAATTTATTAGCAAATTACAAGGAAAAGGAAATGAGATTAAAGCGAGCCAAATCCCATGCATCGCATATTAAGGATGATTTTCTTATTTTTTTTTTCTATATATGGAAAAATAATAATTTAAGTATAATAAATGAATTTTATGATTTGCTATATTTAAGACGAGCATATAGAATATATGGGAAGTCGTATAAAAAATGGTCATAAAGATATAGGATACATATGTATTAAATCCTCCATATACATATATCAAGGTACTTTTAATCATACATATAGAATTTGATGTACATATAAATATTTTTACAACCATTTATATGGATTTTTTCAATTAAGTATATTGTTACAGCATTTTTCTGCTCTTTGACAATTTAAGGCGAAAAAAAAGACAAACGAAAAAAAAAAAATACGTGAACGAAAAGAAACATCATTAAAAACTTCAACATCATCGTCACTGACATTAAAAATACTAAGCAGGCGGGAGGAAACTGAAGGGAGGCAGAAAGAGAATTTATTTAAATACTAACTTTATTTGTATTCTACATCTTAGTCAGTCTAGGCCTGACACTATCACATTTGTCTAAGTCTATGTGTTAGTCTAATTCTCAGTCTATGTCTTAAACTATGTCTTAGTCTATGTCTTAGTCTACGTCATAGTCTATATCTTATTATATGTCTTAGTCTTTATCTTATTATATATCTAAGTCTATGCCTTAGTCTATGGCTAAGTCTTTGTCTTAGTATATTTAGTCTATGTCTTAGTCTATGTCTTAGTCTATGTCTTAGTCTATGTCTTAGTCTATGTCTTAGTCTATGTCTTAGTCTATGTCTTAGTCTATGTCTTAGTCTATGTCTTAGTCTATGTCTTAGTCTATGTCTTAGTCTATGTCTTAGTCTATGTCTTAGTCTATGTCTTAGTCTATGTCTTAGTCTATGTCTTAGTCTATGTCTTAGTCTATGTCTTAGTCTATGTCTTAGTCTATGTCTTAGTCTATGTCTTAGTCTATGTCTTAGTCTATGTCTTAGTCTATGTCTTAGTCTATGTCTTAGTCTATGTCTTAGTCTATGTCTTAGTCTATGTCTTAGTCTATGTCTTAGTCTATGTCTTAGTCTATGTCTTAGTCTATGTCTTAGTCTATGTCTTAGTCTATGTCTTAGTCTATGTCTTAGTCTATGTCTTAGTCTATGTCTTAGTCTATGTCTTAGTCTATGTCTTAGTCTATGTCTTAGTCTATGTCTTAGTCTATGTCTTAGTCTATGTCTTAGTCTATGTCTTAGTCTATGTCTTAGTCTATGTCTTAGTCTATGTCTTAGTCTATGTCCTAGTCTATGTCTTAGTCTATGTCTTAGTCTATGTCTTAGTCTATGTCTTAGTCTATGTCTTAGTCTATGTCTTAGTCTATGTCTTAGTCTATGTCTTAGTCTATGTCTTAGTCTATGTCTTAGTCTATGTCTTAGTCTATGTCTTAGTCTATGTCTTAGTCTATGTCTTAGTCTATGTCTTAGTCTATGTCTTAGTCTATGTCTTAGTCTATGTCTTAGTCTATGTCTTAGTCTATGTCTTAGTCTATGTCTTAGTCTATGTCTTAGTCTATATCTTATTATATGTCTTAGTCTTTATCTTATTATATATCTAAGTCTATGCCTTAGTCTATGGCTAAGTCTTTGTCTTAGTATATTTAGTCTATGTCTTAGTCTATGTCTTAGTCTATGTCTTAGTCTATGTCTTAGTCTATGTCTTAGTCTATGTCTTAGTCTATGTCTTAGTCTATGTCTTAGTCTATGTCTTAGTCTATGTCTTAGTCAAAGTCTTGGTCTATGTCTTAGTCTATGTCTTAGTCTATGTCTTAGTTTATATCTTAGTCTATGTCTTAGTTTATGTCTTAGTCTGTGTTTTAGTATATGTCTTAGTCTATGTCTTAGTCTATGTCTTAGTCTATGTCTTAGTCTATGTCTTAGTCTATGTCTTAGTCTATGTCTTAGTTTATGTCTTAGTCTATGTCTTAGTCTATGTCTTAGTCTATGTCTTAGTCTATGTCTTAGTCTATGTCTTAGTCTATGTCTTAGTCTATGTCTTAGTCTATGTCTTAGTCTATGTCTTAGTCTATGTCTTAGTCTATGTCTTAGTCTATGTCTTAGTCTATGTCTTAGTCTATGTCTTAGTCTATGTCTTAGTCTATGTCTTAGTCTATGTCTTAGTCTATGTCTTAGTCTATGTCTTAGTCTATGTCTTAGTCTATGTCTTAGTCTATGTCTTATTCTATGTCTTAGTTTATGTCTTAGTCTATTGGTTAGTCAATGTCTTAGACAATGTCTTAGTCTATGTATTAGTCTATGTCTAGTATATGTCTTAGTCTATGTCTTAGTCTATGTCTTAGTCTATGTCTTAGTCTATGTCTTAGTCGATGTCTTAGTCTATGTCTTTAGTCTATATCTTAGTCTATGTCTTAGTCTTTGTCTATGTCTTAGTCTATGTCGTAGTCTATGTCTTAGTCTATGTCTTAGTCTATGTCTTAGTCTAAGTCTTAGTCTATGTCTTAGTCTATGTCTTAGTCTATGTCTTAGTCTATGTCTTAGTCTATGTCTTAGTCTGTGTCTTAGTCTATGTCTTAGTCTTTGTCTTAGTCCATGTCTTAGTCTATGTCTTGGTCTATGTCTTAGTTTATGTCTTAGTCTATGTCTTAGTTTATGTCTTAGTCCTTGTCTAGTCTATGTCTTATTTTATTTATTAGACTATGTCTTATTCTATATCTTCGTCTAATCTTAGTCTTTATCTTAGTCTATGCTTAAGGCAATGCCGTTTTTAAATAACTTTTCCTGTCGCCCTCCTATCTGTTACACATCCATTGAATCTTTCAAGAAGTTGGATGCCCCATAAACTTCAACTCATCATGCATCAGCGAGAGTTATCATTTATGTATGTAATTGTGAGCATGAATTATTGGGTGAGATTGTATTGTCTAAGTATGTGTAAATGTGTTTAATTCACATACACATATGAATATTTTATTACAATTATTTAAGGATATGTTGGTGTATGTTTTTATGTATTTAAGTAACATTTTTATTTCTAATTGTTTTGTACATATGCAGACATACATACTCGTACTTATGTATGTATGTAAGTATATATGAATGTCTGTCTGAACATTTGAACAATTTAGAAAGGGCGTTTATGTGTAAACACTTAAACATTCATACGTTTTCTTAAAATAATTAAAAAGTAAGCACGCACCAACGAACGAAATATTAAAGACATTAAACGCAGACTTCAATTAAAATTAAATACAAAAAATGAATAAAAAAACAAAATCTGATAACTGCGAAAAGGATGTTGGAAAAGTTATTCAAACATTCATGTATTCTTTTCACGGGAAGACTTAAAATTGTATTTATATTTCATTACTTCCTTCTGTGTCGTCTTCAAGACAGAAAAAATATTCAATTTTTTTTTTGTTCATAAACAAAAATTATGCATAAAATTGTTGATAATGTTTTTTAATTTTTGTTCGTTGTTTTTTTTTTTTGCTATTAATGTGATTGCTTAATGATAACGACCTTTTGTGTGAAATTAAGAAAATGAAAAGAAACAAATATGTACTTACAAATTCATTTGAAAAGTTTTCTATTTATTTGTTCTGATGATTTCAGTTTTGAGTATTTGAAAAACCAAAAAAATTTCTTGAAAAGAAATGTTTGCTTTCAAATTTCATGCTTAAGATAATTAAATAATTAATTTAATATGAGTGAAAAAATTATGTTTTAAATTTAATGATACCAAGAAAACTGAATTTGTATACATTATAAATTTTCCCATTTTGGGTCTATCTCTTCGGTTTACAATAAAAAATCAATAATATTTTTGTTTAAATAAAATCTAATTTTTATATACTTTTACATTTCAGAAAGAACATATTTCTGCTGCTATGGTTCTATCTTCCTTAGTTTACGAGAAATATTTTCATTTTAGGTATTTATCAAAATGGACTGTAAATATGGGACACACATGCTATGATTATTTTGGCTCTATTTCTTAGAAAAAATCTAATTTTGTAAAGAAATTTATAAAAACTAAAAACTCTTGTTATTATTATTATTTATTTGAAATATAGAAATAGTTCTTCTGTCGACCTCAGAACACTCTATTACCCTCAACCTATATTTTGTTGACAATCTGCTTTCACATGTTTTTCTATTGTCAAACAGGAACAAAAAATAAAACATTTTTGTGATTATTATTGCTACAAGAAGTATTTAAAAAAAATAAGTTACCCAACAGTTAGAAAATCCAGGGACCAAATCGCCCCATTCGATATCTATCTAAAACTCAGGGGCGAAATTACCGCATTCGATATCGATTGAAAACTCAGACATTTAAGCAAATATTGTGAAGTATACTTTAGGGATATTCAAAGTTACTTCAATGCAAAAAGTTTATTGAAATTTCGTATCCATTTTGATACGTTCTGAAAAACATATAATTCAATTAAAACTCTTTTACTATTGGTTATCTTTTGGCAAATAACTTCAAAAAAAATATAGTAAACTTTGCATCTCTTAAATAATTTTGATTATCCTTAAAGTATGCTATACAAATGTTTTGAAAATATCTAAGATTTCGATAGATATCGAATGCGGTAATATTTGAAACAAATATTGTGTAACATACAAAACAATTTATTTTTGAAAAAATTTGACATCTAAGCAATTCCGATTGTTTGTTAAAATATTTGGTTAAAATTAAATTCTTTTATTATCAAGGAAATTTTGACAAATAAATTACAACGTAGTCAACCTTACATTTTTAATAGTATTTAGACTATCCTAAAATTATGTTACACAAATATTTCAAAAATATATTACATTTCAATTGATAACGAGCAAAACGACAATTATTTGTAAAAAAGAATGACAAATTTCCAACGGAAAATTTTGATTTCCCGTAAAAATGGGAAAATTTCAAAATCTCTTGTAAAAAAGGCAAATTTTGAAATTTTTTTATAAAAAGAAAACTTCCAATAAAAACGGGAAATTTTGAAAATTTCTCATAAAAAAATTTAAATTTTGAAAATTTCTCAAAAAAAATTGAAATAAAAAAAAAGGAAAATTATGATCTTTTTTTTAAAAAAATGGAAATTTTGAAAATTTTATATACAATGTCCCATTTTGAGAATTTTTTGTAATAGTAGGAAATTTTGTACATTTCCCATAAAAACGGAAAATTTTGAAAGTAACATAAAAAGGGAAGTTTTGAAAATTACGCTTAAAAATTGAAAATTTTGAAAATTTCCTATAAAAATGGGAAATATATAAAATAACCCATAAAAATGGAAACTTTTGAAAATTTCCATACAAATTTACTTTTCTATAACAATTTTAAAAATTTTCTGTAGAAATGAAAAATTTTCCATAAAAACGATAAATTTTGAAAATTTCCAATAAAAACGGAAAATTTTTTAAAATTCCCCATAAAAAATTGAAGTTTTAAAAACTTCTCATAAAAAGCGAAGTTTTGAAAATTTAGCATAAAAAT
>OW121740.1:24518588-24671088 GCA_933228675.1 Stomorhina lunata
TAAAGCAAAATAAATTGATGAAATTAGTCGTTGTGTTTAAATTTAGTGTGTTTGAATTGAAAGAGAAATTAAGATAATTAAACAATTTTACTGGTAATGACTTATTTTTTAATATGTCTCTAAAAAAATTTTCTATCGAAACATTTTTCTATAGAAAAACAAATCTAACGAAAATTTTTTTATAGAAAAATAATTCTAACGAAAAATAACTCTAACGAAAATTTTTCTACAGAAAACTAATTCTAACGAAAATTTCTCTATAGGAAACTAATTCTAACGAAAAATTTTCTATAGAAAACTAATTCTAACGAAAATTTTTCTATAGAAAACTAATTCTAACAAAAGTTTTTCGATAGAAAGCTAATTCTAACGAAAATTCTTCTACAGAAAACTAATTCTAACAAAATTTTTTCTATAGAAAAATAATTCTAACGAAAATTTTTCTATAGAAAAATAATTCTAACGAAAATTTTTCTATAGGAAACTAATTCTAACGAAAATTTTTCTATAGAAAACTAATTCTAACAAAAGTTTTTCTATAGAAAGCTAATTCTAACTAAAATTCTTCTACAGAAAACTAATTCTAACAAAATTTTTTCTATAGAAAAATAATTCTAACGAAAATTTTTCTATAGAAAAATAATTCTAACAAAAATTTTTCTATAGAAAACTAATAATAACGAAAATTTTTCTATAGAAAAATAATTCTAACGAAAATTTTTCTATAGAAAAATAATTCTAACGAAAACTTTTCTGTAGAAAAATAATTCTAACGAAAATTTTTCTATAGAAAAATAATTCTAACGAAAATTTTTCTAAAGAAAAATATTTCTAACGAAAATTTTTCTATAGAAAAATAATTCTAACGAAAATTTTTCTATAGAAAAATAATTCTAACGAAAATTTTTCTATAGAAAAATAATTCTAACGAAAATTTTTCTATAGAAAAATATTTCTAACGAAAATTTTTCTATAGAAAAATAATTCTAACGAAAATTTTTCTATAGACAAATAATTCTAACGAAAATTTTTCTATAGAAAAATAATTCTAACGAAAATTTTTCTATAGAAAAATATTTCTAACAAAAATTTTTATATAGAAAAATAATTCTAACGAAAATTTTTCTATAAAAAAATATTTCTAACGAAAATTTTTCTATAGAAAACTATTTCTAACGAAAATTTTTCTATAGAAAAATATTTCTAACGAAAATTTTTCTATAGAAAAATATTTCTAACGAAAATTTTTCTATAGAAAAATAATTCTAACGAAAATTTTTCTATAGAAAAATATTTCTAAGGAAAATTTTTCTATAGAAAAATAATTCTAACGAAAATTTTTCTATAGACAAATAATTCTAACGAAAATTTTTCTATAGAAAAATAATTCTAACGAAAATTTTTCTATAGAAAAATAATTCTAACGAAAATTTTTCTATAGAAAAATAATTCTAACGAAAATTTTTCTATAGAAAAATAATTCTAACGAAAATTATTCTATAGAAAAATATTTCTAACGAAAATTTTTCTATCGAAAAATATTTCTAACGAAAATTTTTCTATAGAAAAATATTTCTAACGAAAATTTTTCTATAGAAAAATACTTCTAACGAAAATTTTTCTATAGAAAAATATTTCTAACGAAAATTTTTCTATAGAAAAATATTTCTAACGAAAATTTTTCTATAGAAAAATATTTCTAACGAAAATTTTTCTATAGAAAAATATTTCTAACGAAAATTTTTCTATAGAAAAATATTTCTAACGAAAATTTTTCTATAGAAAAATATTTCTAACGAAAATTTTTCTATAGAAAAATATTTCTAACGAAAATTTTTCTATAGAAAAATATTTCTAACGAAAATTTTTCTATAGAAAAATATTTCTAACGAAAATTTTTCTATAGAAAAATATTTCTAACGAAAATTTTTCTATAGAAAAATATTTCTAACGAAAATTTTTCTATAGAAAAATATTTCTAAGGAAAATTTTTCTATAGAAAAATATTTCTAAGGAAAATTTTTCTATAGAAAAATATTTCTAACGAAAATTTTTCTATAGAAAAATATTTCTAAGGAAAATTTTTCTATAGACAAATATTTCTAAGGAAAATTTTTCGAAAAATATTTCTATGGAAAATTTTTCTATAGAAAAATATTTCTAACGAAAATTTTTCTATAGAAAAATATTTCTAACGAAAATTTTTCTATAGAAAAATATTTCTAACGAAAATTTTTCTATAGAAAAATATTTCTATCGAAAATTTTTCTATAGAAAAATATTTCTATCGAAAATTTTTCTATAGAAAAATATTTCTATCGAAAATGTTTCTATAGAAAAATATTTCTATCGAAAATTTTTCGATAGAAAAATATTTCTACCGAAAATTTTTCTATAGAAAAATATTTCTATCGAAAATTTTTTTATAGAAATATATTTCTAACGAAAATTTTTCTATAGAAAAATATTTCTAACGAAAATTTTTCTATAGAAAAATATTTTTAACGAAAATTTTTCTAGAGAAAAATATTTCTTACGAAAATTTTTCTATAGAATAATATTTCTTTCAAAAAATTTTCTATAGAAAAATATTTCTATCGAAAATTTTTCTATAGAAAAATATTTCTATCGAAAATTTTTCTATAGAAAAATATTTCTATCGAAAATTTTTCTATAGAAAAATATTTCTATCGAAAATTTTTCTATAGAAAAATATTTCTATCGAAAATTTTTCTATAGAAAAATATTTCTATCGAAAATTTTTCTATAGAAAAATATTTCTATCGAAAATTTTTCTATAGAAAAATATTTCTATCGAAAATTTTTCTATAGAAAAATATTTCTATCGAAAATTTTTCTATAGAAAAATATTTCTATCGAAAATTTTTCTATAGAAAAATATTTCTATCGAAAATTTTTCTATAGAAAAATATTTCTATCGAAAATTTTTCTATAGAAAAATATTTCTATCGAAAATTTTTCTATAGAAAAATATTTCTATCGAAAATTTTTCTATAGAAAAATATTTCTATCGAAAAATTTTCTATAGAAAAATATTTCTATCTCAATTGAATATTTTTGGTGATTATTTTGACGAGTATACAGAATGATCGTGATATTTACTAAAATTACAAAAAGTCTTCGGCCCCTGGAAACATAGGTTGCCTATCTTAGTTGTAAACAGTTCGAAATTTTGTAGCTTGTGTCATAAGAAGTCTTTAATTATATTTAATTTTGATTTTGGTAAAACTTTTCAAATGTAACATCCAAATTCCGACTTGTTTTAAATTTTCAACAAATACGTGTAAGTACGTGTCCGTACCTTCACTCAAAACAATCTTTAATGTCAAGGTGCAGGATATGTAAAATTTTCCATCTAATAACCTTGTAACATGAGATAAAAGTCAAAATTTTCTAACTTTTACAAAAAACTAAAAACTATACAATTTTATTTCACAAGTCTCGAAAACTCTCCATTACAAATTCCACCCCTACTTGCCCATGAAAAAACAGAAAAAGGAAAACCTGTAAAAAGTTTTGGCAAAAATTTTAAGCATTAACTTCAAGTTAAATCTGCTTTTTAGTAAATAGAAATAAAAGGCAGCAATAGCAACAAAATACAAGTAATAGTTTATCAAAAAGGCTTTTAGACAACTTGCTACAATTTGCCATAATGTTTAAGTGGTATGCAACCTAAAATTGTAAAATTTTTGGATTCCTTGCTTCTTTTTTCTTCTGCTTTGCCGGAGTTTTTGTGTAGAACCAAAAAAAGTGCACAAAACTTAATGTTGTAACTGGAAAATTTTTAGTTCATACTCGAAAAAAGTATAAAACTTAAAATTTATATCATATTTTACGTTTGCTTTGGGACTTTTCTCTTTCACAAAATTTTTGTTGATGCTGTTGTTGTTATGTTGTATCCTTAATGTTGCTGTTGCTTTTAAAGTTGTTGCAATAGTTTGGTAAAATGTTTTGTAATATTATAAATACTTAAGTGTGCATTAGGGTGCAACTTTATTTGTAAAATCAGTTCTTTCACATGAGTCTTCCTACTCTATTGTTATGTCTTCCTATCTTCAAATTTTCTATAGAAAAAACTTCATATCGTCAACTTTTCTGTAGAAAAAACTTCCTATAGTCAACTATTCTATAGAAAAAAATCCTATCTTCTACTTTTAAATAAAAACAAGTAAGAGTGGTATATTCGGCTTTGCCGAATCTTGGATACCCTTCACCAGTGGTGTTCCAAAAGTAAAGTACAAAATCGTAAGAATATATTGATAATTATATAGTTTCTGATAACTGACTTAGTTGAGCCCCACACAAATGCTTCATATGTATATTAATTTTCTTTTGTTCATACTAAATGTAATTCGTAGCAATATATGGTTATACTAGTATTATATGCAAAGAATCTTTAAAATTAATAGTCGGAAAACGAAAAGCTTTTGGGTGGCGTCATCATCTAAAATAGTTATGGACCCAAATGTTAGGTTGGGCAGGTGGCTGATGTCGAAGGCAGCGTCACTTCGATTCTAAAGTGATATGTGTCTATTTTACGAACATTTCATAAAGTTCGATAGACCAGATAAACCATGCAGAAAAGATGCTTCAAAATGTAGATGCCCTTAGATTTGCAAAAGCACATCGATTTGATGAAGATTAAGTATTCTGGCATGCAACCCAAAAACACAGTGCCCAGTGAAGGTTGTGTACTTTAATTCATACGAATTGTCCAACTATTAAAAGTTCATGATTAGTTATATAAAACTCTGAACTGATTTAGGTTAGAATTATAAGGTATACACTCATAGTTTTAGATCTGCGATCGGTAAAAGCTAGCCCGAGGGCATTTATCTTTTTTATTTTCACACATATTGCTCACACAGATAAGAATTAGATAACAATTGTTTATCTTAATGCATTAAACACATAGACAACAGCAGGCTACACGAACACCGACTACAAAAGTCGTTGGCTGCAATCGTCGCCTCGTAGTCAGCTACTTAATTATTTTGGGGACGGCAGCTACATTTAAGATGGCAGCTACATTTCGAAACACCTGTTTACGAGTAGTGCCAATATCGCGTTTATAAGATGGACAAAATAACAATTTAAGTTTTGATAAAAACGACATAAATTCATTTTATTAATTAACCTCCGAAATCAACGGTTTTCCTGTACCTGATGGTATATGTCTATATCAAAAAAAATTTCTAGAAAGATTTTGGTGTGATCTCTAATAGTTTAAGAGTTATGGGCTTTTTAAATTTCAAGAATAATACGGTATAACTTTAGAAGTTTATATCCGATATTAACTTTTTTGGTATCAAACAAAAGCTACTGAAAATATCTTTTATATTCTTATATATTCTATATAATATTCTTTATAATGGATAAGGAGCTAATATACTATAAACTTATTTCTGCAACCGACTTTTTTTATAAAAATTCGTATATCTTAAAACAATATAGATATAAGTAGGCTCTTTTATATAATGAATTTTATAAAGGACATACTGGGCTTTTATATAACATGAACTACGTAGCTCTAGCACACGTAGCGTGTGAGTTAGACAGTTTAAAAAATAACTTTTTAAAATTTTATTTCTATTGAGTTAGAGTTATATAAATATAAATTTTTACATAATATTTTATTAGATATTATTATATACATTAAATATATAAATATTTTATAAGTATGTAAATTGTTTACATAAATTCTCCCCATTGTATTTGTGGTAAATAAATTCAAGTGGTTTAAATCGCTCATTTATTTAAATATTATATGGTGTTGACAGCACTAAATCTTTTATTGTCGCCAACAAAAATAGAAAATAGTTTAATTTTGGCTACAGCTAAAACGGTGGTCGGTAGTCGTGTAGCCGTGTCGACTCTAAAAAATTTATTTCTATTTGAATGCATGTATTCTAATTTTGACAGGTTGTAGCCCGTAGCCTGCTGTTGTCTATGTGTTTAATCCATAAGAAATCATTCTCTCATGAGTATTCAAATAAACAGGTTGTGTTGTTAGTGTCTTAGTAGCAAAACAACTTGTTTGTTTGAATACAGTGCAAAGATAAAGAGAGAATTACAAAAATAACCAACACAAACACAAGATACGATAGTATTATTTTGCGGGACACTGTTTTAGATACATACGCAGAAAATTTATTGAAGATTTACATATTAATCTGAAGTGAGTTAACTTATTAAGATGAATACTTCAACAATAATATTTGGGATATATTGTTCTTTCGATCTGTCCGATGGATGTGTGGAAAGTTTTGCTCTAGTTCTTTGTGCAATTATAATATGATTTAATTTATTAGCATTAAAGTAATTCCCGGTCGGGGTTATATGGGAGATAACAGTAAATGTGAACCGAGCTCGCCCATTTTCAATGCCGAACTTTTCAAGAGATCAGAAATACTTTTGTCAAATGTTGTCCCTCTAGAAAGTTTATTTTAGGCGCTATCGCCCTGAATAACGATATTGTACAACGTCTTTATACTAAATGTTATCATCGTATCTATTATAATAGATATATAATTATAATTAATTAGCTAATTAGATAATTATAATTTGTCATTGATTAGCTACTAAGAGAACGGATTTCTACCAATTGCAATTAAACAATTTAAATTTTCGTTGATATGTGAGATACATACATACATATGAAGGTTTTGAACGGATATCATGTACTTAGCTGCATTTTTGTACTTCCTAGGAAGATTATCTATAATTTGATATATAATACATACTCAAATGTTATCATAAAGTTCAAAAGTCAGACATAAAATTAAGATAAATGCAGTGTGTCTGTCTGCTAAAATCAGATTTGGGGACTCCTGGAAGGTATACCCATATGCATTTTACACAAAATTTAAGGATATCGTCCCACCCTGAGCTCCAAAAACTCCAAAAACTTGACTACAACAGAAAAAAGGACAGACAGGTAGACGGACGGACGGACAAAGAGACGGAGGGACGTCGCGAAATCGATTCTCCTGCCGTTTCTGAGACGATCGGTACAACTTGAATGGTATTCATAATCAGATTTGTGGAGTTTATATCAGATTTTAGGAAATCCCCCCACAAAGAACACTGTCAAATTTCATCACAATCGGTACATAAACACCTGAGATATCGCTGATACAATACTTACAAAATGTCAACAAAATTTGTTAGACACGTACTTTGGGCGATATATCAGTTGTTTATGGACCGCTTTTGATAAAATTTTGTAATGTGCTTGGCGGGGGAATTTCCTAAAATCTGATATAAAATTTATGTATGTCCGTGCTCCAGGAGGATGGTTTTTCCTATCTCTGCATTTCATTTTTTCAACAAACATTCTCCAACGTGTACTTTGGGCAATTTGCGATACATCAAATTTAGTGTTTTGGTTGTATCTCAGTTGTTTATAGAGCGATTTTGCTAAAATTTTACAGAGTGTTTTGGGGAACAAAACACTCTGTATATATAATATATTATCACATGTACACCAGGAGTATCTTGTTTCTCTTATTATTTAAAAGTGTGTTTCAATCAAAAATTTTAAAATTTTCGTCTAATTTTTGGTATTTTTTTCGATATTTTCGGTGTTTATAAACCGATTTTAATGAAATTTAATAGCGTTCATTGCGGGAGAATTTCCTAAAGTCTGATATATAATTTATGTAGGTCCATCCTCTTAAATGTACTTGACAGTTTCGTCCTCAGTCTAGTTCTGGTTTATGGTAAAAGCTTCGTAATGAAATATCAAATAATAGTATTGCCATGAAATATTTTATTACTTTTCTGAAAGCTTTTCCTTTAAAACTTAAGACTTTTGTAAAATGATGTTAACCCTAAAATTAAATAAAATCAAAAATAAATCAAAACAAAAAATAAAAAAATTTAACATTTTTTTTCAAAATTAATATAAACATTTTTTCAATGATGTTCTTGGTGTGAGAAAGACAAGTATTTAGTAAAAAAGTTCGAGTTTTAGGAACAAGTTCCCATATTTCGATAGAGCGGATTCCAAAGCAACTAGAAACGGTAGAACATTGTGACACTCCAGTGGCTCAATAGATTTGCATACCGACGAGCGCGTTTACTATTTCCTACACTCGGTCGAGTAGCTCTTACAAAAACTCTATTCTGAGACATGTATTGCGTAAGAAGATTTGAGTTTGGGAACGAGTTCCCTAATTTCGTTCCAAAATAAAAACGATAGAAAAGTGTGACACTCCAGTGGGGCTTCAGGAACTTGATTTCAACAAACAGACAGACGGACAGACAGACAGACAGACAGACAGACGGACATCGCTTAATCGATTCTCCTCCCGATTCTGAGTCGATTAGTATAATTTTTATGGAGTCTACGATCACTAATAAAAAAATTACAAACGGAATCACAAACTTATAATACCCTTTCACCTATTGGTGAAGGGTATAAAAAACTTCATATCGTAAACTTTTTTATTGAAAAAACTTCCTATCTTCAACTTTTCTATAGAAAAAACTTCTTGTCGTGAACTTTTCTATAAAAACAAGCCCCTTACGTCAACTTTTTTATAGACAAAACTTTCAACCGTCAACTCTTTCATAGAAGAAACTTCCAATCGTTAAATTTTCTTAAAAAAAAACTTTCTATCGTCAACTTTTCTAAAGAAACAACTTACTAACGTTAACATTTCTAAAGAAAACACTTAATATCGTCTACTTTTTAATAGAAAAAATTTCATATCGTCAAGCTTTTTATTAAAAAAACTTCCTATTTTCAACTTTTCTATAGAAAAAATTGCCTATCGTAAACTTTTGTATCGTCAAGTTTTCTTTGTCCTCATTCTAGACAGAAATGTTGACTATAGCAACTATTAGTTAGAATTCATCAATTAAAGCAAAGGGTCTCCTTAATGTAAATTTATACACTGACATGACATGAGTGTATGTGTACGAGTATAAACTACCGTCTTCGTCACCATTTCCATCATCATCATGGTCCTTTACCACTTTAATAATTCCATATCTGTTGGTTTCCCTGCTACATCGCATATGGTATGATATTCATGCTTTCCATGTAGCGAGAACAAAGATTATTCTTTTGATATTATTCTCATAGAAATATTTTTGCTAACATTTATTTATGTTTCTATTTTAACTCCTTCTATTGTAGCCAGATTTCGTGGGTGTTTTATACCTAACATAAGCGTAGTAGTATTAGTATTAGTATTATAGCATTCATATTAGATTGTTTTAAAGTCTTTAACTGAAAAATTGAAGTGTGTCACTTCTGTGTAGTTTCTGTTCACAAAACTGTCATACGTTAGAAGGCAATCGAATACTAGCCTAACGATAAAGCTCTAAATTGAGTTCATTTTCTTTTTTCGTTTGGAAGTAAAAGCCAAAGAGTACCGCGTAGAGTGCGATCATATGTTTTACTAAGCACAAAAAAAATAGCAAAAAAAATGTATAATGACATTTCTTATATGAAGATGACGTCTTTTAAATGTACTTTTGACGTCTCTTAAATGTACTTGACAGTTTCGTCCTCAGTCTAGTTCTGGTTTATGGTAAAAGCTTCGTAATGAAATATCAAATAATAGTATTGCCATGAAATATTTTATAACTTTTCTGAAAGCTTTTCCTTTAAAACTTAAGACTTTTGTAAAATGATGTTAACCCTAAAATTAAATAAAATCAAAAATAAATCAAAACAAAAAATAAAAAAATTTAACATTTTTTTCAAAATTAATATAAACATTTTTTCAATGATGTTCTTGGTGTGAGAAAGACAAATATTTAGTAAAAAAGTTCGAGTTTTAGGAACAAGTTCCCATATTTCGATAGAGCGGATTCCAAAGCAACTGGAAACGGTAGAACATTGTGACACTCCAGTGGCTCAATAGAGTTGCATACCGACGAGCGCGTTCACCATTTCCTACACTCGGTCGAGTAGCTCTTACAAAACCTCTATTCTGAGACATGTATTGTGTAAGAAGATTTGAGTTTGGGAACGAGTTCCCTAATTTCGTTAGGGCACATTCCAAAATAAAAACGATAGAAAAGTGTGACACTCCAGTGGTTCAATAGAGTTAGATACCATGCTGTAATCAATGAGCACTTTCGCCCTCTCTTGCACTTTTACATAGACCCTATTCCGAAACATGTATTGCTTTCCGGTGAAATATAACTCTCATGTATGGGCCGGTGCTTCAAAGTTTATTTTGGAACTTCTTGACCGAGTACAGGAGAGGGCAAAAGTGCTCATCGGTAACAGTAGGTTATCCAACTCTATTGTTCTATTGCTACTACTTTGGAATGTGCTCTAACAAAATCAGGAAACTCATTATCGATACATGAACTTTCTTACGCAATGCACGTCTAATCCTTTGGTAGTCGATTGACCAGTAGACAGACGATGCTCTACAGATAGACGATACGCTAGCCGTACAGTTCGTATGTATAATTTCCTTCCCGCAGAAGTTTTTCCAACCAGTTGCAATATAGGAAAGTTTAAATCAAATATCCACAAACAGTACCTATTCCCCCTCCCACAACCTTTTCCCTCTCCCACAACCTTTTCCTAGTTATAACACAATGCATTGTATTGTGTTCAGGTCCTAAACAAAAAAAAAATAAATAACCGTTTTTTGTTTCCCAGGCGATTAGAATTTTTTAATTGCCTGATTTGACATTTACTTTCGTCTATACATTTCATTTACGAACCAAAATTTTAAAAGCATTTTCTCGTTTCACTCAAAAAAAAATTTCAAAAACCAAAAGTTAAATTTTCTCGTAAGTTGACGTACAATTTGAAAAAATTGTAATGGGTGTTTTTTTTAGAGGTATAGAACTTCGAATTGAAATAAAACACAAGAAAATCGTTTTAATGTCCATCAATTTGGCTTTATTGGAAGGATAATTTTATGCCATTAATGTTTAAATATGATTTCGGGCATGTGGCCGCCGCGGCTGGCTCGAATAAAGCCAATTCTACAGGTCCAATTTTCAACTACTTTTTCGAGCATATGGGGCCGTATGTTGGCAATAACGCCACGAATGTTGGCTTCCAAGTCCCCTAACGTTTCTGGTTTGTTGGCGAAGACGAGCGACTTCACATATCCCCAAAGAAAATAATCCAGTGGTGTCAAATCGCACGATCTTGGTGGCCAATTGACAGGTCCGTTCCGCGAAATTATGCGCTCATCGAATGTTTCCTTCAATAAATCAATTGTGACGTACGCTGTGTGGCATGTAGCGCCGTCTTGTTGGAACCACAACTCATCCACATTCATGTCATCCAATTGGGGAACAAAATAGTCGGTTATCATGGCTCTATACCGGTCTCCATTTATGGTAACTGACTCTCCAGCATTATTTCGGAAGAAGTATGGGCCAATGACTCCAACAGCCCATAGAGCACACCAAACAGTCAGTTTTTGTGGATGTAATGGCGTCTCAAGGGTCTCATGTGGATTCTCTTCACTCCAAATGCGGAAATTTTGCTTGTTGACGTAGCCATTCAACCAAAAATGAGCCTCATCACTGAACAAAATTTTGCGATGAAAATCAGCATCGAGATCAATCTCATTTTCGGCCCATACACCAAAATCACGACGCATTGCATGGTCTCGCGGCTTTAATTCTTGCACAAGCTGGATCTTGTAAGGTCGCAAGCCAAGATCTTTGCGCAAAATCTTCCATAAAGTTGATGGACAAAGCTCCAATTGCTGTGCACGGTGGCGAATCGATTCATTCGGGTCCTCTTCAACACTTTGCTCTACAGCGGCAATTGTTTCTTCGGTGCGCACTGTTCGACGTCGCTGCGGATGCGTATTATCACATAGAGTAAACGTAGTGCGAAAACGATCCATGGTTAACCGAATTAATTGCTCTGATGGACGATTATGTCGACCATAAAATGGACGGAGCTTGCGGTAAACTTCGCGAACTGAACCATTATTTTCGAAATAAATTTGCACGATTTCCAAGCGTTGTTCTTTTGTCAACCTGTTCATGATGAAATGGCAAACCAAACTAAATATTAATCACTTGACAGCTGACAAAATGGCCGCCAGTTAAAAAAGTGATGCCAACTTAAAGTTCTATACCTCAATAAAAAACACCCGATAGTTTCAAAAACAGGCTGATAATATGTATAAGCTGAAAATATAAACTTTCATTTTTTATCTTCTGTGTAAATGTTTAACGTTAAACTTTTCCTAGAAAATTTTGTCATTTTATTTCTTGTTCTCATTCATTCTTTCATTCATTCATTCATGGCACTAGGAATTGCATAAAATACTTATAGTATTGCAACGAATTATTCGCATTTGTGTTGTTAAGATATTTGCTATTTATTTCGCAGCAATACAAATGAATTTAACAACAGCTGTTGGTGCTTCTTCTGTGTTGGTGTTACCGGAAGTTGCGGTAGAGACACTAGTTGTTCAAATTCAACTTATACAAGAGACTAGTAATGTTAAAATTTATCTATATGTTATATTTGATTAATGAGATAATTTTTATAAAAATGTACAAAAATTATTTTTGTACGAAAATAATTAAAAACTCTTATTGTAGATAAAATATCGCAACATTTTGTAGCACCTTTAAAATTCGACTTATATGCTTTTTAGCATCCTCTTTGTATACTAATAAAACTTTTCTGTAGTGCTTTTTGTATTGCTTTTGTTAAAGTTTTTTAATACTATTTTTATAGTAGATTTGCCTGCGTTAATAAAGTATATGATCTGATAGCAAATCTTAAATGTTTTAATGCATATATGCATTTTTATCACATACAAAAAAGGCGACACAAAACTAACAAGAAACTTTTGATTATGAATATTTCTGAAACACAAAACTATTGTGCAAGCAAAGAATTTCGAATAGTTTTTTCTTTCAAAGTATTTAGATGAGTTAGCAAAAAAATATAATATTTTTTTGCTAAAATATTTGAAAAAAAGTTTTTGCGGCAAGAAAAGTGAAACAAATTTCAAAATTTATTGAGCTGTGGATGAAAAATGGAAGTAAGGGGATATAAAGTTTTAAACTTTTTAGTTTAATTTAAAGTTTAATTTAGAGAAAATTGAATGATAGAAAGATTTTTATATAGAAAAGTTGATGATAGGAAGAAATGTTAAAGGAAATTCAAGATTTTTATTTTCTAAACCATTTTGTCAGCTGAAAAATGCTACTTTCCCTTGACGTAAGATTAATGTCCCTTTATCTTTAAATCACTTAAACTCTCTTAGTTTAAAGCATAATAACTTAAATGAAACCAAATGTAAATGAACTTTTAATTTCTTGTTTCAGTTAAGAAATTACTAATCTTTTTCCCATTAAGCTTTACAACATGTTTGAATTAAAATCTCTAGTCTTTTTTATCTCTAACTGCATTATAATTTTTTAATTTTTCTCACTTGTCTTTTTAGCAAGAAAACATAATTCCTTGTCACCTAATTTCTGTATATATATATATATATATATATATTTTTTTTTTAAACACCCCCACTTTCGCTTACGTGAGTCTGAAAATAATTTCACACTTATGCAGCTGTTAGCCAGGCCTAAAGCATTCATTAAACCACTAATTACTCAGAACATCTTAGTCGAGAAGAACATGATAAGGAGGTTGGCTTGGATGGTTTGGTTCGTTGGTTTGGTGCTTAACACAAGGTAATCATTTGTAAAATAAACGTCTTTTTAGCCTGATTACAGGTCAAAGTAGATTAAAATAAAGAAAAATGGCATTAAATTAGAAAAGAATTGCCTAAAAAGGAAAAAATTGGGGAGACAAAATTATAAGGATAATAAAGAAATATAAAAAATAATTTTAAGCTGATGAAATATTATATCCTCATTATTAAGATAAATTGTCAATTCAAAGAAGAATGGGCAAGTGTTCTACAATAATAGCTTTCTTACACTAGGCAACAAAAATATAGCCAAATTTTCTACAGAAATATCTTTCTAACATTAACTTTTCTGTATAAATGTCTTTCTAACGATAACTTTTCTGTAGAAATACGTTCCTATAGTCAACTTTTCTATAGAAATGTCTTCTTGTCGTCAACTTTTCTATAGAAATGTCTTCCTATCGTCAACTTTTCTATAGAAATGTCTTCCTATCGTCAACTTTTCTATAGAAATGTCTTCCTATCGTCAACTTTTCTATAGAAATGTCTTCCCATCGTCAACTTTTCTATAGAAATGTCTTCCAATCGTCAACTTTTCTATAGAAATGTCTTTCTATGGTCAACTTTTCTATAGAAATGTCTTCCTATCGTCAACTTTTCTATAGAAATGTCTTCCTATCGTCAAATTTTCTATAGAAATATCTTCCTATCGTCAACTTTTCTATAGAAATGTCTTTCTATGGTCAACTTTCCTATAGAAATGTCTTCCTATCGTCAACTTTTCTATAGAAATGTCTTCCTATCGTCAACTTTTCTATAGAAATGTCTTCCTATCGTCAACTTTTCTATAGAAATGTCTTCCTATCGTCAACTTTTCTATAGAAATGTCTTCCTATCGTCAACTTTTCTATAGAAATGTCTTCCTATCGTCAACATTTCTAAAGAAATGTCTTCCTATCGTCAACTTTTCTATAGAAATGTCTTCCTATCGTCAACTTTTCTATAGAAATGTCTTCCTATCGTCAACTTTTCTATAGAAGTGTCTTCCAATCGTCAACTTTTCTATAGAAATGTTTTCCTATCGTCAACTTTTCAATAGAAATGTCTCCCTATCGTCAACTTTTCTATAGAAATGTCTTCCTATCGTCAACTTTTCTATAGAAATGTCTTCCTATCGTCAACTTTTCTACAGAAATGTCTTCCTATCGTCAAATTTTCTATAGAAATGTCTTCCTATCGTCAACTTTTCTATAGAAATGTCTTTCTATGGTCAACTTTTCTATAGAAATGTCTTCCTATCGTCAACTTTTCTATAGAAATGTCTTCCTATCGTCAACTTTTCTATAGAAATGTCTTCCTATCGTCAACTTTTCTATAGAAATGTCTTCCTGTCGTCAACTTTTCTATAGAAATGTCTTCCTATCGTCAACTTTTCTATAGAAATGTCTTCCTATCGTCAACTTTTCTATAGAAATGTCTTCCTATCGTCAACTTTTCTATAGAAATGTCTCCCTATCGTCAACTTTTCTATAGAAATGTATTCCTATCGTCAACTTTTCTATTGATATGTCTTCCTATTGTCAACTTTTCTATAGAAATGTCTTCCTATCGTCAAATTTTCTATAGAAGTGTCTTCCTATCGTCAACTTTTTTAAAGAAATGTCTTCCTATCGTCAACTTTTCTATAGAAATGTCTTCCTATCGTCAACTTTTCTATAGAAATGTCTTCCTATCGTCAACTTTTCTATAGAAATGTCTTCCTACCATCAACTTTTCTATACAAGTATCTTCCTATCGTCAACTTTTCTATACAAGTATCTTCCTATCGTCAACTTTTCTATAGAAGTGTTTTCCTATCGTCAACTTTTCTATAGAAATGTCTTCCTATCGTCAACTTTTCTATAGAAATGTCTTCCTATCGTCAACTTTTCTATAGAAATGTCTTTCTATCGTCAACTTTTCTATAGAAATGTCTTCCTATCGTCAACTTTTCTATAGAAATGTCTTCCTATCGTCAACTTTTCTATAGAAATGTCTTCCTATCGTCAACATTCCTATAGAAATGTCTTCCTATCTTCAACTTTTCTATAGAAATGTCTTCCTATCGTCAACTTTTCTATAGAAATGTCTTCCTATCGTCAACTTTTCTATAGAAATGTCTTCCTATCGTCAACTTTTCTATAGAAGTGTCTTCCAATCGTCAACTTTTCTATAGAAATGTTTTCCTATCGTCAACTTTTCTATAGAAATGTCTTCCTATCGTCAACTTTTCTATAGAAATGTCTTCCTATCGTCAACTTTTCTATAGAAATGTCTTCCTATCGTCAACTTTTCTATAGAAATGTCTTCCTGTCGTTAACTTTTCTATAGAAGTGTCTTCCAATCGTCAACCTTTCTATAGAAATGTCTTCCTATCGTAAACTTTCTATAGAAGTGTATTATTATCTTTAACTTTTCTACAGAAATGTCTTCCTTTGGTCAACTTTTCTATAGAAATGTCTTCCTTTCGTAAACTTATCGTTAGAAATGTCTTCCAATCGTCATTTTTTCTCTAAAAATGTCTTTCCATCGTCAACTCCTCATTAGAAGTGTCCATTTTTCGTCAACTTATCTATAGAAATGTCTTCCTGTCGTCAACTTTCCTATAAAAATGTCTTCCTATCGTCAACTTTTCTATAGAAATATTTGACTATGATCAAGTTTTCTATAGAAATGTTTGCTTGTCTTCGACTTTTCTATAGAGATGATTGCCTATCGTCAACTTTTTTATAGAAATGTTTTCCTATCGTCAACTTTTCTGTAGAAATATCTTCTTGTCATCAATTTTTCTATAGAGATGTCTTCCAATGTCAACTTTTGTATAGAAATATCTTTCTATCTTCACATTTTCTATAGAAATTTAAGTCTTGTTTATATATAAACGAATTTCTCCTTTTAAGTTATTTCGTTTGCTTCTTTAGATATGTCAGTGTGTCACTGTGACTAAATATTAAATTGTTACATTTGTAGATATAAAACTGTATCTTTTCTAAAATAAATAAAATAAATTATATAATGTAGTAATTCATTTGTAAATTGAATTCATTAGTAAAAAGACAAATTGATTGTAATCAAAATAGAAACCAGCAAGCAGCTTATTGTCATTATCCCTATCAACATAGTCATTGGCATGCAAAAGGAGTGCATTGGAAATGGAAAATTAAAAAAAAAAAACTTCAGAAATATATAAAAGGAACAAAGCGCAGAATACTTTTAGGATGAAGTAAGATAAATGTTGGGATGAAATAGTACAAAAATACTGCACACACACTTAGACGAACCAACGTATAAATGTATAGAATACGAAATACATGTGTGAGTTTTGTAGATATAAGGGAAGTTTCATATGGTTCAAAAAAAGCCTACTGGGACGAGTTAGTCGCTAATGATTGATTACTTTTTAAATTTTATTTGTATCAATTTAATTGGTTCTAAATTTGAATTTTTTGATTTTTGACATTTCCGGAAATCTTGTTTACTTTAAATGCTCTATTAATTCTTAAAAGCTTAACGGCTATGAAATCCCCCTCAATTTATAATGGAGTCTAAAATAATATTATTGTAACTTGTTATTTTTTCTTGTTGTTTTCTTTTTCTATTTTTTTTTTCTAATATGTAAAACATACACCCTCTCATATTTCTTTTGGCTTAGACGACAACATCCCCTTGTAATGTTTTACATTCGCATATTGATAACATTGTAGAAAGAAAGGACTTGGTCCTGTCTATGTTGATGTTCCTTTATAACTTACTATTATTCCATTTGTAGCTATTTTAACATATGCAAAGCTTGTTGCAAAAAAAAAAAAACTCAAAAATAATATAGAATACTTGGATGTTGTTTGATAATGATGATTCTTAATCATAATGATCCTGATCATTATGAAGAAGATGATACTGCTGAATTAGAAGAAAAACTGTATTTTGAATATTTATTATATATATAACTATAATATATTTGCAACCATTTATCATTCGTCTATTCTTTTATATCCTTGCTGTATTTAGTTAGTCCTGCAAGTTTGTTCTTTTAGATAAAAATTTCAACAGAAAATTGAGCAATATACTGGGTTTGACGTAAAGCTTGGGTATCAATATTTTCTAATTTGAAACTTTTTACCTGGAAAAAAATGTCCATAGAAAAGTTGACGTTAGGAAAACATTTCTATAGAAAACTTGACGATAGGAAGACATTTCTATAAAAAAGTTGACGATAGGAAGACATTTCTATAGAAAAGTTGACGATAGGAAGACATTTCTATAGAAAAGTTGACGATAGGAAGACATTTCTATAGAAAAGTTGATGATAGGAAGACATTTATAAAGAAAAGTTGACGACAGGAAGTCAATTCTATAGAAAAGTTGAAGGCCAGAAGATATTTATTTAAAGAAGTAGACGACAGGAAGACATTTCTATTGAAAGGTTGACAATAGGAAGACATTTCTAGAGAAAACTTGACAAAAGAAGATATTTCTATAGAAAAGTTGACAAAAGAAAGACATTTCTTTAGAAAAGTTGACGATAGGAAAACATTTCTATTGAAAAGTTGACGATAGGAAGACATTTCTATTGAAAAGTAGACGATAGAAAGAAATTTCTATAGAAAACTTGACGAAAGGAAGACATTTCTATAAAACGTTGATGATAGGAAGACATTTCTATAGAAAATTTGACGACAGAAAGACATTTCTATATAAAAGTTGACGATAGGAAACCGTTTAATAGAAAAGTTGACGATAGCAAGACATTTCTATAGAAAAGTTGACGATAGAAAGACATTTCTATAGAAAAAATGACGATAGAAAGACATTTCTATAGAAAACTTGACGATAGGAAGACATTTCTATAGAAAACTTGACGATAGGAAGACATTTCTATAGAAAAGTTGACGATAGGAAGACATTTCTATAGAAAAGTTTACGATAGGAAGACATTTCTATGGAAAAGTTGACGATAGGAAGACATTTCTATAGAAAAGTTGACAATAGGAAGACATTTCTATTGAAAAATTGACGACAGGAAGACATTTCTATAGAAAATTTGATGATGGCAAGACATTTCTATAGAAAAGTTGACGATAGGAAGACATTTCTATGGAAAAGTTGACGATAGGAAAACATTTCTGTAAGTTGACGATAGGAAGACATTTCTAAAGAATAGTTGACGATAGGAAGACATTTCTATAGAAAAGTTGACGATAGGAGACACTTCTATAAAAAAGTTGACGTTTTTGGGTTTTTTTCATAGAAAAGTTGACGTTAGGAAGACATTTCGATAAAAAAGTTAACGTTATGAAGCTTTTTCTATAGAAAAGTGAATGAAGTTCTTTTTATAGAAAAGTTGACGGTAAGAAGTTTCCTCTATAGAAAGTTGACGTAAATAAATTTATCTATAGAAAAGTTGACGTTAAGAAGTTTGTCTATAGAAAAGTTGACAGGAAGTTTTTTTTATAGAAAAGTTGATGTTAGGAAGTTTTTTTTATAGAAAGGTTAACGTAAGGAAGACATTTCTATAAAAAAGTTGACGTTATTGGGTTTTTTTCATAGAAAAGTTGACGTTAGGAAGTTTTTCTAAAGAAAAGTTGATGTTAGGAAGTTTTTCTATAGAAAAGTTGACGTTAGGAAGTTTTTCTATAGAAAAGTTGACGTTAGGAAGTTTTTCTATAGAAAAGTTGACG
This sequence comes from Stomorhina lunata, assembly GCA_933228675.1. Classification (NCBI taxonomy): domain Eukaryota; kingdom Metazoa; phylum Arthropoda; class Insecta; order Diptera; family Rhiniidae; genus Stomorhina; species Stomorhina lunata. Next base: position 24,537,940 of record OW121740.1, read on the forward strand.
TTAGGAAGTTTTTCTGTAGAAAAGTTGACGTTAGGAAGTTTTTCTATAGAAAAGTTGACGGTATAAGGTTTTTTCTAAAGAAAAGTTGACGTTAGGAGAAATAAGAATAAAAAGTTGACGTTTTTTTTCTATAGAAAGTTGACGTTATTAAGTTTTTCTATAGAAAAGTTGACGTTAGGAAGTTTTTTCTATAGAAAAGTTGACTTCAGGAAGTTTTTCTATAGAAAAGTTGACGTTAGGAAGTTTTTCTATAGAAAAGTTGACGATAGGAAGTTTTTCTATAGAAAAGTTGACGTTAGGAAGTTTGTCTATAGAAAAGTTGACTTTAGGAAGTTTTTCTATAGAAAAGTTGACGTTAGCAAGTTTTTCTATGGAAAAGTTGACGTTAGCAAGTTTTTCTATAGAAAAGTTGACGTTAGGAAGTTTTTCTATAGAAAAGTTGACATTAGGAAGTTTTTCTATAGAAAAGTTGACGTTAGGAAGTTTTTCTATAGAAAAGTTGACATTAGGAAGTTTTTCTATAGAAAAGTTGACGTTAGGAAGTTTTTCTATAGAAAAGTTGACGTTAGGAAGTTTTTCTATAGAAAAGTTGACGTTAGGAAGTTTTTCTTAAGAAGAGTTGACATAAGGAAGTTTTTTTATAGAAAAGTTGACGGCATGAGGTTTTTTCTAAAGAAAAGTTGACGTTAGGAGGTTTTTTGTAAACAAAATTTGATGTTAGAAAATTTTTTGTATAAAAAGTTGACGTTAGTAAGTTTTTGCTATAGAACCTTTGACGTTAGGAAGTTTTTCTCTAAAAATGTTGATATTAGGTAGTTTTTTAAAAAAAAGTTGATGTTTGGATGTTTTTTGTTTAGAAAAGTTGACGTTAGGAAATTTTTTTCTATAGAAAGTTGACGTTATTAAGTTTTTCTATAGAAAAGTTGACGTTAGGAAGTTTTTTTCTATAGAAAAGTTGACTTTAGGAAGTTTTTTTATAAAAACTTGACTTTAGGAAGTTTTTCTATAGAAAAGTTGACGTTAGGTAGTTTTTCTATAGAAAAGTTGACGTTAGGAAGTTTTTCTATAGAAAAGTTGACGTCAGTAAGTTTTTTTTATAGATAAAATGACATTAGGAAGTTTTTTCTATAGATAATTTGACGTAGGGAAGTTTTTTCTATAGATATTTTTAAGATAAGAAGAAATTTTTTATGGAATGTGTGATATGAAAAGTGCACTTTTGTTTTCTGTATAGTAGGTACTTTTTAATTCGTCTTAGCTCAACAAAAATGATGAATCTTTGTCTTACTCTTTGGATTACTCCCACTGCATACAACGAGAGTATCCAACCATTTTTTACAATTTAACTTGTGTAATCTTATTAATTTATATGTTATGCCTTTTGTAAATGTGGTCTTTTGCTTAATTGGCCAAAACAAAACGACAAACGAGCGAACATCCAATAAAAAAAAAAGAAAAATTCTTGTTAAAATTTTCAATTTTTTATTATCTTATACTTTTTGCATTTTGTCAATTGATGGTAATGGAAAAATGGCAAAAAGGAACCAACACATACACACACTGACACTAGCACACATTTAAGGAGGGTATTTTGTAATGGTTAATTTAACTTTTTCCATTAGTATCAAATAATCGCCGTTTTACGTTATTTGTTCAAATTTAAAAACGAAACAAAATTACAAATTAAAGAACATTAAAAGAATAAAAAACTGAACAAATAAAAAATAAAATTGAAAATAAAACCATTTATTTTATTTGCACGCTTTTTGTCAATTACTTAATTTGTGTATGACTAAAATAGATAAATTTATATTGCTAAGGGTAGCAGAGGTATGCAGTAAATGATTTGTCTTTTCAGTTCAAGGTATATAATTGGCAAATTGAGTGACAACAAAAACTATTGCCTAATTACAGGGGCAGAGATCCCTCACATTCTCTTTCCTTAAAATTAGGCAATATTTTTTGTTCTTACTAAGTTACTAGTAAAAAATGTTATAATGTTATATCTCCTAAACTAAGATTTGATTTTAGCTTTAAATCAGTATTAAATGCCTTTATGCATATCTCTTTTAAGTAGAGATATTAAAGCAAATATATAGCTCTACTATATATTTTTATCTTAGGATTTATGCTGTAAAAGTAATTTTCTTCTTCAAAAATTTTCAAAAGATTTAAAGCTAAAATGTGCCAAAAACGCCAAAACGTTCTTAAGTCTAGACATTAACAAATATTGCTTAAGAATGACAGACGAATAGACTCATTAAATAAAAAAAGAAATTCTAGATTTGCCTCAACACAAAGAAATCTCTTGAGCTTAATTTGTGCCAGTAATACATATTTGTCGGTCACAAAAAGCCAGTAATCCTTAAGCTGTTAAAAAAAGAATTCAAAAATATTTTTTTTTATAAAAAAAACCTTTACATTTTTTGCATTCAAAACGTAGTTATTTATACTCCATAGTTACCAAAAAAATTATAGAATTTTTTTATTTAAATAGTAGCTTATTTTTAATCTATTTTGTTCGCTAGCAACACGACATTACCTTTTAAAACTGTCATTCAGTCATTGACATTACTTGAGTTTTATAAACATTTACTTATTTACTTTTATTATAAATTTTTTTTATTAAAAATGACATTTTAATTAAAAATAGTAACTAGTGAATTTACGTGGCAAAATATTTATTACGAAAATATCTTCATCATTATTTTAACATAAACTTTAATAAAATACACACACATACAAGGAAAGCCATGCAAGTATTTTATAGAGCGGAAGTCCTAAGCTGTTACAATCACAGAAATGTTTTATCAAACATTTTTCTATAGATACATTTTATGAAAAAATTTTATTATCAAAAATTTATCTATAAAAAGATTTTACCAAAAAATTTTCTATAGAAAATTTTTTTCTTGGAGAATTTGTTTATCCAAAATTCTATAAAAAAATTTTTTATCAAAAATTTTTGTATAGAAAATTTTTTTTATCACTTTTTTCTTTACAAAATTTTTTTATCAAAAATTTTTCTATTTAAAATTTTTATCAAAAATTTTTCTATAGAAATTTTTCTACTGAAAATTTTTTCAAAAAAATGTTGTTATCCAAGATTTTTCTATGTAAAATTTTTTTATCTAAAATTTTTCAATAGAAACATTTTTTATTAAAAATTTTTCAACTCAAAATTTTTCTATAGAAAATTTTTGCATCAAAAATCTTTCTATAGAATTTTTTTTTTACCAAAAAATATCAAAATTTGGAAAAAAAATTTTATCAAAAAGTTTTCTATAGAAACTTTTTTTTATAGAAAATTTTTTTATCAAAAATTTTTCAATGGAAAATTCTTTTAAAATTTTTCTTTTTAAAATGTTTATCAAACATTTTTCTACAAAAATTTTTTTATCAAAATGTTTTCTATAGAAATTTTTTTATCAAAAATTTTTCTATAGAAAAATTTTTTTATAAAAACTTTTTTATAGAAAATTTTTGATAAAAAAAATTTTCTATAGAAATTTTGTAGGCAAAATTTTTCTCTAGAAAACTTTTTTATCAAAAACTTTTCTATAAAAATTTTCATATAAAATTTTTTTATTAAAAATTTTTCTATAGAATTTTTTTTTATCAAAAATTTTTTGCAGAAAATTTTTTATCAAAAATTTTTCTATAGGAAATTTTTTATCAAAAATTTTTCTATAGGAAATTTTTTATCAAAAACTTTTCTATCGAAGATTTTTTTATCCAAAATTTTTCTATATAAAATTTTGTAAGCAAAATTTTTCGATAATTTTTTTTTTTTTTTTAATTTTTCTATGAAAATTTTTTTATCAAAAAATGTATATAGAAAAATTTATTTATTAAAAATGTTTCTACAGAAATTTTTTTCTAAGAAAATTTTTTTAACAATAATCTATCTATAGAAAATTTTTTTATCAAACATTTTTCTATAGAAAATTTTTTTATCTAAATTTTTTCTATAGAATGTTTTTTATCAAAAATGCTTCCATAGAATTTTTTTTTTTATCAAAAATTTTTTATCAAAAATTTTTCTATAGAAAATTTGTTTATCAAAAATTTTTCTATAGAAATTTTTTTTATCAAAAATTTTTCTATAGAATTTTTTTATCAAAAATTTTTCTATAGAAAGTTTTTTATCAAAAATTTTTCTATAGAAAATTTTTTTATCTAAATTTTTTTTATAGAAAATTTTTTTATCAAAAATGTTTTCATAGAAAATTTTTTTATCAAAAATTTTTCTATAGAAAATTTTTTTATCAAAAATTTTTCTATAGGAAATTTGTTTATCAAAAATTTTTCTATAGAAATTTTTTTATCAAAAATTTTTCTATAGAAATTTTTTTGTCAAAAATTTTTCTATAGAAAATTTTTTTATCAAAAATTTTTCTATAGAAAATTTTTTTATCAAAAATTTTTCTATAGAAATTTTTTTTATCAAACATTTTTCTATAGAAATTTTTTTTTATCAAACATTTTTCTTTAGAAAATGGTTTTATCAAAAATTTTTCTACAGAAAATTTTTCTCAAAAATTTTTCTACAGGAAATTTTTTCTCAAAAGTTTTTCTATAGAAAACTTTTTATCAAAAAGTTTTCTATAGAAAATTTTTTATCAAAAATTTTTCTATAGAAAATTTTTTATCAAAAACTTGTCTATAGAACATTTTTTATTCAAAATTTTTCTATAGAACATTTTTTATATAAAATTTTTTTATCAAAATTTTTCTATAGAAAATTTTTTTATTTTATTTTATTTATTTATCCAAAATTATTCTATAGAAAATTTTTTTATAGAAAATTTTTCTATGCAAAATTTTTTTATCAGAAATTTTTCTATTAAAATTTTTTTATCAAAAATTTTTTATGGAAAATTTTTTTTAAAAATTTTTCTATAGAAAATTTTTATATCAAAAATTTTGCAAATTTTACTATACAAAATTTCAAATTTTTCTTCTATGGAAATTTATTTAATCATAAATTTTTTTTATGAAACATTTTTTTATAGAAAATTTTGTATCCAAAATTTTTTTATCAAAGTTTTTCTATAGAAAATTTTTTAACAAATATTGTTCAATAGAAAATTTATAATTGTTGGACACAATAACTTTTATTTATTCTATCCCGCAAATTAGACATAATGTGTGGTTTTCGCTCTGTTTAGAATTAGGGATAATCCTCCTGAAGAGATGGCCTAACCAACCATCGATACGAGTCGAAGAAAGGCCTCCCTACCAACAGTTTTTGGTTTTATCAAAAAACTATTTTTTACAGTAAAAAATAATTTTGATAAATTGGGATCTTAGTACAATACACTTCTGTAAAACTTTTAAGGAAAATTTTTTTTATCAAAAATTTTTCTTTAGAAAATTTTGTATTTAAAATTTTTCTATAGAAAAATTTTTTTGTTCCCTCGAACCATGTATTTATTTTTACTATAAATTGGATTTTGATTTTGTTTCTTGTGTATTTTGTTGGTGTATTGTATTTTCTTTAACAAAGTAGCACCAACCGGGTCTGTTAGCATCCAAGTTCCAACAAAATGCTTTAAATACTTATTTTCATTAATGATCGTGATGTTTACGAAAATTACAAAAAGTCATCGGCTGCTGGTGGTATGGGCAGCATACTCCTGCTCATATATTAAACATATGTTAAATTATTTAGATTATCCTAAAATTATGCTACACAAGTGTTTCTGAAATATTTTATCGATATCGATAAAATATTTCAGCAGCGATTGGGCCCCAGCTTTTAAATAATAAATTTAAACTAACACAAATTAAATAGTAGGAATATTGATACAAATTTTCATTAACATTTTTGATATTTTCATTTCTATCATTAAATTAATTGTGAGAAGATTCAGATATAACTATTTTACTCCGAACCATTGGTATTATATGAGACTCCAATGACTCGCCCCCGATGTTAGGCAACACTTTTATCCTCTAAATGTTTAGATAGCTTACAACTGTTGGAAGCCACAAAAGCTGTCACAATTTTTTTATTTGTTTCTGCTGCAGAGACCAATACACACACACACAGCGACCTTTACCAATTCATGCAGTTTATGGCCCCTATAAAATGAAACGTTCAAAATAAAACGAAATAAAAAAAGTTTGAAAGAACGACTGAATCCACTGCAGTAATACAAATAAATAGCTTTTTATTTTGGTTAAGTTAAAAAAGATAACTATATCAAATGGAGAATAAAATGGTTCATATTTTTTGGAAAAAATGTTTAAAAGCTACTTACACTATATTTGGAGTATCCTAAGATAGATGGATTTCTATAAAAAAAATTACTCTTTACCAGAAAATAGTACTACATAAGTAGCATTTAAATCCTTATTATCGCTCTGTATAAACAATGTAAGGTTTCACTCCCTTAAAAACACATTTTTCATATTTCTATTTCATTGGTCAAAACTATTTCATTATCTTAAAATTATATTCTTAAAACTATAAAGATGAAGCGAAGGGATCAAAATGTATACAATTAAATACTCCATTTTACAGAAGGCAAATTGAGGTCAATGAAAACGAAAAAACAACATCTGGACGACATTCTCTGAATATCCCGTGACATGGCATCATGACAGAATGCATCACTTCGTAACAACACTTTTCCTCATGTCGAAACATTGTAACACATAAATGCTCCTAGAAACAAACACAAACTTGCAAACTTTTACATCTTACATCGAGTATTTTTATATATAACAGTAGAAATACTTAACAATAAAATTCATACTTTTATATAAATATTTTCCATAAATTCTATAAATTGTATGTCATTGTAACATTTTGCCTCGTGTGTTACTTTATTTCACTATTTGCACAATTTTTTTGTTATAAATATTTTTTACTTTTAAACCAAAATGGTAAAAATTGATAAAGATATCATCAGGCGCATCAAAACTATGAACAGAAAGCTATAGCCATAGTCATTCAAATATTGTTGGTGGTCCTACTGCTGCTGTTGCTGTCGTTGTCATCATCAGCACCACAGCCGCCATCAAAACTGTCGCAAAAGAACTTTATTGTAATGGGAAAAAATACGAAAAAAAAAAGAAATGAATCTACTGTTACAAGAGTGTAAAGTGTAATGAAAATGTTAAAAAAAAAACATTTAAAATCGAAAACGTTTTGTTAACGATGACAGTGTCGTACGCCTTGTCTCTTTATCCTTTTCCTCTTCACTTTGACTAAAGCTGATGCTCATCGTTCAACTTCCGTTTTTGAGTGGCATTTGTTATTGGCACATATCCAGGTCAAAAAGTTTTTCATTTTCCGATTCTTTTTTTTTTTTGTTCGATTTTTATAACAACTTATTTTTAAAGGCTTTTTTTGTAGGTATGTATTTCCATTTTTTATTGCTCATCTTTGGCTTTACATACTTACAGAGATCAATCAAAATCAATGCAATTATTACATACTTTTAATTCAACACGGACAGATGTGTGTATATGTGTGTGTGTTAAAGTGAATATGTAAAAACAAAAACATTAGGGTGATGGAAAAGAGTTCAAAAAACATATTTCAAAAGAGAAAATGACGAAAGACAAAACTTTCTATAGAAATGTTGACGATAAGAAAATATTTCTATAGAAAACTTGACGAAAGGCTAACATTTTTATAGAAAAGTTAACAATAGGAAGATATTTCTAAAAAAAGTTGACGATAGGAAGACATTTCTATAGACAACTTGACAATAGAAATACATTTATATAGAAAAGTTGACGATAGACCAACATTTCTATAGAAAAGTTGAAGATAGGCAAACATTTCTATTGAAAAGTAGACGATAGGCAAACATTTATATAGAAATGTTGACGATAAGAAGACAATTTTATAGAAAATTTTACGACAAGAACACATGTCTATAGAAAAGTTGACTATAGAAAGACATTTCTATTGAAAAGTTTACGATAGGAAGTCATTTCTATAGGCAAATTGAAGATATGAAGACATTTCTATTAAAAAGTTGACGATAGGAGAACATTTCTATAGAAAAGTTGACGATAGGAGAACATTTCTATAGAAAAGTTGACAATAGAAGAACATTTATATAGAAAAGTTGACGATAGGAGAACATTTATATAGAAAAGTTAACGATAGCAGAACACTTATACAGAAAAGTTGACGATAGGAGAACATTTCTATAGAAAAGTTAATGATAGGAGAACATTTTTATAGAAAAGTTGCCGATAGAAGAACATTTCTATAGAAAAGTTGACGATAGGAGAACATTTATATAGAAAAGTTGACGAAAGGAGAACATTTCTATAGAAAAGTTGACGATAGGAGAACATTTCTATAGAAAAGTTGACGATAGAAAGACATTTCTGTAGAAAAGTTGACGATAGGAAGACATTTCTATAGAAAAGTTGACGATAGGAAGACATTTCTATAGAAAAGTTGACGATAGGAAGACATTTCTGAAAAAAAGTTGACAATAGGAAGACATTTATATAGAAAAGTTGACGATAGGATGACACACAGTGGTTTACGGACGCTTTTTTTTGGAAATAATTCTGTAACTTTTGAACGACTGGAGATATTTGAATGAAATTTGACATGGTGATAGTCAAGGAGTATTCGAGTTGGTTTTTAAAAGCACTGGTCCATGAGGGGTCGGGAGAGTGATTGATGGACCTTCAAAGTTGGTCACCTCGGGTGTTCGATTTTTTTAAAAATTCGCCAAAAATCCATTTATGTATGGATTGAAAAGAAATTTTAAACTTAAGTTGTCCTTGAGAAGATCTACAAAAAATATGCTTAAATGTGTAGGTTATCTCCTTTGGATTTCGAGATATTTGGGTAAAAAGGAATTTTTAGGTTGATTTTTTACCTCTTTTTTTAAGCTTTTTTTGATCTGGTGGACGCATCTGAGGACCAAAAATTTTTTAAGAATATTCTTTAAATTTGTAATAAAATTCTGAATAATTTTTGTGCAAGTTAGTTATAGAAATCTTCTTTTGTTTAAAAGTTAAAAATATTCAAAGTTGAAACTTACAAAAAATTTCGCTTTTTTTTAGTTTTTCCCCAAAAGATAGCTATATTTTTTCACTAATAAAAAAATATTTTCTTAAGAAACATAAAAAGATTTTTAAAGTTTTTAAAAGAAAACATAATGAGAATGCGTATAAAACAAATTTCTCGCACATGTCCTCTCCAAAAAATGGCAATTTGTAAAAAAAAAATTAGTTTAAACAAAAATTTCTCAAAAGGCAAAGCACCGATTTGAAAAAAATTATAATGTTCATATTTTCCAATATATCTGTTATTGATTAGAAAAGTTTTTTCTGAAACGAGCTGCAAATAGAGACAGTGTTGCCATATTTGTAAAAAAACTCATTTTTTGAAACACCTTTTTCCCCAGTTGGGAATTGGGGAATTTTTAAGTTAAAATTGGGAATTTTTTTTAGTCTATTGCTTTTACATCTTATTGGTCTACATTACTACAAAATTTCATTGTAATATCTTTATCCATGTCATTTCCACAGAATATCAAAGATTAAAAATATTTTCCTTAAAAAAGCAGAAAAACAATTTTTTTTTGTTTTACGATACAAAGTGTAAAAAAAGTAACGCACTTAAAAAAAACTTTTACTTAGTGCTAATCTCCTAGTCTTTCCCGATCTAATGATACTAAACATGTATATAAAGCATTAATACCGAGTCTTAAAAAACTCTGAAAACTTTGGCCCCCGTAGCATTTTTACACTGTTTATTTAAATATAAGTGATGAATTTGTGCATATAAAATTAATAATCATACTCAAATATTTCACTATAAGATGACAATGATCCTTCGATAACAAACAAATATTTTTTTATTTTTTTAAAGAAAATATCATGAGGATTTATGAAATATCAAAATGTAAATAATTTGTACTTATATTAAAAGGTGAAATACATTTTATTGAAGTATTTGTAGTTAAAGTTTAAACTTACAGTTTTTATTACATATTTATATAAAAGTAGTTATTTACTTAATTTTTATTTTCAGTAAAATAATCAGTACAATCTATTATATCAAGAACCTCTTCCAGGTGTTCGTTTTCAGAAGTTTTTGTATAACTGCTCCACCATTTCTTTCTTATCGTTGATAGAGCAGGATCAGAAGACAACAAGAGATAATTTATTAGATCCTGATTTTGCGATTTTCTTGAGCATTTTCTGGTATTAAATAGTTGGATATACTTGAAATCTGAATTCCGCGCTTCCTGGGCCTCTTCTGTCAGTTCACCAAGTGGGAGAAGATTTGATTCAATTATTTCACGACCATGTTGAAGGACTTTATGAACTGTTGGTGTAATTTCTTTCCAGTGATACAAATGTCGTATACGAGTTAACGCGTTGAGGGCATAGCAATGAAATTTTTCAGCATTTATTTGATATTTGCTATTTATTGCCGATAATATTACGTAACATTTACGAAGAACTTCCTCATCAATTCCAGTAATCTTTGAAGTTGTTTCATAATTTTCAAAGAATCGCCTGGCCGTATTACCATCGTTTGTACTGCCATATCCTACAAGTGGTTTGTCTATGTTTAGACCCGTCATAGTTTTGAATTCTTCCTGAATCCTTTTTTTTTCACTGGATCTCATTTCAATCAGTTCCTTATTATTTCTCACGGATTTTAGCTGATTATCAGGTATATTCCTATATTTCAGATCATATGCTATATGTAGCATAAATTCTAAAAATCGGATACGTGCATGTAGGGGCGATATACCAAATTCCAGAACCTCTTGATTAATTGCAGTACTAGCTGATGCATCTTCTGAAGTTTGTAGAAATTCCGATTTCTTCTTTCCGCATAATGAGCATTTCCAAGTTGAATGGGTTTCCGTTATAGCGTTGCTTACTTTTCCATCTATCATTGTCAATTGAAGCTCAAAATTTACATTAATCAAATATCCATGTATGTCTATGCAGACTGGACTCAAATTGTCTATTGAATATTTGATATCATCTACCCAATTTTTTGTGCTTGCTGCATTTTCTTTTAAATATTCGAATCTGATCGGTCTGCAAAATGCCTTTGATCCTGGAGATGTGTTAACCCACACATATTCAGTACGCTCTTTTGATGTGGATGGTTCAGAACGATTCTTTCTTAATCTTAGTGGTACTAGGGATGCCATAAAAACGCTTCTGTAGTCATTTGTGTTCTGATGAGATGTTGATTGTTTGTATTCCGGTAATCCAGATAAACCGTCACATCCCCATTTACATATTAAAGTTAAGTCCTTGTTGTCAAGTTTCTTGGCTTCTTCTTCAGACAATGTAGTAGATATCAGCCTTGATGCCGTATTTTCCAATAATTTTGATAAATCCACAGATGCACTTTCGTCTCCTATCACGTTTGTTGGTATTAAGTTTTTTTTGGTTTTTAATAACGCATTATATCCTGGTAAAATTGAGTGTCCTTTGTCTCGTAATGCCTTACAGAGTTTAATATATTTATTTTTACTCAATTTCAACTCGAGCATAAGAGCAAGTGCTTCTTCCTCCGAAAATTCTGATTGAGAAGAAGGAGTTGGTATACTCTTAATAATTCGCTTAAGACGTTTAGGAGAAGCCTCTGGGAGAATATCTGCTATTTGTTTAGCTTCAGCTGGTTGATTATTTCGTTTGAGCACTTCCTTAAAGGAATCTTTGATTTCAGTATCCGAATGAGTAGAAAGAACTTCGGATAATCGCATCTTTTTAGATCTTTCTCCGAGATCATCATAGTTTTTTAGAGGGGCTCCAGCACCAGAAGTTTTAAGCTCAATTGAGTCCTTCAGCCAGTCTTTAAATTTAGATTCAAATCTTTTTAAACAGTAATTAACCGACTTAATTTTAAGTTCAAATAACTTTACAAATTTTACGACTTTGTCTTCCTCACTATTGAGAATCATGGAGCTAGTTTGACTTTCAGCATATCGCATGATTATTTTAATTTTTTCTGCTCTCGAACTGCTTGGTTGTTCAAAAAGAATATCGCACAACACTTTAAATTCCAATGTTATAGCCATGATGTTTTAACTGTTAATAGCAGTTACATTTAAAACTTTCTTTTTTATATTAAAAAAAAACATTTTTTATATATACCTGTATCCAAAGAATAATAAAGAAATCAATGAATTAATGTATTTTTTACCTCTAAAAATAGGTGCATATATAACTCAACCAATATGTGCGTCTCGTAAAACCTACCTGTATGGAGGTGAGTAACCATATCCTTTCTGACCATTATGAAAAACCCAAGTTGTAACAATTTTTACCTATTGCATTAACTTTCACATTAAAAAACATTTTATAACCTTAACATAATTTTGCAATTTTTTCAAATACACCAATTTTAAATACCGGAAAAATGCCTTTAAATCTTATTTTAAATAAATTGTCACACTGTTACTATAAAAGTACTCTTCTAATTAAACTTTTGCTACAAATTATGGATATATTACCTTTACACTGTTATCAAAATCGGTGCCTTACTCGTACTTACTTATTTAGAATCTTTTACTAAAATTTTATTTTTTAGCTTGGAACAAAAGGCAAAATCGAATAAAATTTTTTTAAGTCATTCTTATAATGTTTTCTTTAAAAAAATAAAAAACTATTTATATCTTTTTGAAGAAAATATTTGTTTATTAGCGAAGGATCATTGTCATCTTAAAAATAGTGAAATATTTGAGTATGATAATTAACTTTATATGCACAAATTCATCACTTATATTTAAATAAACAGTGTAAAAATGCTACGGGGGCCAAACTTTTCAGAGTTTTTTAAGACTCGGTATTAATGCTTTATATACATGTTTAGTAACATGTAGATTAGCACTAAGTAAAAGTTTTTTTTAAGTGCGTTACTTTTTTTACACTTTGTATCGTAAAACAAAAAAAAATTGTTTTTCTGCTTTTTTAAGGAAAATATTTTTAATCTTTGATATTCTGTGGAAATGACATGGATAAAGATATTACAATGAAATTTTGTAGTAATGTAGACCAATAAGATGTAAAAGCAATAGACTAAAAAAATTTCCCAATTTTAACTTAAAAATTCCCCAATTCCCAACTGGGGAAAAAGGTGTTTCAAAAAATGAGTTTTTTTACAAATATGGCAACACTGTCTCTATTTGCAGCTCGTTTCAGAAAAAACTTTTCTAATCAATAACAGATATATTGGAAAATATGAACATTATAATTTTTTTCAAATCGGTGCTTTGCCTTTTGAGAAATTTTTGTTTAAACTAATTTTTTTTTTTACAAATTGCCATTTTTTGGAGAGGACATGTGCGAGGACCAAAAGTCCAATTAGCAAGAAATTTGTTTTATACGCATTCTCATTATGTTTTCTTTTAAAAACTTTAAAAATCTTTTTATGTTTCTAAAGAAAATATTTTTTTATTAGTGAAAAAATATAGCTATCTTTTGGGGAAAAACTAAAAAAAAAGCGAAATTTTTTGTAAGTTTCAACTTTGAATATTTTTAACTTTTAAACAAAAGAAGATTTCTATAACTAACTTGCACAAAAATTATTCAGAATTTTATTACAAATTTAAAGAATATTCTTAAAAAATTTTTGGTCCTCAGATGCGTCCACCAGATCAAAAAAAGCTTAAAAAAAGAGGTAAAAAATCAACCTAAAAATTCCTTTTTACCCAAATATCTCGAAATCCAAAGGAGATAACCTACACATTTAAGCGTATTTTTTGTAGATCTTCTCAAGGACAACTTAAGTTTAAAATTTCTTTTCAATCCATACATAAATGGATTTTTGGCGAATTTTTAAAAAAGTCGAACACCCGAGGTGACCAACTTTGAAGGTCCATCAATCACTCTCCCGACCCCTCATGGACCAGTGCTTTTAAAAACCAACTCGAATACTCCTTGACTATCACCATGTCAAATTTCATTCAAATATCTCCAGTCGTTCAAAAGTTAAAGAATTATTTCCAAAAAAAAGCGTCCGTAAACCACTGTGTGACATTTCTGTAGAAAAGTTGACGATAAGGAGACATTTCTATACAAAAGTTGATGATTTGAAGACATTTCTATAGAAAAGTTGAAGATAGGAAGACATTTCTATAGCAAAGTTGACGACTGGAAGACATTTCTATAGAAAAGTTGACGACAGGAAGACATTTCTATAGAAAAGTTGACGACAGGAAGACATTTCTATAGAAAAGGTGACGATAGGAAGACATTTCTATAGAAAAGTTGACGATAGGAAGACATTTCTATAGAAAAGTTGACGATAGGAAGACATTTCCATAGAAAAGTTGACGATAGGAAGACATTTCTATAGAAAAGTTGACGATAGGAAGACATTTCTATAGAAAAGTTGACGATAGGAAGACATTTCTATAGAAAAGTTGACGATAGGAAGACATTTCTATAGAAAAGTTGACGATAGGAAGACATTTCTCTAGAAAAGTTGACGACAGGAAGACATTTCTATAGAAAAGTTGACGACAGGAAGACATTTCTATAGAAAAGTTGACGACAGGAAGACATTTCTATAGAAAAGTTGACGACAGGAAGACATTTCTATAGAAAAGTTGACGACAGGAAGACATTTCTATAGAAAAGTTGACGACAGTAAGACATTTCTATAGAAAAGTTGACGACAGGAAGACATTTCTATAGAAAAGTTGACGACAGGAAGACATTTCTATAGAAAAGTTGACGACAGGAAGACATTTCTATAGAAAAGTTGACGACAGGAAGACATTTCTATAGAAAAGTTGACGACAGGAAGACATTTCTATAGAAAAGTTGACGACAGGAAGACATTTCTATAGAAAAGTTGACGACAGGAAGACATTTCTATAGAAAAGTTGACGACAGGAAGACATTTCTATAGAAAAGTTGACGACAGGAAGACATTTCTATAGAAAAGTTGACGACAGGAAGACATTTCTATAAAAAAGTTGACGACAGGAAGACATTTCTATAGAAAAGTTGACGACAGGAAGACATTTCTATAGAAAAGTTGACGACAGGAAGACATTTCTATAGAAAAGTTGACGACAGGAAGACATTTCTATAGAAAAGTTGACGACAGGAAGACATTTCTATAGAAAAGTTGACGACAGGAAGACATTTCTATAGAAAAGTTGACGACAGGAAGACATTTCTATAGAAAAGTTGACGATAGGAAGACATTTCTATAGAAAAGTTGACAATAGGAACCCATTTCTATAGAAAAGTTGACGATAGGAAGACATTTCTTTAGAAAAGTTGTCCATAGCATGACTTTTCTACAGAAAAATTGTCGACATGTTGACTTTTTATAGAAAAGTGGTCGTTAGAATGACTTTTCTGTAGAAAAGTTGTGGATAAGATGACTTTTCTAGGTTGTCAATATAATGACTTTTCCATAAAAAATTTGTCCATAGGATAACTTTTACTTGGGTATGTTTTCGATAGAATGTCTTTTATATAGAAAAGTTTACGATATGAACTTTTTGCTTTAGAAAAGTTCTCAATATGAGGTTTTTTTATAGAAATGTTTTTCTATATAAGAGCTTAAGATATGGATATTTTTCTATAGAAATGTTGACGATAAAATCGTAGAGCCTTTTCAATTCATATCAATCATTCTGCACCCCCTTACTATATAATAGAACAGAACATATCATCATTCTTCCATAATTTACGTTCCCCACAAAAAAAAAAAAATAATAAAGTCATTGTATTCAAATATATGTCGCACATCTCACAAATGACGATATCCTTAGCACAAAAGTTCATCATTATTGGCGGTGAAAACGTCATAATCGTCATCAAATAATAATAACCACTCAATAGAGTATTAACACTTTAAGTAAGTGTTGTCGTTTGTGTGTTTTTTTCGCTTAACATTGGCTTTTGTTGCAACACTGTATGAGAGAAGATTTTTATGGCAAAGTTCTGTGGAACCAATTTTTTTATTACTTATTATTATTACAACTTAAACTCCTGTTGTCATTGTTTGAGCATTGTATTGAAGTGTGGGATTTTTTGTATGTGTATTCATGTGTGTTTGTGTGTGTATGGAAATTGTTGTTATATGCGAATCTTCACTAAAAATGATTATAGACATCATCCTCATCATACTTATCATTATCTGATATAATCCTATAGTTATTTACATTTAACTATTGAATGATGTGAAATGCGTGGTTGGTTTGAGAAGTGATTATTAAATTAACTACAATTTAACTACATATTACGCCTATTTATCGTAATATAAGTGAATAAAAAATGTTTGTCTTTGAAACTATCGCCTTAGGCGTCCACAATTTTCCTCATAAAACGCTTTTAAGACCCCACTCGCACCTCATAACTTTCTTTATACGAAACGTTTCGTGCTTTAAGTATCCATTTGTTATTGCTATTTAATTTAACTCAAAATGGAATTATGAGTTTTTTATTATAAAATCCAATCAAATTTAATAGCATTTGAATGTAGTGAAGATTAAAATTATTGTACACTTATAAATAAATCCTGTCTATAGTAAAACGGTTTTCATTAAACCTTTTGCATTTATGAATGATATAAATTTATTTTACAATTAAATTTTTTGTATTTAAGTAGATGTACAAAAAATCGAACTTTCTTGGGAGATGTTATACTGACGTTATTTTATGCATGTAATTGTAGATTTCTTGAAGGCCAACTTTCGACATTGCTCGATGGACTCCACAGGAATATTAACAAAATGATGTCAGTCATAACATCTTGCAATATAATTTGATTTAGGATGATGATTGATACCCTTACTCTACTATAAGTCAAGGATAATTGAAGAAGAATCTACCTTTATTTCACATCTGAAATTTTGGCGATTCAATAAAGATACAGAACCTTAGTTTTAGTCTTCAGAAAAAAATATGTTAATCGATTAGAAGATAACAGCGAATCACAAAAGCTCTAAAAATTGAGTGTTTTCGTTTTTCATTGGACAAAAACTAATTTACTTCGGTTTAGCTTCGTGCTCTTATCATAATCATCTGAAAGGCAAAAGTCTCTTCTTTGGGAATAGCGAAAGAAATTCACTGAATTTTACCGATCGTAGAACAAACTTAAACATTTTCTGAAAAAATCACAAAAATTGTTAAACAGATTTTAAGCAAAAAGTGTTGCATACGTGTAGGCTTAGTATTAAGCTTAAGCTTGTAAATTGGTAATTTCTTTATTACATGCTCAAATATGGAATTTATGGAACGCAATTCAGACAGTTTATAGAAATGGCACAGGGCGAAATAAGATATCAATCTGAACTTTTTATACCCTTCACCACCATAGGTGAAAAGGGTATTATATGTTTGTGCTGATGTATATAACGCTTAGAAATATTTTTCTTTTAGTATACCAATAGGCTTAGAATCACTTTCTGAGTCGATTTAGCGATGTCAATCCGTCCGTCTGGCTAGACGGCTGCGTGGCTGGACCCCCGTGTAAACCTTGTAATCAAAGTACAGGTAAAGTAAAGCAATTTTATAGATAATTTTATGAAATTTGATACAGATCATTTTTTTTTTTATATAAGGTCCATGGCTATTGAAATTCGTCAAAATCTGTCCATTATTTATGATACCTCCCATAGGTCCCGCTTCCGGGAATTGCTATTTTGGCCACAACTATCAATATTTTTTCATAAAATTTAAAAAAAATACTGCCTATATAAATCAAAATTACTGTACCAAATTTCTTTGAAATCGGTCTACATTTGACCATAGCTCCCATACAAACTCTTCTATCAAAACGCACTAAATGAGACAAAAATCACCAAAACGCTCGTAAATCTAAAGATAATTAGAATTTTGAGTTTATTTTGTGGATACACAAACATTGGAAATATTTTTGTAAAATTTGGGAATATTTTTCAAAACAGAAATAAATTCTAATATTTAACAAATTTTAGTATATATACTTTTTTGATATTTTCGATCCAAAAAATTTTATATGGAAACATTTTTGATAAAAAAATTGTCTATAGAAAAATTTTTGATAAATAAATTGTCTATAGGAAAATTTTTGATAAAAAAAAATTGTCTATAGAAAAATTTTTGATCAAAAAATTGTTTATAGAAAAATTTTTGTTAAAATATTTTGATTAGAAAAATTTTTGATATTAAAATTTTCTATAGAAAAATTTTTGAAGAAAATTTTCTATAGAAAAATTTTTGATAAAAAAATTTTCTATACAAAAATTTTTGATAAAAAAATTTTCTAAAGAAAAATTTTTGATAAAAAAATATAGAAAAATTTTTAATAAAAAATTTTTTTATAAAAAAATTTTTGATAAAAAAAATTTATTATAGAAAAATTTTTTATCACAAAATTTTCTATAGAAAATTTTTTGTTTATAGAAAAATTTTTAATGAACAATTTTTTGATAAAAAAATTGTCTATAGAAAAATTTGTGATAAAAAAATTGTCCATAGAAAAATTTTTGATAAAAAAATTGTCTATAGAAAAATTTTTGATAAAAAAACTGTCTATAGAAAAATTTTTGATAAATAAATTGTCTATAGGAAAATTTTTGATAAAAAAAAATTGTCTATAGAAAAATTTTTGATCAAACAATTGTTTATAGAAAAATTTTTGTTAAAATATTTTGATTAGAAAAATTTTTGATATTAAAATTTTCTATAGAAAAATTTTTGAAGAAAATTTTCTATAGAAAAATTTTTGATAAAAAAATTTTCTATAGAAAAATTTTTGATAAAAAAATTTTCTAAAGAAAAATTTTTGATAAAAAAATATAGAAAAATTTTTAATAAAAAATTTTTTTATAAAAAAATTTTTAATAAAAAAAAATTTATTATAGAAAAATTTTTTATCACAAAATTTTCTATAGAAAATTTTTTGTTTATAGAAAAATTTTTAATGAAAAATTTTTTGATAAAAAATAAAAAATAAAAATTGTCTATAGAAAAATTTGTGATAAAAAATTGTCCATAGAAAAATTTGTGATAAAAAAAATTGTTTATAGAAAAATTTTTAATAAAAAAATTCTCTATAGAAAGTTTTTTGATAAAAATATTTTCTATAGAAAAATTTTTATTAAAAAAATTTTCTATAGAAAAATTTTTAATAAAAAAATTTCCTATAGAAACATTTTTGATAAATAAATTGTCTATAGAAAAATTTTTGTTAAAAAATTTTGCATATTAAAATTTTCTATAGAAAAATTTTTGTAAGAAAATTTTCTATAGAAAAATTTTTGATAAAAAAATTTTCTATAGAAAAATTTTTGATAAAAAAATATATTATAGAAAAATTTTTTATCACTAAATTTTCCATAGACAATTTTTTGTTAATAAAAAAATTTTTTATAGAAAAATTTGTGATAAAAAAATTGTCTATAAAAAATTTTTAATAAAAAAATTCTCTACAGAAAAATTTGTGATAAAAATACTTTCTATAAAAAATTTTTTTATAAAAAAATTTTCTATAGAAAAAAAGTTGATAAAAAAATTATCTATAGAAAAATTTTTGATAAAAAAATTTCCTATAGAAACATTTTTGTTAAAAAAATTTAATGTAGAAACATTTTTGATAAAAAAAAAATCTGTAGAAAAATTTTTGATAACAAAATTTTCGATTTTGAAAATTTCTATAGAAAAATTTTTGTATGAAAATTTTCTATTGAAAAATTTTGACTAAAAAGTTTTCTATAGAAAAATTTTTGATAAAAAATAAAATATAACATAAAGAATTCGGAATTTAAATGTAGAAAACTTAAAGTTCGAATTGTTGTGAACTACAGGTTACGGAATAACGGTGTATTTTCTCTCTTAACAAATTCGTTTGAGTTAGAGAATGTTCGAAATAGGAAAGTTTGAGTTACGAAAGTCCAACTGCGTTTAGTGCACATTCTTAGGTATTAAATGGTCAATAGTGTCTTATTTTGTCATTTCTGTATTCTTAAGTAAATTTTGTTGTTGCATATCCTTAGGCATTTAAAAAAAACGATTTTTCTAGGAAAAAACTGCAATAACTCAAAAACTTTTTCATGGATTTTTGACTCGTGAGAAAGTTGTTTTAGTTATCTTCTACAATCTTTTATTTGTTTTTCCAAAAACAGAAATCTATTGGTAGTAATTTCACTTAAATCATTAAAAACTCCAATTTTTTCCCATATAAATGGGTCCTAGGAATAAATGTCCTATGTGCCACAGACGGACGGACTTCTTTTAATTGACTCAAGGAGTGATTCAAAGAATATCGGTATACTTAAAGGTAGGTTTCATGCTTATCTATCAGTTACATACATATATCAGCACAAACTGGAAAGGAGTAGTTCCACTTACGGCGATGAAGGGTATACAAATATTTTTCACATAGATTCGTTATATGTTAGAACATCGTATTATTTGAGTACTGTGCAAAATTTATTACATATCTTCCATTTTTTTTTCACCAAAATAAATACAATAATAATTATCATTGGCAAGAGTTACAGCAAAAATATGACAAATACTCATTATTGCTAAATGTACCCAAGGCTATTAATTATGTAAAAACAAAACATCAACAATAATGACAAAAATATTAACAAAAAAATATAAATGTCGTCTGTATTTGCTTACAAAACACAACCTACCAACCTTTGTTTTATAGGCGCACCGATATTCCAGCTCTGAACTCTTATTACCTTGATAAACCAGAACATTTAAACATTTCGAAATACTTTTTATATTCATATTTACCAACAACAACAACAACATCCATCCAACACATACTTACTTTCATTTCTGCTGATACCTTCAATAAAACTCACATCACAATCAAAACACAGTATTTTTATATCCTCACCTCCATAACTGGCGCTGGTCTGTATGTGAGTGTTTCCGTTTCCCTTTTTTGTTCACTTGTTTTTTTTTTATTTTAAGAATTTGTCAAAAACATGTAATTGTATGTGGGAGTGTGTGTATGATTCTATAGTGAGAACAAATAAATAAATGAATGAATGACTAAATGTTGTTGTGTTTACCGTTGGTCCTGGTTGTCGTAGTCGTCGTTTCTTTCGTTTTTGTATTTGAAAATAATTTAACATGTCACTTTTTGTGTTAGATGTAATATCAACACATGTATTTGTGTTCGTTTAATGTACGAGTATGTTGGTTGGATTTTTCTGCAGTATTTACAAAATATTACCAACGTCTGAATGTTATAGAAAAAAAAATCCAGCAAAAATAGCAAAATAAAAGAAAATTTGCAGAAAAAGCCAGCAAAAAAAATTAGAACTAAGAGAATGAACAAAATTACGAGACATCTTTAGATCTATGGCTGGTTGAACATGTTAACGTTAGCGAAGCATAAAGTCACACAGAAAATAGAAAGTCCCTCTGCAGAACTTAACATACTCATCGTCAACATCATCATCTTCAAAAATGTCTCTGCATTTTTACAGCAAAAATGCCACATCTTAACGAACAATCAGAAAGGACATCAGAAGGATTGATAGGGAGTGTAAAAGTAAAACAAAAACATTGTATGTACTTGTAGAGGTAATATCCTGCCCAAATTGTAATAGTGTTGCGTAAATAAGGATAGGTACTATATGTATACGAATACTATGACATATACTAAGACATACACTAAGATATAGAGTAAGACACAGACTAAGACATAAACTAAGATATAGACTAAGGCATAGACTAAGACATAGACTAAAACATAGACTAAGACATAGACTAAGACATAGACTAAGATATAGAGTAAGACATAGACTTAGACATAGACTAAGACATAGACTAACACATAGACTAAGACATAGACTAAGACATAGACTAAGACATAGACTAAGACATAGACTAAGACATAGACTAAGACATAGACTAAGACATAGACTAAGACATAGACTAAGACATAGACTAAGACATAGACTAAGACATAGACTAAGACATAGACTAAGACATAGACTAAGACATAGACTAAGACATAGACTAAGACATAGACTAAGACATAGACTAAGACATAGACTAAGACATAGACTAAGACATAGACTAAGACATAGACTAAGACATAGACTAAGACATAGACTAAGACATAGACTAAGACATAGACTAAGACATAGACTAAGACATAGACTAAGACATAGACTAAGACATAGACTAAGACATAGACTAAGACATAGACTAAGACATAGACTAAGACATAGACTAAGACATAGACTAAGACATAGACTAAGACATAGACTAAGACATAGACTAAGACATAGACTAAGATATAGACTAAGACATAGACTAAGACATAGACTAAGACATAGACTAAGACATAGACTAAGACATAGACTAAGACATAGACTAAGACATAGACTAAGACATAGACTAAGACATAGACTAAGACATAGACTAAGACATAGACTAAGACATAGACTAAGACATAGACTAAGACATAGACTAAGACATAGACTAAGACATAGACTAAGACATAGACTAAGACATAGACTAAGACATAGACTAAGACATAGACTAAGACATAGACTAAGACATAGACTAAGACATAGACTAAGACATAGACTAAGACATAGACTAAGATATAGACTAAGACATAGACTAAGACATAGACTAAGACATAGACTAAGACATAGACTAAGACATAGACTAAGACATAGACTAAGACATAGACTAAGACATAGACTAAGACATAGACTAAGACATAGACTAAGACATAGACTAAGACATAGACTAAGACATAGACTAAGACATAGACTAAGACATAGACTAAGACATAGACTAAGACATAGACTAAGACATAGACTAAGACATAGACTAAGACATAGACTAAGACATAGACTAAGACATAGACTAAGACATAGACTAAGACATAGACTAAGACATAGACTAAGACATAGACTAAGACATAGACTAAGACATAGGCTAAGACATAGACTAAGACATAGACTAAGACATAGACTAAGACATAGACTAAGACATAGACTAAGACATAGACTAAGACATAGACTAAGACATAGACTAAGACATAGACTAAGACATAGACTAAGACATAGACTAAGACCTAGACTAAGACATAGACTAAGACATAGACTAAGACATAGACTAAGACATAGACTAAGACCTAGACTAAGACATAGACTAAGACATAGACTAAGACATAGACTAAGACATAGACTAAGACATAGACTAAGACATAGACTAAGACATAGACTAAGACATAGACTAAGACATAGACTAAGGCATAGACTAAGACATAGACTAAGACATAGACTAAGACATAGACTAAGACATAGACTAAGACAAAGGCTAAGACATAGTCTAAGACATAGACTAAGACATAGACTAAGACATAGACTAAGACATAGACTAAGACATAGACTAAGACATAGACTAAGACATAGACTAAGACATAGAATAAGACATAGACTAAGACATAGACTAAGACATAGACTAAGACATAGACTAAAATATTAACTCACAAGTAGGGTAAATGTTCTTATAAATAAATAAAAAATCATTAAGATTTTTCCGGATGTAATAGAACGGAAGTCCCAGCAATTAAAACTATCATCATTAGTACTCCCCCAGAAAACGTCACTAACACAAGCCAAAAAGTTTTGAAGATTCTTGTCAGCTTTAAGAATGTGTGTATGTGTGTAAATCCTTATAAAAATATAAGTATAAATGTTTAAGTGGAAGTCCGTCCCACCTTTCGTGTACCAGTTGTACAAGTAAGTAACAAAAATTTTAGCTAGTTTCTAAAATGTCGAAAAAACTTTATGTCATGTAGGTGTTATCTTTGTATCTCAAAAACCTTAAAAGAAAAATAGACAAATCAAACAAAACTGCAAATGACAATGTAATGTCTGTAATGGTAAATGATTATGTTGTCAAAGACGTGAAAACATTTTGTTACTTCTAGTGATTGTCAGGAAAAAAAAATTGAGTAAAGTTGGGGAATTCTGTACAAAGTAAATGTTGGACATGGAAAAAGTAATGGGAAGAAAAAAATCTAGAAAAGCCACAGAAAATTTTTAGTAGTTTATTTATTTTGTTGCTTTGAGGGCTAGTAAGAGGCAGAGGTGGGGAAAATATAGCTAGTCTTTAAAAATTGTACAAAATTCTATAAAAATTATATTTAAATAAATTTTAAAACTTTTAATATAAGCAGAGGAGTTGTGGATAATGTGGTATAACTATTTTTTCATCGGATAATCTATTTGAGAAAAAACTAGTCACACAGATGGTGTGCAGTGAGACTTATATGTTATATATTTTCAGATTATCCCAAAAGTATGCACGTTTCAGAAATATCTTAAATTTTGATCGATATCGAATGCGGTGCTTTTCATTAAAAAAAAACGATTGTATATGAAAAAATTTCCATTTTATATAAAAAATTTTAGTAGTTACAAATTTGATATCTTCTTTCTTTAAAAAGCATTTTAACTAAAACAAAGGGGCTTAAAATTATAAATATAATCGATTTGATATGAAAAATTTCAAGTTTATATAAAAAAAATTGGTTTTGTTCTAAAGTTGCGCCTTGTCTTCATTTAAAAGTCTTTTAACGAAGTACCTGAAGTTTTAAAAAATAATCGATTTTATACAAGAAATGTTGGTGATACTAAAGCTTAAAGTGTTTAAAAAAAATAGCTTTTTCTACAACTTATATATATTTCGATTTTCGTTGTAGTTTTTTAAAAACCTTTTTTTGTTTCCAATCCTAAATTTCTAATCATTCAACCATAAGAAATCGATTATGGTTTTACAGACACTTGAAGCTTTTAAGCTACTTTGTTCGCTAGAGGATATTGGAAAAAAAATCTTAAACTTATATAATGTCCACTTTATATTTTCATCTTTCTTCTTGTTTTGCCTACTCATACACTTAACAGTATTTTCACTGGTCGCTTCTGTTTCTTTGCTTTCCATGGTCCATGTTCATTCAAGCCTTCGATTCATTTCATTTCCTATTTCTATTTAGTTTCATATTTGCTTTTGCTCCTGTTTAGTTGTCGTTATACCTTTTGGGTATATTTGTTTGTGACATTCCATACGTTACGGTTTACTTAACACATTATTTCATTATATCTTTTTGTTTGCTTGTATTTTTCAAAAAATCTTCATTGTAGTTGTCGTTGTCATAATCTCACTCGTCATCAGCATCATCAGTAGCAACAACAGCAGCAGCAGCGACATTCATAGTTTCTTCATAAAATGTGTTGAAGTTTTAACGTTCGTTAGTGCCTCAAACTGAATGTATGACTACTTACTCATTCACTTTCTTGTCTACAAAGCTAAAGAAATAATACGAGGAATCCATTTAAATCTCACTATAGCACTTAAGTGGTATAATATCGTCATCACGTTAAGAATTTTTATACATCCGCTTTTTCCTGCACTTATATCTATTTATGTATCAGGTATTTGTTAAAGATATGTTTCTGCTTTTCCATAGATACTTGTATTTAAGTTACTAAGTCAGTTTTAAGCTTTTATATACTTTTGAGTACATTCCTGATATACTTGTGGAATTAAAGCACAAAATTTAAGAAATTTGATTTTTAAAAAATAGACAAAGAATATATAAGAAAACTTTCATCAAAATTTTTGTATAAGAAAAATTTCACCAAAATTTTTCTGTAAGAAAAATTTTTTAGAATTTGTCTTTAAGAAAAATTTGATCAAAATTTTTTTATAAAAAAATTTTCATCAAAATTTTTCTATAAGAAAAATTTTCATCAAAATTTTTCTATAAATGTTGTAAGAAAATGTTATTAAAAATTTTTCTATAAGAAAAATTTCATAAAAATTTTTCTTTGAAACTAATTCATCAATATTTATCTAAAAAAAAAAAGTTTCATCAAAATTTTTCTAAAAGAAAAATTTCACGAAAATTTTTCTATAGGAAAAATTTTATAAAAATTTTTCTGTAAGAAAAATTTCACCAAAATTTTTCTATAAGAAAAATTTCCCCAAAATTTTTCTAAAAGAAAAATTTCATCAAAATTTTTACTATAAGAAAAATTTCATCAAAATTTTTACTATAAGAAAAATTTCATAAAAATTTTTCTATAAGAAATATTTCATCAAAATTTTTGTATAAGAAAAATTTCAACAAAATTTTTGTTAAACAAAATATCTATCAAAATGTTTCTTCAAAAATGTTTCTATAAAAAAAATTTCACCAAATTTTTTCTATAAAAAAAATTTCACCAAAATTTTTGTATAAGAAAAATTTCAACAAAATTTTTGTTAAACAAAATATCTATCAAAATGTTTCTATAAAAAAAATTTCACCAAAATTTTTCTATAAAAAAAATTTCACCAAAATTTTTCTATAAAAAAAATTTCACCAAAATTTTTCTATAAAAAAAATTTCACCAAAATTTTTCTATAAAAAAAATTTCACCAAAATTTTTCTATAAAAAAAATTTCACCAAAATTTTTCTATAAAAAAATTTACCAAAATTTTTCTATAAAAAAAATTTCACCAAAATTTTTCTAGAAAAAAAAAATTTCACCAAAATTTTTCTATAAGAAAAATTTCATCAAAATTTTTCTATAAGAAAAATTTTATCAAAATTCTTCTATAAAAAAAATTTTATCAAAATTTTTCTACAAATTTTTTTATAAGAAAAATGTCATCAAAATTTTTCATAGCAAAAATTTCAACAAAATTTGTCAATTTTGCTATAAGAAAAATTTTATGAAAATTTTTCAATAAGAAAAATTTCATCAAAATTTTCATTAAAATTTTTCCATAAGAAAAATTTCATAAAAATTTGTTTATAAGACAAATTTCATCAAAATTATTCTATATGAAAAATTTTATGAAAATTTTTCTATAACAAGAATTATTCATTAAAATTTTTCTATAACAAGAATTTTTTCATAATTTTTCTATAAGTCTAAGATTATAGACTTAGGATTATAGACTTAGGACTTAGTTTATTTCTTAGTCCATGTCTTAGTCTATGTCTTAGTCTATGTCTTAGTCTAGGTCTTAGTCTAGGTCTTAGTCTATGTTTTAGTCTATGTCTTAGTCTATGTCCTAGCCTATGTCTATGTCTTAGTCTTTGTCTTAGTATATGTCTTAGTCTATCAAAAGTATTCGATAGAAAACAAATTTGATCTGCTATTTTTTTTATAGAAAAATATTGACGAAATTTTTCCTATAGAAAAATTTTGATGAAATTTTTTTTTAAAGAAAAGTTTCAATGAATTTTTTTTCTACATAAATAAAAAGAGACTAAGGCTATTTGAATACAAACGTTTCCTTGGCTATTCGATTTTCGACAAAAGCCTTAATAATTTTCAATTCTAAAAAGGTACTACAAAAAAATCCTTGAACTTTAATAAATAGCCACAAATACAAAAAACAGAATAATTACTTTTGTTTCCAAAGTGGTTCATTATGATTAATAATAATGCCATTGAAAATTAATGTTATTTCAAAATTGCAGCTAAAAACTCTTAATGAAAACTGAATTTTTTTGAAAAAAAAAGTTAGTAACAAAATTCTTTTTTTGAGCTGAAACTAAAAAACCAGCAACCACTCATCCTTCAAAACGCTTTAGTCAAAAACTATTTCCTGTTAATAGTTTTTAAACGGATTTTTTTTGTTGTTCATTTTTCGCTGTTAGTTTTCCTTATTTTGAACATTTTCAGTTTTTTTTATACAATATTATAATTTAAAGTATGTTATAAACAAGCAATTTGTGCTTATATTAGTGATTTTTATGATGCATAAAGTTTGCTACATTTTCATAGGAAAATACTACAACTCACTATACCCTAAGTCCTTTAACAGACATTTACTTCGCTCTGCTCTACCAGAGGTACAATGTTCTCTAACAATATTTGGAAAATCAGGATGCACTGAAAGGGGTCGGGCGACAATGCATTTTTATTTGATGGTCCCTTTTTATTGTTATTTCTAGCAACGAAAAGGGTTGTAGATGTTTTTATAAAGATTCTTAGTCTGTCCCTCCATCAGTCTGTCCTTCCGCACTTCCATCTACTTATTTTTCCGTCTGTCCTTCTTTTTGCTGATTTGCATAAAATTTTGAATAAAGGTATCCCCATTATCGTTCTAGATGTTTTGTTTTCGATGTAATTTTTTGTTTGCATTTGTATTATTTTGTGAACATTAATGCATACTAATATATTGTTTGTTGTTATTTTTGTAGCTTTTGTTGCTGTTGAGTATTGTTTGTGTTTTCAATGTTCTTCACAGCGTCCCGTCATATTGACTTTAGCTTGTTTCTTCCACTTAAATACCCTTTACCAGAAGTTAATAGTGCCATAGCCATGTCTTAGCCTATGTCTTAGTCTATGTCTTAGTCTATGTCTTAGTCTATGTCTTAGTCTATGTCTTAGTCTATGTCTTAGTCTATGTCTTAGTCTATGTCTTAGTCTATGTCTTAGTCTATGTCTTAGTCTATGTCTTAGTCTATGTCTTAGTCTATGTCTTAGTCTATGTCTTAGTCTATGTCTTAGTCTATGTCTTAGTCTATGTCTTAGTCTATGTCTTAGTCTATGTCTTAGTCTATGTCTTAGTCTATGTCTTAGTCTATGTCTTAGTCTATGTCTTAGTCTATGTCTTAGTCTATGTCTTACTCTTTGTCTTAGTCTATATCTTATTCTATGTCTTAGTCTATGTCTTAGTCTATGTCTTAGTCTATGTCTTAGTCTATGTCTTAGTCTATGTCTTAGTCTATATCTTAGTCTATGTCTTAGTCTATGTCTTAGTCTATGTCTTAGTCTATGTCTTATTCTATGTCTTATTCTATGTCTTAGTCTATGTCTTAGTCTATGTCTTAGTCTATGTTTTAGTCTATATCTTATTCTATGTCTTAGTCTATGTCTTACTCCTTATCTTAGTCTATGTCTTATTCTATGTCTTATTCTATGTCATAGTCTATGTCTTAGTCTATGTCTTAGTCTATGTCTTAGTCTATGTCTTAGTCTATGTCTTAGTCTATGTCTTAGTCTATGTCTTAGTCTATGTCTTAGTATATGTCTCAGTCTATGTCATAGTCTATGTCTTAGTCTATGTCTAAGTCTATGTCTTAGTATATGTATTAGTCTATGTCTTATTCTATGTCTTTTTCTATGTTTTAGTCTATGTCTTATTCTATGTCTTATTCTATGTCTTATTCTATGTCTTATTCTATGTCTTAGTCTATGTCTTAATCTATGTCTTAGTCTATGTCTTAGTCTATGTCTTAGTCAATGTCTTAGTCTATGACTTAGTCTATTTCTTAGTCTATGTCTTAGTCAATGTCTTAGTCTATGACTTAGTCTATTTCTTAGTCTATGTCTTACTCTTTGTCTTATTCTATGTCTTATTCTATGTCTTAGTCTATGTTTAGTCCATGTCTTAGTCTATATCTTAGTATATGTCTTAGTCTATGTCTTAGTCTATGTCTTAGTCTGTGTCTTAGTCTATGTCTTAGTCTATGTCTAAGTCTATGTCTTAGTCTATGTCTTAGTCTATGTCTTAGTCTATGTCTTAGTCTATGTCTTAGTCTATGTCTTAGTCTATGTCTTAGTCTATGTCTTAGTCTATGTCTTAGTCTATGTCTTAGTCTATGTCTTAGTCTATGTCTTAGTCTGTGTCTTAGTCTATGTCTTAGTCTGTGTCTTAGTCTATGTCTTAGTCTATGTCTTAGTCTATGTCTTAGTCTATGTCTTAGTCTATGTCTTAGTCTATGTCTTAGTCTATGTCTTAGTCTATGTCTTAGTCTGTGTCTTAGTCTATGTCTTAGTCTGTGTCTTAGTCTATGTCTTAGTCTATGTCTTAGTCTATGTCTTAGTCTATGTCTTAGTCTATGTCTTAGTCTATGTCTTAGTCTATGTCTTAGTCTATGTCTTAGTCTATGTCTTAGTCTATGTCTTAGTCTATGTCTTAGTCTATGTCTTAGTCTGTGTCTTAGTCTATGTCTTAGTCTGTGTCTTAGTCTATGTCTTAGTCTATGTCTTAGTCTATGTTTTAGTCTATATCTTATTCTATGTCTTAGTCTATGTCTTACTCCTTATCTTAGTCTATGTCTTATTCTATGTCTTATTCTATGTCATAGTCTATGTCTTAGTCTATGTCTTAGTCTATGTCTTAGTCTATGTCTTAGTCTATGTCTTAGTCTATGTCTTAGTCTATGTCTTAGTCTATGTCTTAGTATATGTCTCAGTCTATGTCATAGTCTATGTCTTAGTCTATGTCTAAGTCTATGTCTTAGTATATGTATTAGTCTATGTCTTATTCTATGTCTTTTTCTATGTTTTAGTCTATGTCTTATTCTATGTCTTATTCTATGTCTTATTCTATGTCTTATTCTATGTCTTAGTCTATGTCTTAATCTATGTCTTAGTCTATGTCTTAGTCTATGTCTTAGTCAATGTCTTAGTCTATGACTTAGTCTATTTCTTAGTCTATGTCTTAGTCAATGTCTTAGTCTATGACTTAGTCTATTTCTTAGTCTATGTCTTACTCTTTGTCTTATTCTATGTCTTATTCTATGTCTTAGTCTATGTCTTAGTCTATGTCTTAGTCTATGTCTTAGCATATGTCTTAGTCTATGTCTTAGTCTATGTCTTAGTCTGTGTCTTAGTCTATGTCTTAGTCTATGTCTAAGTCTATGTCTTAGTCTATGTCTTAGTCTATGTCTTAGTCTATGTCTTATTCTATGTCTTAGTCTATGTCTTAGTTTATGTCTTACTCTTTGTCTTAGTCTATATCTTATTCTATGTCTTAGTCTATGTCTTAGTCTATATCTTCGTCCATGTGTTAGTCTACGTCTTAGTCTATGTCTTAGTCTATGTCTTAGTCTATGTCTTAGTCTATGTCTTAGTCTATGTCTTAGTCTATGTCTTAGTCTATGTCTTAGTCTATGTCTTAGTCTATGTCTTAGTCTATGTCTTAGTCTTAGTCTATGTCTTAGTCTATGTCTTAGTCTATGTCTTAGTCTATGTCTTAGTCTATGTCTTAGTCTATGTCTTAGTCTATGTCTTAGTCTATGTCTTAGTCTATGTCTTAGTCTATGTCTTAGTCTATGTCTTAGTCTATGTCTTAGTCTATGTCTTAGTGTACGTCTTATTCTATGTCTTAGCCTATGTCTTAGTCTATGTCTTATTCTATGTCTTATTCTATGTCTTATTATATGTCTTAGCCTATGTCTTAGTCTATGTCTTAGTCTATGTCTTAGCCTATGTCATAGCCTATGTCTTTGTCTATGTCTTATTCTATATCTTAGTTTATGTCTTAGTCTATATCTTAGTCTATTTCTTAGTCTATGTTTTAGTCTATGTTTATGTATTAGTTATGTCTTAGTCTATGTCTTAGTCTAAATCTTAGTCTTTGTCTTAGAATATGACTTTGTATCAACGCCACGGAAATCTGTAGCATATTTTCAGATTCGTTGTTTCCCTTTAAATATATTTTTTGTCAATCTTTCAGATTTTTTGTTTGTTTTGTGTTTTTGTATATTATTTTTTTTTTTCAAATTTTGCTTCTTTACTTTTGATGCATCAAGACGAGACATCATCAGTTTTTTGTCCCAACAATGTCATCATTTTCGTCTGCTGCAGCAGCTACATCTTGATAATTCTAGTGCACAACAAAAAAACAATAAAAGTTTCAGACAATTTACTAGAGGAAGTTGCAGTTTGATTTTTTGCTGCTTTCGTTTGATGAGTTTCTATTGAAATAGGAAATTTTAAATACAAACAAGGAAAAAAAATTGCAATAAAAACATTTTAAAGGTAAATTTGTTTACGCCGGATATTATTTAAAATTTTCAGAAATTGTATAGTTTTTGCACCCGGAAGTAATTTGAGTTTATGAGGAAGTGGAGGTTATTGTTAGAAACTATTAAAATAAGTCTTGGTGTTAGTGGCAGATGAATAGAAAATTAAGGATTTCGATACTAAGGATTTTAAATGTATCAATATGAATTGATAAACAAATAAATACTATAGTAAAACGAAATTTAATTTTTACTTCACCATAGTTCGAATTTGTTAGTCTCTTGATTATGTTAACGTTTTATAACTTTGAAACTTATAACTTTGTAGTTTAAATTTAAAATGTTGTTTCTATGAAATCGGTTCAGAAATATGTGTAATATCGTAAAAAAAATCTATAAAACGCTAGATATGCTAACTAATTGATCATTGCTCAGAATAAATAGCAAACGCAGCTGTTTAAATAGTGGATGCTTAAAATCCAGCTAAACTGTTGGACATCTCTTATCCGTTTTCAATGTTCGTTTCAAAATAATATTTTCTTTCAAATTTAAGTTCATTTGGGAATAACCTTTCAAATATCATTGTTTTTAATATTGATTATTTTAACATTTTTTTACAAATTACTAGCCGCTTCGACCCGTCGTTGGCCGGGTTGGTAGTAAAAGATTTTTACTTATTGCTACGTTAACCCTTTTCTTAAAAATTAACAATTATGATATATTTTTTTTATATTTATAGATTATCAAAAAACTATCAAAAAATCGTCAAATAGTAATCAAACATTCGTCAGTCAATCATCAAACAATCATCAAATAATCGAAAAAAAAAAAATCATCAAACTACCTTCATAATCTATAGTTAATTGTAAAACAATTATCAAACAATTATGAAAAATCTTCAAATATCCATCAGTCAATCAACCATCAAACAACTGTAAAGCGATTGTCAAACAAACATCACATAATCATGAAAAATCTTTAAACAATCGTCAGTCAAACTTTTATCAAATCATATAACCAATGTCCGTGCAGCCATTTTCCGATTTTAGATAAATCAAAAAATAGGAGGTAAAAATGGGCATGATCAATTTTTCTTTATGTAGAATCCTAACTTAACTTAAAAAAAAACAATTAGAAAAAAAATATGTCTTCATCGGTGGAGCCGTTCTTAAGTGATACAATTTTAAAGAAAAATGGAATTTTATCCCCATTTTATCCATTTTCAAAAAAAGCGAAAATCTATCCTATAGTAAGAAAATATTTAAAACTTTAATTAATTCGGTTAAATTGTTTCGATCTTATCATCCATATTTCTCATTTTTATACCCACTATCAAAAATATTGGGGAGTATATTGAGATTGTCATTCCATTTGTAATTTCCTTAATATTGGCTTAAAAATCAAAAACGATATATATTCTGAATCCTTATGAAATTCTAAGACGATTGAGCGATGTCCGTCTGTCTGTCTGTCTGTTGAAATCACGATAACGCCTAAACGCAAGGAGCTAGCTCAATCAAACTTAGTAAAAACATTCTTCATCTCTGATAAAATTTCGGTATTGAAATTGGGCAAAATCGAATAACATTTCACCATGGCTCCCGTAAAACCTCGCCTATGCTAATAGCGATTATCATTGGTATATAGAAGTTTTATATAAGCCTTAGGCAGCATATAAAATTTCATCAAAATCGGTTTACATTTAGTCATAGTTCCCATACAAAAAACTTACGGGAACAGCCTAAATTTCACCTAAAATACACTTAAATGACAATAAATCTACAACTATAACAGATATAACCACTAAATTTAGCACTTGTATCAATGCCAACCAGTGTGTAAAATTTCGTCACAATCGGTCACCATTTGACCATGGCTCTCATATAAAAAACTTACGGAAACACAAAAATACAAAAAGAAATGGGGGGTCCGCCTGTCCATCAGATAAAAGCGCGATAGCTCTAGCGATAGCGCTTTAACGAAAAGGGTTACAGCAACAAAACTAAGTCTTATGTGAATACCAGCCAGTGTGCAAATTTTTGTTACAATCGGTTACTCTTTGACCATAGCTCCCATATAAAAGACTTACGGAAACATAAAAATACAAATAGAAAATACGGTTTATGTCCGTCTTTCCGTCAGATAAAAGCGCGATAGCTGCTTTACTACAAGAGCTAGAGAGACAACATTTAACAAAAGTATTTCTAATAAGTTATGGAAGTTGTATACTGAAAATGGGGCAAATCGGTTCACATTTAGTTAGAGTTCCCATATAACCCCGATCCGGGGAACACATGATTGCTGATAAATTGAATACAATCGTAATATCTATGACAACTAAATTAAGAACAGAAAAGTTTTATGTAACTTCTGATCAGTATGTAAAATTTTATAGGAATCGGTCCATATTTAACTATAGCTTTCATATAAAAAAAAACACTCCCGGAAACCAAAAAAATGTAGCAAAGGCCAGTTAAATTAGAAACTATGACAGCTATGGCCGCTAAATTTTGCAAGAATAGCTAGTGTTTAAAACCTTGATACAATCTGTCAACATTTGGCTATAATTTTGATGTATATAACATCCCTTTTTTATATCTACAATCAAAAAGATTCGGAGGTACAAGCAGCATATTATGATTGCACCAATGTCCAGACTTTATATACGTTGCATGCATTAGGAACTCCTAAAAATATATATGGACCTGTCGTATTACATCATCGAGTTTGGCCAAACTACATATTAAGCACGACGAAAAGTATTTAACAACTAAATTAATGTAAAACCATATCAGGTTACGATATCGAATTTTATTCAAAGTAAATACTAAGGAAACCACTTACATACTTTTAAATGTTGAACTATAAAGCTACTGCAACCGAAGTTATTGCAAATATTTTACCAACAATACCAACTACATAGCGTAACAACTTTTTTCCAATTTGGTCCACGTTTTGAATTTGCTGCACCCTCATAGATATATTAGATATATTTCTAAATTTAACACAACTTGATGGTGGGTATATAAGATTCGGCACAGCCGAATATAACACTCTTACTTGTTATATCTACAATCAAAAAGATTTGGAGGTACATTCATTATACGAAATTTGATAGCTATCAATCAATGTTAAGTCCAGACTTTATATACGGTGGATGTATTAGGAACTTATTATTAACATGTTTAGCCTTATTATTAAGCACACCGAAAATTATTTAACGGTTCATTAATGTAAAACTATACCGGTAATGAGACAAAATTTTGTGCAAAGTAAATACTAGGGAAACTATTTTTAAAATTTGAACAATAAAGCTTCTTCTTCTGTTATCCTTGACTCCTAGTGGAGCATAGGGCCTCAATCATCCTTTTATATCGAACTCTATTGCGAGATGTTAGGCATACATCATTCCATGAATAGTTTGCTGCTTGTAACTCCGCATCAATTGACCGTCTCCACGTTCTAGTAGGTGCACCAACACGAGGGCCGCTTCCTTGTGGATTCCAACGAAGCGCTTGTCGAGCAATGTTGGTATTTGGCCTTCGAAGTGTGTGGCCTATCCATCGCCATTTCCGTTGACATACCTCTATAGAAGAAGGGATTTGGTTTGTAGCGTTCAGTAGATCTTCATTTCTTATTCGATTTGGCCACCATATATTAAGGATTTGCCGCAAGCATTTGTTTGCAAAGGTTTGCAGGCGCTTATCGATGGCATTTGTGCGTTTCCAAGTTTCGCAGCCGTAATACAAGATGGACTTGACATTCGAGTTATATATTCGTAACTAAGTTGTTGTTGATATTTGCCGAGATTTCCATATAGTTCGGAGAATGCCGAATGCAGATTTTGCCTTATTAATACGCGATTCAATATCCTCATCGGCGCCACCTTTTGTAGATACCAAACTACCAAGATAATTAAAGGTACCTACACAACCAATACCCTCGTTATCCACATTGATGTGTGGCGACGGGTTTGCGCCATAGCCTCCAGGCATAATCTTTATCTTGGAGATATTGATTTCCAGCCCAGCTGCCCGAGATTCAACAGTAATAGCGCTAGTGTTTTCTTGAAGGTGAGCTGGTCTTTGGCTTAGAAGATATACGTCATCGGCGTATTCCAAGTCCTCGAGTTGCTTAAATAAAGCTACTGCTACCGAACTAAGTCCAAAGATTTTACCAAAAACTCCACTAGCGTAACACTTTTTTGAATTTTAAATTAGGTGCACCCTAAGATATGATGTATTTATATATATATATATATATATATATATATATAGAATGGCTCTCTAAAACGGCTCTAACGATTTTGATAAAATTTGGACAGTGGGTATCTTTTTAGATGTATAGGTCGAAGAAGAAGGGACTTTTGGAACTTTTACCTCTAAGAAGGTAAAAACGGGTAAAAAGGGGAAAAAATCGAAAACGCTATATCTCCTAAAGTAATAGGTATAGAAACAAAATTAAAATTACGTTTTAAACAGCTATGAAAATAAGCGGACAGGTGTTTGGTACTTTTTTGAAACTATGTCCGATAGGTGGTAAAAAAGGGTGAAAATAGTTTTTTTGGCACCTTTTTAAACCACTCTTATATTTTAAACTAAAGAATATAGAAAGAAACTTGGTACTGCAATCAATAGATATAAAAGAAACATGAAACACGTATTTGGTACTTTTTTGATTTTGGAGCCAAAATGGGTAAAAAGGGATAAAATGATAACTTAACATCTCCAAAGTAATATGAATAGGAACATTATACATTATGTTAAATGCGTTTTAAAAAAATGTACCGAATTCAATTGGCACCAAAAAAGTACCAAATATACATATGGATCTTTCAGCAATTAGGGAATAAAAAGGGGGAAAAATTAATATTATTTTAAAGAAATGAATGTTTGTCTGTATGTATGTTCTTTATAGAATAGTAAACTGTGAATTTGATTATGTTATGCTCTTTAGCGAAGATGTTGCGGATAAGCCGGCGAAGGTTTTAAAGTTGATACGACTAATTTCCGACAGATGGCGCCACCGAAAATTACTAAAAATTAATTAAATCGTAAACTGTACATTTGATCATGCTATGATCTTTAGCAAAGTTGTAGCGCATGAGCCGACGAAGGCTTTTTAGTTGGTATGAATAATTTCCGACAGGTGGCGCTACAGAAACTTACTCAAAGTCAATTTAATCGTAATCTGTACATTTAATCATGCTACAATCTTTAGCAAAGTTGTTGCACATGAGCCGACGAAGGTTTCTTAGTTGGTATGGAGAAATCTCGACTGGTGGCGCCACTGAAATTTACCCAAAGTCAATTTAATCGTATGCTGTACATTTAATCATGCTATAATCTTCAGCAAAGTTGTTACGGATAAGCCGAAGAAGGTTTATGAATTGGAATGAGCAAAGTCCGACAGGTGGCGCCACAGAAAATTACTCAAAATGAATTAAATCGTAAACTGTGCATTTGATCATGTTATAATCATAAGCAAAGTTGTTACGAATAATCAGACAAAGGTTTCTTATATGGTATGAACAACTTCAGGTGGCGCCACTGCAAACTACTCAAAATGAATTAAATCGTAAACTGTGCATTTGATCAGACTATAATCTTTAGCAAAGTTGTTGCACATGAGTCGACGGAGGTTTCTGTTGATATGAATAATTTCCAAAATTATTCAAAATGAGTTAAACTGTAAACTATGCAACTATGTGTTGGTCGGACAAAATAAATCAAATAATTCAAAATTAACTGCATATTTCTACAATGTCTTTCCTCTAAATTTATTTTAGCACTTTATAATATAAAATATATAAAAACTTTAAAATTTGCCTCAAAATGCTTATCATAAAGCTCCGAGCAAGGCTCGGTCAACCAGGTACTGTTTCTTAATTTAACAAAATTTAACGATTCATTTGTACGGATTTTGTTGTACTTAAATGTGTCCCATTGTCGTTCTACACTAGATACCAGAATATTAGCACATCGATTGTGCTATCGAATGGCGTTTCTTAATTTACATATTTCTTTTGGAGCAAAAAGATATTCGCTTTAAAAGTGCTGTGACGGACGCTACAAAAAATGGAAGTGACTTTTTTTCAACACGTATTTCTGTAAATTTTATCAAATCGGTCATAGTTATAACAAAATTGTAAATGCATTGAAGATAGAGGAAAATCAGAGGATTACAAAACAGCTTTTACAAAATATTTTTAAGTTTCCAGTTTCACCAAAACTCCATAAATGTACTGTTACGGACGCTACGTGACGGACGATATAGTTTTTACTTGAATGTTTTTTATTAGGAAAAAATTCATATTTCATATTTTTTTTAAGGACTCGTTAACCAGTAAAAATAATGGTTTTATTTGTTCCCGAATTTCCTTCCGTTTCATGTTCGCGGTTAAAATGCGATTTTTGGGCACAATTTAATATTTCACAAAACGGCTAAATAAATATATATATTTCTTTAATGTTTTACCCTTTTGACATCTTTTTCTTCATACCAAGAATGCTGCGGCTAGCTGTTAGAGTGTCCCAAAAATCAGAAAAAAATGAAATTTCAAAATCATCAAATTTGCCCCACTGTGTATTTTTTTAACACCTAATATCTTAAATTTAATCTGTGGATATAGACAGTGTTGTTGCTTTCTGAATAAGACAGACATGTGTTCGTAAATTTTGTATTTAATAAATATTATTTTGTAAAAAATATATACTGTGACGGA
Source organism: Stomorhina lunata (assembly GCA_933228675.1). Classification (NCBI taxonomy): domain Eukaryota; kingdom Metazoa; phylum Arthropoda; class Insecta; order Diptera; family Rhiniidae; genus Stomorhina; species Stomorhina lunata. The sequence continues at coordinate 24,576,388 of OW121740.1, forward strand.
CGCTACACACTTTCCTCTACATATTATTTTGTATTGAGGCCCTATGCTCCACTGGGAGTCAAGGATAACAGAAGAAGAATTATTTTGTAAAATGCTATTTAAACATCTATATATTTTTAGCCTAATATTAAGAATACTATAAGTTCTCTTTACGAACCAAGTTCAATTGGAGAAAAAATAAAAATTGCATTAGTCAAATTAAAAAAACCTTTTTTTCTGTGACGGACGCTACACACTGTGCCATTTTTTACTTGACGTTATTTATATCACTCCAGTTACTTTTGATGGGGTCTTTTATATCTAATAGTATAAAATTAAGCAGACTTTGAGCCCCTACTGAAACTTGATACCTAAACGGATGTTTTTGCGATTTTTATGAACTTTAAAAAAACCCATTATTTTAAAAAATGTATAAAATTGGAGATGGTTGCAACTAAGGACCTGCTATTAACGAAAAGAGCAATCAAAAATTGTATCCATTATATATTATAAAGGATCAATATATGGTAAATTTTTCCATAAATACAAATACGCAATTTTGACAGTTTTAAAATTTTGTCCTTGGTTTAAGGTTTTTCGGATTTGCCCATATATAACCCATATATATCTTCTACTAGACTTTGGTATAAAATTTATAATGATTTTCTCTTCTTTCCATTTTAAATAAAACTCATTTGCTTAAATTTTTTAATTATTAAATTTTTTTATTTTCTTCTTTGTTTTATTACTTTCATTTGTTTTCCTCTTCCTGCTTCTTATAATCTCAAATTATTCCTTGTTTTTTTTTTGTTTGTCATTTATTTTCTCTTTATAATTATTGATTTTTGTTTTGTTTTTATATATTAACTTAACTAATTTAATTACTTAAGATTAATTATTATTAATTAATAAAGATGTGTGTGAGTTTTTTGGTTTTTAAAAATAACATTTATTTTTTTAATCCATTTTTTCGTAATTTTAAACTTGATTTTTTCTCTAAACTTTTTTAAATTTCTTACAATTTCTGTTGTTTTATTCATAAACATGAGTTTATTGGTTTTTTTTTTATAATATTTATAAATTTTTCTGCTAATTTACAATACAAGATTTATTTGCTTTTCTTTGCATTTTTTCTCGATTTAAGACTAAATTTTGGAGTTGTTTTTTATAATAATAAAATTTGATTAAAATTTCTTAAAACTATTTTGTTCTTTATAATTAATTAACTAAACTTAAGGACTTGAAATTTTTGTTGAAAGCTTAATTAAAAAAATTGTATTTAATTGTTTTTTTCTTTTTTTTCATTTTATACATTCAAGTGGAAAAAGTTTGATGTGTTTTTACATTAAAGATTTTTTTTTTTTTGGTTCTAATTTTTCTTTTTTTTTTTGAATTTTTTTCTGAAAATTTACATTTAATAGCAAAACATTAACAAAAATTTAGAGTTTTTTTTCTTAAAGTTAAATTTGCTAAAAATTAATTAATTTTGTAGGTGATTTATATATAATACATTGATTTATTGACTAAGAAAAAAACGTAAAAATTTTCTTTAAAACAAAAAAATTTTGTTAGCCTAAAGTTTATTTTTTAATAAGATCCTTTTTTTTAGTAATTAACAAGTTTTATATATATTTTTAAATTTAAATTTAATTGTAGTAGTTTTTTTTACAAAGTCTTAGATTTTTTGGAGGAGAGTTAGAAAGTTTTAGAAAGACTGTTAGTTTGGTAAATGATTATGTTTTTTCTAAATAAAGGTCCCAATTAGTTAAAATAATTAAATAAAGCTTTATAAATTAAAATCCAAAAATTCGTTTACTTTTTGGAAAACTTTGACTTTAAAGTTTTTCAAAAAAAAGCAAGTTTGGTATGAAAAAATTAGTGATAATAAAATTTTGTTTTTTTTGGCTCTAGCTATCATAGTTAACGAGAAAATCGTCTTTAAAGTTTTTAAAGTTTTAAAAAAATTAAGAAAAAAATCAATTTTGGTACGAAAAAATGAGTGATCACAGAATTTCGTTACTTTGGCTCTAGCTATCATAGTTAATGAGAAAATCGACATAAAGATTTTCGTAAAAAATTTTCAAAAAATCAATTTTTGTTATGAAATGAGCGATCACAGAATTTCGTTATTTTGGCTCTAGCTATCATAGTTAAAGAGAAAAATGACTTTAATATTTTTCAAAAAAAAAAAAATCAGTTTTGGTTTGAAAAAATTAGTGGTTACAAATTTTAGATATTTTTCTCCAACTAATCTAACGAGCAAATCGACTTTAAAGTTTATTATACAAATTTTTAAAAAAATTTTGAAACAATGAGTGATCGCAGAATATTTTAGTTCTCAGTCTGACTTTAAAAGGTCAAAACTTTTAAATAGAAGAATAGAATTGAATTGAAATTTAACATTGTAAAGCTTAACAATCACAAGCATTATCTATTTTTAGTATTTCAATAATGATTTCCTGTTCAAAAAAAAGCTTTTTTTATTAAAAATTTCTTAAAGACTTTCTTAACCCTTCTACTTTCCTTGGATTTGTGCCCTTTATATTACCCTTTGGGTCAATATGACCCAACAATGAAATTTTAACAAAATTTCATATTTAACATAGGATTTTTGTTTAATTTAGGACCAGCACTCAGAGGATGACCCCTACTTATGCAATACATTATGTTGGAAGTAAGAAAATAGAATATGGGAGGGAGGATACATGGAGTCGTGTTTATACCTATATTGCAACTGGTAGTGAAAACTTCTGCGGGGAGTGAATTCCACTTACGAACTACATATATTGTTGAAGGGCGAATTTAATGTAGCGTGTTCGTACGGTCTACCGTCCAATCGATCGCAAAGGAATGAGCTCTAAAAGAATGACGTGTATTGCGCAAAAAAGTCCAAGCTTCGAGAACGAGTTCTCTGATTTCGTTAGAGCATATTCCAAAGTATAAACAATAGGACAGTGTGACACAACTCAAATTACGATGGTACTCCTGTAAATCAATAGAGTCCCTATGAGCACTTTCGCCATATCTTGCACACGGTCGAGAAGCTCCAAAATAGACTTTGAAGCTCCAGCCCATACATGAGGTGGTGTAAATAGTAAGCAGATCAGATGAAGTTAAGAATCTCTTGCACCGTTTTAGAAAACTGAGGCACTTGAATGCTTCTTTCGGCACTTGAAAGATGTATTTTGTCGTACGGACATCACTTGCCCAGAACATCAAGATCATCTGATTCCTCAATATGTACACCACCCATTAATACAGATAAAGAACGTTCCCATTGCAGTCGGTTCTTCGTACCGGAACGACTCGGAATTCTTAGGATTCCGACCAAGGACTGTCACTTCTACGATATTAACAATAATATCGCAGTTACAACAACAACAACAGATGAAGAAACATTGTTTGCAGCGCGTTTATGCGTTAGCATACAACATCCATTCGCATGACCCCATTCTGAAATTGTTTCTAAATATCGGTTTAATGATTAATTCATGTTTTGTCTCATAGCGCCAACCTCAAGAACGCTTGGCCTAGGATTGAATGAATATGAATGGCAAATATTACTATCATCTGCAAAAGAGTATATGGGATTGGAAATTTGATGTTGAAGGTCATTTATAAAGATAAGAAATAGACTTGGAGAAAGAACAGAGCTTGCGGTATCCCTGAATAAATCTTGAACTCGTTTGAAGAGAACCCATCTATAACAACTCGTATAGAGCGATCTCTGAGGAAGCTTGATATAAACCTTGAGAAGTTATTACCAACGTCAAAGGCAATAAGTTTTGATAGAAGTTCTTCATGCCAAACTATATCAAATGCCTTGGAAATATTCTTCACAAAATATGCCCATTTGTTAGCTCATTGATCTGCAAGTTCTGCTAGATAAAGCTTCTGAAGTTTTTATTAAAACTCAAGCCAGGATTCATTTAAGTCCACAAGATCTATACGCTGATGCATCTATCATGTTTGAAAATAATGCAACTGGCCATCGTTTAGTCTCGCGCTTACATATGTAATTAGGAACAAGTTGGTCAAGTTTGGATGTAATGATGTAGTATTTTAGTTGTTTTTTTGTTCATGATCTCTTACGTCGGCTGAAAGATGAAGAGATCTTAAGATTAAAACTTATTTATTTTTGTTTGGAACATATGATGCTATAGTTGTATAATTTGAAAACAAAAAATTGCGAAAATAGCGTTACGTAATATGTAAACAGGCCATGAATGGAAAAACATTGAATGAAAGCGATTTTATTGATTATTTCACTGAACAAATTATTGATAGATGCTTCTGAATGAAGGTGAACTCGATTCAATTATGTTTAATAGGAAAAAAAATTTATAAAATGGAATTAAGCTTGAAATATCGCTTGTTGGGTCATATTGACCCAAAGGGTACTAAATGTGTGTAAATCGTATTTTGAAAAGTGGAGGGGGAAGGAAAAATTTTAATATTATTACTTTGTTTTAAAAACATAATATTCGTCCCTATAATGGATAAATTAAAGTTTCACATTCATATCTAATTATTTAATGAGGTAATTTTGCGTTTGAAAAACAAAATTGGGTCAAATTGACCCAAGGAGTGTATAAGGGTTAAACCGTTTCAAGCTTCTTCAAACAGTAGTTATCTATACGTTACAACAATAAAGCTCTATTATTATTTACAAAAGCTCGATACGTCTGAAGATTAGTCAGTTTCTGTGATATTCGATATTTATATACTTTTAAGAAAACTTTGTATCTAAAAAATATTTCAGAATTTATAAACTCATTTGAATAGAAGATTTTCATGTTTTGAATAGAAAACTTATATCATCTGGAAATAATTTAAACCAAAACTTGCATTGAAAAGCTTCTCTACAACAATAATTTTCTACTTTAAGTAGAAATTAGTTTGTCGAAAGTAGCAAACTAACAAAGAACGAAAATGTTATGCACCAAAACATTCTCCGTTTTCGTTTATCAATATATTTCCTGTCGCTTGCGATCATTTTAATCTAAGGGCTCGATATAACAAATTCTTTTGAGAGCTTTTTCATAGAATACTCGACGTGTAATATATAAAGCTTAAGATTTATTACAATTTGTTATTACAAATAGATACAAATTTTATCCATAAGTTTTAATGACAGCAAAGCTTTCGTTTAAATGAACTTATAATACTAAAGCTTTTTTTAATATATAATACTAACATTTTTTTTTCATTTCCAAACTAAGTTTTCTTATTGGATATAAAAACAATAATGTGACAAATAAAAGCTTCCCTGTAGTAAATGCCGTCAGAGAAACAATACTGTTTTGCTATTGACAATGTCTCCAGTACTACTTGCCTATTTTGCCCCATCCAATGTTATCTACTATTGACATTTAACATTTAGAGTTCCTACGAAATCTACCAGTAGACATTACAACTATTTACTTAGTATTGACTTTGTAGTTCTTTTGGTCCAAATGGAGACATTGGGATCAAAACGGGGCCTATTGATATACATATATGTTGACACATTCGTTGACAATGTCACCAGATATATACTAGAATAGTTGTCTCTATATATTCACTATTTCAGTACTGAACTAAAATTGGGGACATTTGAATTGATGTTACACAAAGTGTTGACATGGAGACACATGACCCCAGTTTTACTACAGGGTTTACTCTAGAGCTCTTCTACATACAAAACTTGTATTCATAAAAACTTTTCATAATAAAGCTTTTTCACAGAACAATCTTTATATTAACAAGTAAGAAAGTGCTATAGTCGGTCAAGCCCGACCATACGATACCCTTCACCACTAAGGTCAAAAGTGTTATTTTTCCTATATAAAGACAAATATTTGCTAAATTTTGTCATCATACAAACATTTTCTCAAAACTTATATATTTAAGCTGCTTCTGACATTTGGACTTATATGAGAGCTAGGGTCAAATGTAGACCGATTATCTCGAAATTTTTCAAATTTATTACAGTTGTTACAAAAATTATGTATGCAAAAAATAAACTCAAAATGTTCATTATTTTTAGATTTACGAGCGTTTTAGTGATTTTTTGTCTCATTTAGTGCGTTTTTGAAGAAGAGTTTGTATGGGAGCTATGGTCAAATGTGAACCGATTTTAACGAAATTTGGTACCGTGATTTATGTTTACATAAGCAATATTTGCTTTAAATTTCGTGAAAAAATATTGATATTTGTGGCCAATATACCAATTCCGGAAAGTGGGATCTGGGAGGTACCATAAATAATAAACCGATTTTGACGAATTTCAATAGCCATGGTCCCATTATCAAAAAAATGACCTGTGCCAAATTTCATCAAATTATCTTTAGAATTGCGACCTGTAGTTTGATTACAAAGTTTACATGGGGGTCCATCCAGCCAGCCAGCCAGACGGACGGACGGACATCGCTAAATCGACTCAGAAAGTGATTCTAAGCCTATTGGTATACTAAAAGGTGGGTCTAAGACAAATATTTTCATGCGTTACATACATCAGCACAAACTTATAATACCCTTTCCACCCATGGTGGTGAAGGGTATAATAAACAAAGTTTTCGAGAAAGCTTTTGTTGAAAATCCAAAGTTAACCTATTTTATGTTATGATACAAGATCTAACAGAGCTTTTTAGCCATAGCTTTTTAGCCATAGCTTTTTTAAGAATTTCAGTGAGTGAATTGATTTTGATAAAACATTTAAAATATAGTATAATTAAAAAGTTTTTTAAAATTATAAATAAGCTTGTTAATATAAAATTTAATTTCAATTAAGTGGGACTATAGAATACTTTGTAAAGATAACAAATATAAATTTAGATAAAGTTTTCCCATAGACATTGATTCACAAAAAAGTAAAGTACACAACTTGATTTTGATGATAAAGATCGTTTTAATTTACAAATTTTTTAATCAATTAATTCTTTAGGAAAAAGGTTTTATAAAGAAAAAAAGTATCATATAAAATTAACATATCCAAAAAAGCTAGTAAAAGCTTACATGAAGAAAACAGTTATCATGTAAAGCTTTCTGAACAACATAGCTTACATAAAATACGAAACGCTCTTTTTATAAATAAAGTTTTGCCATTAAAATATTCTGTCTGTATAAAGCTTGAATAAAGAAGCTTTTATAAATTAAGCAGGTATTAGGTAACACTTTCTTTTCTAAGCTTTCATAAAACAGAAAAAAAAACTTGTTACAAATAAGGCTTACCCTTCACAATATTTTGTTTGAATAAAGCTTGGCTATAATATAATTGATCAAGTGAAAGATTTCATAAAGAAAACTGGTATCATGTTAAGTTTTCTTATTCAAACAAAGCCGATAATTAAGAAAAGCTTTATATTAATTAAGTTTAGAAACACAGAAGTTCAGCTTTAAAACATTCTAAGCAAATCAGTAAAATTTGCTACAAAAGGGTAGTTTGGTAAAAGTTATCTCAAAAAGCTTTTTAATTCTGTGCTTTTAATTTTTCTCAATTAATTCAAATAAGTATTAAGGTATTATAAAAACTCAAATTTGAAATTATTCTGAAAACTAATCAAAATTTGTAATATAATCTTTAAATTTTCAAATTTCTAGTATTTTTTCCTATAACATTTAATCCCTTTAACAGTTTTTGTTTTTAATAAGAAATTATAATTAACATTTCAATTATCTCAAATCAATTCCTTTTAATTGTTTCCATTTACTCCTGCTGTTTTTCTATGTATCAACTATTTATTTATTTATTACTCTTCCTCTTCTTCCTGATTTTCTTTAGATACTTATACAATATATTAATACAATTATTTAGTTATTATACAAATACTTACAAAGGATTTTCAATTATTTAGTAATTAATATTTACAACAATTATTTACAAGAAAATTCTATTAATAATTTACAAAAAAATATGTTTTTTTTTTAAGGAATTGCTTTCTTTTTTCTGTTTATTTTAATATTAAGTTTATTTAAAATAATTTAAATTTAGTTTTCAGTCTGCAATAAATTTTGTTTGTTTGTAAAGGATTTTGTATTTTGTTAGAAATGCTTAAGGGTAGGAAATACTTAAACTTTGGAGTAAAAGGATATAAAATTATAATATTTAATAATTAAAAAGGATTAAAGAGTTTGAAATTATATCATAGGAAAATTAAATTTTGTTAATATTATAAAGATTTGTACTTAAATAAAAATCTTAAACAATTGCTCTCGAGCTTAACTTTAACTTAAGAGGACGGACGGACAGTTTACTATATCAAAACATTCAAGGAAATCTTTGTTTTAATGACAAATAAGTGTATAAAGGTTTATTTCTGAAAAAAAAAAAATTATGTATCAAAGTTTTTTCTATATAAAAGAATGTGTATAACAGTTTTTTCTATAAAAAAAATGTGTATAACAGATTTTTCTATAAGAAAAAATTTCTATTAATGTTATTTCTAAAAAAAGAATGTGTGTACCAATTTTTTCTATAGAAAAAAATGGGTATAACAGTTTTTTCTATTTGAAAAATGTATATCACAGATTTTTCTATAGAAAAATATGTGTATAACAGTCTTTTCTTTAAAAAAAAAGTGTGTGTAACATTTTTTTTTCTATAGAAAAAAATTTAACGCACATTTCTATACAAAAAAATGTGTTTAACAATTTGTTTCTGCAGAAAAAATGTGTATAACAGTTTTGTTTGATGATAACAAAGTGTATAACAGTTTTTTCTGTTATTAGTATAACAGTTTTTTCTGTTGAAAAAAATGTTTATAAAAGTTTTTTCTGTATAAAAAATTGTGTATAACAGTTTTTCCTATAGAAAAAAATGTATATAACATTTTTTTTCTAAATAAAAAATGTGTATAACAGTTTTTTCTATAAAAAAAATGTGTATAACAATTTTTTTCTATAGAAAAAATTTGTGTATATTACTTTTTTATAGAAAAAAATGTGTATAACAGTTATTTCTAAAAAAATATGTATAACAGTTCTTTATTTAGAAAAAATGTGTATAACAGTTTTTTCTATAGAAAAAAATGTGAATAACAATTTTTTTCAATAGAAAAAAATGTGTATATCAGCTTTTTTAGACAAAAAATGTGTATTACAGTTTTTCAATAGAAAAAAAATGTGTTTAACAGATTTTTCTATACACAAAAATAATTTAACAGTTTTTTATTTAGTAAAAATGTGTACAACAGTTTTTTCTATAGAAAAAAATTTGTATAGCATTTTTTTTCTTCAGAAAAAAATATGTGTATCTGTTTTTTTATAGAAAAAAATATGTATAACATGAAAAAATGTGTATGACAGCTTTTTCTAAAGAAAAAAGTATGTATAACAGTTTTTTCTCTAGAAAACATGTTTATAACCGTTTTTTATACATATAAAAAATGTGTATAATAGCTTTTCTATAGAAAAAAATGTGTATAACAGTTTTTTCTATAGAAAAAAAATGGGTATAACAGTTTTTTCTAAAGTAAAAACGTGTATAACAGTTTTTTCTATAGAAACAAATGTGTAAAACAGTTTTCTCTATAGAAAAAAATGTGTATAACAGTTTTTTCTATAGAAAAATATGTGTATAATAGTTTTTTCTATATAAAAATATGTGTATAACAGTTTTTTCTACAGAAAAAAATGTGTACAACAGTTTTTTCTATTGAAAAAAATGTGTATTACAGTTTTTTCTACAGAAACAAATTTATATAACAGTTTTTTCTATAGAAAAAAACGTGTATAACAATTTTTTCTATAGAAAAAAACGTGTATAACAGTTTTTTCTATAGAAAAAAATGTGTATAACAGTTTTTTCTATAGAAAAAAAATGTGTAAAATGTTTTTTTTATAGAAAAAAATGTGTAAAACAGTTTTTTCTATAGAAAAAATGTCTAAAACAGTTTTTTATATAGAAAAAATATGTAAAACAGTTTTTTCTATAGAAAAAAATGTGTAAAACTGTTTTTTCTATAGAAAAAAATGTGTAAAACTGTTTTTTCTATAGAAAAAAATGTGTAAAACTGATTTTTCTATAGAAAAAAATGTGTAAAACTGTTTTTTCTATAGAAAAAAATGCGTAAAACAGTTTTTTCTATAGAAAAAAATGTGTAAAACTGTTTTTTCTATAGAAAAAAATGTGTAAAACAGTTTTTTCTACAGAAAAAAAATGTGTAAAACAGTTGTTTCTATAGAAAAAAATATATTAAACAGTTTTTTCTATAGAAAAAAATGTTTAAAACAGTTTTTTCTATTGAAAAAAATGTGTATAACAGTTTTTTCTACAGAAACAAATGTGTATAACAGTTTTTTGTATAGAAAAAAATGTGTGTAACAGTTTTTTTATGAAGAAAAGTGTGTATGACAGTTTTAAAAAAAAAAAAAAATAATGTATATAACAATTTTTTCTATAGAAAAAAATGTGTATCACAGTTTTTTCTATTGAAAATATGGGTATAACAGGTTTTTCTAAAAAATATTTTTTTTTTTTGTGTAAACAAATTTGTATAACCGTATTTTGTGTGGAAAAAAATGTGTATAACAAGTTTTTCTTATATAGAAATGACTGAGATATGTCTTTGCTAAGCTGCTTATTCAAGACAACAACCCCTTTCACTGAATAAGAACAAATATTTGATTGTGTGTTGGTGTTTATTGGATCATATCTCGGTAATTGTTAAACCGATTTTGATAATTTCTTCCGCAAAGTTGGACTTAAGAAATTGATCTATCGTTATGTAAAAGAATCTGGTCGGTAGCTCACACATCAGCTAACAATTTTTAATTTTAAAATCGAGTTTGGTGAAATTTCAACTGAAAGGTTTTGTTTTTTGCTTCTTAATCATATTGCTTTTTCAATACTACATTTTTCACAATAAAATTTTCCCTCTTTTTCATTTTCAATTGATTTTTATTAATTGCTCTTTATTTAAAATACACACACTCATTCAATATAACAATTTATTTTTCTTTGTTGCATTATTGCAAATGTTTTGCTTTTGTTGCCTTAATAATTTTCAATAAAAGAAAAAAATTTCCATTTTTTATTCATTTCATTCATTATTTTTGCCCTATTCAGTTTGTGATGTGAGCGAGCTAGCGAGCGACAGAAACAAAAGCTTGCAGGAGCAGTTAACGACAAATAACACTAATAATAAAAAAAATATGAAATCATATAAATTAAATTTTTCTTCCTTTATGACATGTGTTGACATTTTTCACATTCACGTTAGCAAATAACAATTAACGAAAGCACTGAGAGAAATTCTATGGAGATAAAGCTTTTTTTTTAAATGAGATTTAAATCAAATTTTTCTATAGAAGCCCAGATTTCAAGAGGTAAAACTTTTTTTGTTTAAGAAATCAAAGAAGACAAAGCTTTTAGTGAAAAATTACTAGGAAAGATGCAAAAATTTAAGAAAAAGCATTTAAATTTATTTCGGTAAAGTTATCTATAGGAAACTTAATAAAGATGAGCCCAAATAAAGCTTTTAATAAAAAAATTTCCCTGGAGAAAGTTTTTCTAAAAAAATTTTTATTTTTGTCCTACAAAACAATTGAAACAAAAAAACCTTTGTCTTTCAGGCTAAAGCTTTAGCATAAAATATTAAAGAATTTTCTAACAAAATATTTTAATTTGAAATTTTTATCTTTATTGTAAAATTTCTTCTGTGTTTTATTGTTTTCAAAGTTTTAATTGTTCTTTTCATTGTTTGGTTTATAAATTAATCATTATTGATTTATTGCATTGAATTAAGCTTTATAGAACTAAAAACCACAATAGTACAAATGATTTTGATAACCAGGATTTATATTTTTTCAAAAGCTCGAGTACAAAGTTTGAAAATAGTAAAAATTAAATTTTTATAAATGTCATGAAAATTGGAAATCAAGTTTAATTGTTTAAAAGTAATAAAGATTAAATATGAAATAATTAAATTATAAACAAATTGAAAATATAAATCAAGTATGAAATAAAGTTTTAAAAATAAACTTATTAGTGATATAACTGATACAAGACAAACTTTACAGGTATAAGTTTCTTAATAAAAGCTTGCTTTTCAAAAGCTTCCTTAACGATGAAGGTTTCTTGGTGATGAAGCTTTCTAAAAGTAAATCAATAAAATTTTATATTTATATATCATTCGGAAGCTTGATGACAAAACTCTCTAAAGAAGAAACGTCTAAAAACGCATACATTAATTTTTGCATTTGTTGTAAACAGCTTTGAAAGCTCTTACGGTCAGTGTTGCCAGATTTATTTTTTTCATATATTCGACCTTTCATCATATAATCAAACAAAAATTACAATCTGGCAGCGGTGACTTTGAAAAGACAATTTTACGTAAGTGTGAGCGGGACAAACATAGTTGCGCCTCGCTTATACATAGAGCGTCGGTGTGAAAGCTCAAAAGCTCTTTTACTAAAATCCGCACATTGTGCTGTAGAGCGAAGCCGTCCGCTCTATAGAAATACTTAAACTTGATTGTAAAGCTTTCCTAAATAAAAATATTGGTAAAGCTTTCTCAAAAAAAGTTACAGGAATAAAATTTTTCTTTAGGCAACATAAATCTGGTGAAAATAGATAAAGTCGTGAAATAAATTTGGGTCTGGATAAAGCTTTTCGTCAAACATTATTTAGAAAGTAACCAAATTCAAAGAACGATTTTGACAATTATTTCCTATAAAAGCTAAACTGATAAAAAATGTATATAAAGCCTTACATAACAAGTTTACAGGTTAGAACTGAGAATTTATATGAGATAAAGCTTTTTCATACAAAAAAAGCTCTTTTTTATTAATATTTTTGACATAAGAAAATTGCTTTTTTAAAAATGTCAAATATTTAGCTAAGAATTTATATGAGATAACACTTCCCATACAAGAAAGCTCAGTTTTTTAATACAAATAGAATAATTCGATCTAAATAGACATTACCTACATTAAAGAGTTACTTTTGCACTGAAACTTTTTTGAACGTAAAGCTTTTGTTAAATACTTGATGTTGTTTAACTTGTTAAAGAACTTAATAAAAGCTTAACTGATAAGAAATTAAATAAAGCTTTAAATAACAAGTTTACAGGTTTCAACTGAGAATTTACACGAGATTAAGCTTCTCATTTTTTTAATACAAAAATTGTTGACATAAGAAACTTGCTTTTTAAAAAATGCAGAGCTTTTCAATAGAATTCGATCTAAATAGACATTATCTTAAAGAGTTTCTTTTGCACTAAAACTTTTTTAACATAAAGCTTTTGCTAAATACTTGATGTTGTTTAACTTGTTTAAGAACTTAATAAGAGCTTATCTGATAAAAAATTAAATAAAGCTTTATATAACATGTTTACAGGTTTTAACTGAGAATTTACATGAGATAAAGCTTTTTCATACAAAAAAGCTCATTTTTTATTATTTTTATTTTTGATATAAGAAAATAGCTTTTTAAAAATGACAAAGTTTTAACTAAGAATTTACTTGAGATAACACTTCCCATACAAAAAAGCTCATTTTTTTTCTAATATAAATGTTTTTGACATAAGAAAATTGCTTTTTAAAGAAGACAAAGCTTTCCAATAGAATTGGATCTAAATAGACATTAACTTAAAGAGTTACTTTTGCACTAAGCTTTTACTTTTGCACTTTTCTTAACATAAAGCTTTTGTTAAACACTTGATGTTGTTTAACTTGTTAAAGAACTTAATGAAAAAGCTCTCTATTATAAGCTATTATAAATGTTATTGACATATTACATGAGATAAAGCTTTCCCATAAAAAAAGCTCATTTTTCATTATAAATATTTTCCACTTTTAAAAAAGGTCAAAGCTTTCCAATAGAATTGCTTTTGTTAAATGCTAGATGTTTAAATGTTTAAACTAAGAATTTACATGAGATAAAGCTTTCCCATAAAAAAAGCTCCTTTTTTATTATAAATGTTTTCTGCTTTTAAAACAGATCAAAGTTTTCCAATAGAATTGGATTTAAAAAGACGTTACATTTAAAAGTTACTTTCGAACTGAATTTTTTCTTAACATAAAGCTTTTATTAAAAACTTGATGTCGCTTAACTTGACGATCGAATTCTGTTGGAAAGCTTTGCCTTTTTAAAAAGTAATTTTAACTTGTTAAAGAACTTAATGAAAAAGATCTCTAACTTTTTGGAAATTGGTCGCTTTATGCCCTAGATTTTGTTAAACTTTTTCTATAAGAATAAAAAAAAACTAAAAACCATGACAAGAAAATATTTTTAAAAATTTTTAAGGGACCTTTTTTTCTATCATTTAAAGATTAAAGAAAAAGAAGTTAACATTTACAAAATAATATATATTTTTGCTTTTTAATTATTCTACATTATTTAACAATAATCAATTATAATTCTAGGAAATATCAAATTTTCTCTGTGACAATTTTTTAGTTTTCTTTGACTTTAGATTTCTTTTTCTTCTTTTTGTATCCCCAACTCAGGTTTTAATATCAAGGACATACTTTTAAACTCTCTTATACTCTCTACTCTCACTCTTCATATTTTATTTTTTTTTTAATTAAATACTTACATTCTAAATCCTTTTTTCCCTTTTGAACCCCCTCCCCTAATCACTAAATTCCTATTGTTCTTATCCTTTTTACACTTAAACACAACTCTCCTGCTGCGAGTACATGAGCGGGGTACGTACAGTGACAATCTCTCGCGAGTAGGATTTACCCACAGCCGAGAGACCCGATAACGAACTGGTGGGACTAGTGACGGCAGCTGTGGCCAGGCCACTACTATTACTCGATACTAGAATCTGACCCATGGTACCCATGGCCGAGGAGGAGGAATTTGGATGTACTTGATGCAATTGCTGCTGCTGTTGATGCTGCTGATACGAGGGAGGCATGGGCAGGGTGCCATGATGATAGGCCGAGCTACTACTGCTGTTGCTGCACGAGGGCTGGTTATTGGCCATCATTTGCATCATCGAAGTTGAGCTGTGTGGAGGCACATTTTGTGTTTGATGATTATTGTGGGGCAGCGTATGATAACCCCCCGGATGAGAAGGTAACGTATACATTTGTACAGTGCCCGGCGACACAGTGGAAGGGGTGCCCTGAGAGGCTGGTGAGGATATACAAGGCGGGAATGGTGATACCGAACTCGAATTGCTGGCGCTTGTATTTGTGGTCTTGTAATGATCTATTTGAGCATATATCGTTGGCTCCTCAAAGTAGTCGTACGAGGGCGGAGGTGCCATTGTTTTATTGCGTTGCAGTGTACTCGCTGCCGGTATGGTGGGCAATAGTTTGCGTACACTGCTACCATGAGGCAGGGTACCCGCTGACATACCTCCAAGATTAGGATTAATGCCGGCTCCCTGCAGTAGCATGCTGCTGCTACAATCTACTGATATGGCTTTTTTAGGAATTGTATTGTTGCTAGATGATCCCATAACAACACCCGCTGAGGGTAGGGTTAGCTCTGCATAGTGTAGTTCCTCATCCTGTAAAGGTATTAAGAAGAAAAACACTCCTTTATAATTTTAAAAGTTTTAATAACATTAAAATTTACACCTCAATGTTCAGAGGAAAACTAAAGTAAAGGAAAACTTGAAAACTTATTAATAATAAAATATTTAAAACATGTTGTGTTAGCAACTTAATGAATAAAGGGGTTGGTTGAATGGTTGTTTGGATACAACCTAGATGTTGGATGTTAATGATGATAATGTTGCTGCTGATGTTGTTATTATTATTATTACTTTTGGCTGTTAATGACAGCATATTCCGCTAGCAATTAGGAGATAATTTTAATGTCTATCTTCTAGAAAGTTACTTCCGAGACTCTTAAGGAATACTGTAGTAAAAGTGTCGGTATAGTAGGGTGCAGCAAAAAACACCTTTTTTTTAAATTCGATACGCCTGGATTAAAAATCGATGCTCTAAATCCTAAGGTGCTTATAAAATAAAATTTGTCTTCCCAGATCAATGTCCTGAGGTGGCACACAGGACATTTATTTCTAGGACCCATTTGTATTGGAAAAAATGGGAGTTTTTTCGGTTGTTAGTAAATTTCAACCAATAAAGATATGTTTTTGGCAAAACCAATAAATGAATATAGAAGACAACTAAGTCAGCTTTCATTGGAGTTATAAAAACTAAACATCCATGCAGTAGTTTTTAAGTTATTGCAATTTGCCCCAGAAAATTTATTTCCTTTTCAAAACGCCTAAGGATATGCAGCAAAAAAAATAACTTTGGAGTACAGAAATAACAAAGCAATACTTTCTTGCCATCTTAAAACTTTAAAGTACTAAATAGTTCTAATTTATTTAAATATAATTAAATTAATATAGTTTTTATACTGGAAAATTGTACTTTTTTAAGGACCGTTTCAAAACTCACTTTTTAAGTTTTAGAAAATTTTGTTAAAAAATATTCAAATTTTCAAAATTTTTGATCGGCATGTTAAAACAAACTAATGTTGTAATAAAGTCCAAAAAAGTTAAGTTTGATATCTCATATGGTTTCGACGTACGTGCGACTTGAAATCTTAAAATTTCGCGAAAAAATAAATTTTTGGACATTATTTTGGTAGATGCATAGATGTTATTTAAGTTTTTTTTGATAACACTAATACTAAATTTTATTGCCCAGTCATTAAGAAATGTCAACTAGAACTTTATTTGATACTGGGTGAGCTTAAAGGTCAAAATTGGGGTTTTTAGTGCCAAAACTAAGAAATGTTATGAATTTAGTGGCGAATTTCCATCAAAATTAATATAAGAAAATGTTTTTAAGAATGGTTATATTTTTTTATTAAAAATATTTTTTTTAACCCTTAACAGACATATGGACTAAAATGACCCACATTTTTTTTTTTCAAAAATTTATGAATTGAAATTCCTTTAAAGCTTAAGTGATGATAACAGATTTAATAAAATTTTTCACTGAAATACACCAAACATTTAAATTTTCGAAAAAAAATTATTTTGGGTCATTTTAGTCCCATGTATGTTAAGGGTTAAAAAAATATTTTTAATAAAACAATATAACCATTCTAAAAAATAACTATTTTTTATTAATTTTGATCGAAATTCGCCACATAATTCATAACATTTCATATTTTTGGCACTAAAAATCCAAATTTTGACCTTTGACCCTAATGAAAAAAAAGGTTAAGCTCACCCAATATCAAAGAAATTTCTAGTGGACATTCCTCAATGACTGGGCAATAAAACTTCCAATTAAAAAAAACATTCTATATAGTCCAAGCAAGAATATTAACTTTTATTTTAATTAATGCTGAACATTGGTACCACTTAACAAGCGTGTACTCAAATTATTACAAACAATTAAATTTTTCGCGAAATTTTACGATTTTAAATCACAGGTACTGCGAAACGGCCAAAGATATCGAACTAGTATTTTTATGTATTTTATTCCACCATTTGTTTGTTTTATGAAACTGTAAAGAAAATTTATTCTTTGTAATATTTGTTAAACAAAATTTTCAAAAAATTAAAAAATGATTTTTAAAAACGGCCTGAGAAAAAAGTATAATGTCTAATATGAAAAAAAAAAAAACGAGTAAATTCAGTCATATTTTGACGAAACTCAAGTATTTAGTACCTATAGGTCATAGAATTGTAAATCATATCTTACTTTTAAATTTACTTATACTTAAGTCAATTTTTTGGCTGCATATCTTTAGGCGTGTGCCTAGAACATGAATTTTCGGGGAAAAACTGCAATAACTCAGAAACTAATTCATGGATATTTGTTTTATTGATGACTTATAATAATATATTTTTAATATATATAAACAATAGAAGCTTTTAGGTTTCCCCTTCTATACTACCGCTCTCACAAATGCTTGCTGGGCAATCTTAAACAATAGATTGTTGCCAGTATTTGTATTTATTTTAGTAAATTTTCCTAAAGATTTTGTTGCTACTGCTTTTACTGTTTCATTGTTTAGACAAAATGTTAAGTCAGCACATTAAGCAAAACAAACTTTAAGCAATTAATGCAAAATAATTCCACAAAGTTATTAAACATTCAATTTCATTGTAAAACAAAGTAATCAAAACTTTTTTTACTCCTCAAGCTAAAGAGCTACCTCAACTATGACTAGATTCCTCTTCTTTCCTCTAAAGTTCCTTTCTTTAAACTTCTTCAAATTCCTCAAAATAAACATTGTCATCTTTGTCAAACTCATCATAAATATCAACATCATCATTCCCCTGCCTTACATAACTCTATGCTACACTACTTTTATGGCCTTAGTTTTAAATTCTTAATAATCATCTAGATTCAGTTACTTTTGTTAACGATGAAGCAGAAGAAAAAGTTTTTTTTTTGTCTTAATTTATTGTAATACTTTTGTGGCGGCATGTCTCGGCATCATTGTCAAAGCATTTGCCACTTAAAGATTATATGTAACAGCTGCTGTATTTGAAGGGACTTACTTTGTGTTATTGAGATAGCCGAATTGTTTTCAATTTGTGTCTTTCCTTTAAACACCAAGTATGTATTTTAAAGTTTTCTAAGGTGGAGTCAAAATTCGAAGGGAATCTTGAGATTTTTGTTAATTTGTCATAAGATTTTTGAGATGATTAGAGAAGTAGAGACTTAAAAGTTTCTTCAACTTTCTGCTAAATATGTAAGACAAGAAGTTAACAAGAAGTGATTTGGAATTTAAAGATATTGATTGATTTTGTCCCTCAGACTGTAGTGATAGTCAGCGCCAGACCATAGTAATGGTCATTCCCTTGACTATAGCGATAGTCATTCACTTGACTATAACGATAGTCATTCCCTTGACGACAGCTATGGTTATTCCCTTGACAATAGAGATAGTCATTCCCCTGAATAAAGTGATAGTTATTCACATGACTAAAGTGATAGTAATTTCCATGACTATAGTGATAGTCATTCCCATGACATAAGTGATATCTATTCCACTGACTATAGAGATAGTCATCTCCCTAACTGTAATTATAGTCTGCCCCCTGACTATAGTGATAGTTAAACCCTTGACTATAGTGACAGTCATCCTCCTGACTATAGTGATAGATTTCCGGCTGACTACAGTAACAGTCATCCTCATGACTACAATGATAGCCATCCCCCTGACTTTAGTGATAGTCGTCCTTCTGACTATAGTGGTAGTCATTCCCCTGACTCTGACTACATTGATAGTCATCCTTCTGACTATAGTGATAGTCACCCCCCTTACTATAGTAATAGTCATCCGCCTGACTATAGTGACTATCACTATTAGTGACTTTAGTGATAGTCGTCCCCCTGACTACAGTAATAGTCATCTCCCTGACTATAGAGATAGTCAGCCCCCTGACTATAGTGATAATCAGCCCCCTGACTATAGTGATAGTCAGCCCCCTGACTACAGTGATAGTCAGCCCCCTGACTATAGTGATAGTCAGCCCCCTGACTATAGTGATAATCAGCCCCCTGACTATAGTGATAGTCAGCCCCCTGACTACAGTGATAGTTAGCCCCCTGACTATAGTAGTAGTCATTCCCCAGATTATACTGGTCGTCATCCTCATGACTATAGTGATAGTCAGCCTCCTGACTATAGTGATAGTCAGCCCCCCGACTATAGTGATAGTCAGCGACCTGACTATAGTGATAGTCAGCGACTTGACTATAGTGATAGTCAGCAACCTGACTATAGTGATAGTCAGCGACCTGACTATAGTGATAGTCAGCCCCTTGACTATAGTGATAGTCAAACCCTGACTATAGTGATAGCCATCCCAATGAATATAGTGATAGTCAGCCCTCTGACTATAGTGATAGTCAGTCTTCTGACTATAGTCAGACCCCTGACTATAGTGATAGTCGGCCCCCTGACTATAGTGATAGTCAGCCCCCTGATAGTCAGCCACTGACTATAGTAGTAGTCATTAACCTGACTATACTGGTAGTCATCCCCTTGACTATAGTGATAGTCAGCCCCCTGACTATAGTGATAGTCAGCGAGCTGACTACAGTGATAGTCAGATACCTGACTATAGTGATAGTCAGTCCCCTGACTATAGTGATAGTCAGCCCCCTTACAATAGTGATAGTCAGCCCCCTTACTATAGTGATAGTAATCCCCCTGACTATAGTGATAGTCATCCCACTAACTATGGTGATAAGCATCCCCCTGACTACAGTGATAGTCATCCCCATGACTTAGTGATGCCCCTGACTATAACGACTATAGTGATAGACATTCCCCTGACTACTGCGGTAGTCAGCTCCCTGATTCCAGTTACTGTCGCCCCCTGACTATAGTGATAATCAGTTTTCTGACTATAGTTATAGTCATCCCCCTGATAGATTTCATATATTTTAAGATATTAAAAATTCTCTTATTATTAGTTTTTTTTATCACAGCTGGAACTTACCTTATTGCTTTGATATAACACACGTTCATCGTTTGTCGGTTTACAGCTGATTTCCGCTTCACTGGTTGTCGATAAATGACCGGATGGTGTTTGTGTTGCTGATTTTTGTTTGTATTCGCCATCAACTGGAATGGACACAGATGAATCAATCCACATGCAGAATAAAGTTTTATTGGTTTTATAGATCATTAAAAACGTTCGTTTGGCCAATTAGAAATGGTAAATGGAATATAGAAAAAAAATAGAAATAGAAGAAAATTAAATTAAAATTTAGCACAATTATTGATGGAGGTTTAGCAAAAAACAAAAAAGAAAAAGTTTTCTATTTTCTAGGAAATTTAAAACAAAAATCAGAAAAGTTGTTTTTTAGGTTTCTTCTAATTTAACCTAAAGATAATTAGTATTTAAAATTATTTCAAATACTTATGTATAATATTCACAAAAGTAATTTGTTCGAAACATTTGAGTACCAGAAAGTTCCAAATTTCCTCTTTGCCCTCATAATTTAATTTCTGACAGTATCAAACTTCTAACAACTGTTTTTGTCAAAAACTTTCATTTATTTAAAGTTTCCTTTTGCTGTCATTTTGCTCTTTGTTAGTAAGAAGATGCTCTAGTTATGCAGCAGCAACTCCTCCTTGTGCCTGTATTTAATTTATTTCTCAATTTAAACCAATTAATCTAAGTCTTTGCCATTTGCCGTAGTTGTTGGTAGTTAGCAGGAATTCATTTATACTGCAATGCAATTGCTTGTTATCTTTAATTTCCCAAAATACCACATTAATTCCCACATGTTTATGCAAGATTTGTGCAAATATACCCTAAATTCATTCCTATTTAAATTTTCTTATTGAGGTTTTTTGTCTTGTTATCTTTTTTTCTTTTGGCAAACAACACCATATTCACTAAAACATCCTGTTAGGTTTAAGTGTGTTATGTGTTGTATGTATTAAACATACATAGATAGGATGTTATACCAATACTTTGATAGTGGCATGAACTAACATTATTTTACAAGCAGGCCCATATATAGCTCTATTTAAGGTATTTGAGTGAATAAAGTAAAATGTCTTTTTTAAAATGCACAAATCTGTAACGAGGGTAAAAGAATAAGTTACTTCTGTTCTTTTTATATTCTAGTTCTGTTCTGGTGCTGTTTAAGTTCTGTTCTAGTTCTGTTCTAGTTCTGTTCTAGTTCTGTTCTAGTTCTGTTCTAGTTCTATTCTAGTTCTGTTCTAGTTCTGTTCTAGTTCTGTTCTAGTTCTGTTCTAGTTCTGTTCTAGTTCTGTTCTAGTTCTGTTCTAGTTCTGTTCTAGTTCTGTTCTAGTTCTGTTCTAGTTCTGTTCTAGTTCTGTTCTAGTTCTGTTCTAGTTCTGTTCTAGTTCTGTTCTAGTTCTGTTCTAGTTCTGTTCTAGTTCTGTTCTAGTTCTGTTCTAGTTCTGTTCTAGTTCTGTTCTAGTTCTGTTCTAGTTCTGTTCTAGTTCTGTTCTAGTTCTGTTCTAGTTCTGTTCTAGTTCTGTTCTAGTTCTGTTCTAGTTCTGTTCTAGTTCTGTTCTAGTTCTGTTCTAGTTCTGTTCTAGTTCTGTTCTAGTTCTGTTCTAGTTCTGTTCTAGTTCTGTTCTAGTTCTGTTCTAGTTCTGTTCTAGTTCTGTTCTAGTTCTGTTCTAGTTCTGTTCTAGTTCTGTTCTAGTTCTGTTCTAGTTCTGTTCTAGTTCTGTTCTAGTTCTGTTCTAGTTCTGTTCTAGTTCTGTTCTAGTTCTGTTCTAGTTCTGTTCTAGTTCTGTTCTAGTTCTGTTCTAGTTCTGTTCTAGTTCTGTTCTAGTTCTGTTCTAGTTCTGTTCTAGTTCTGTTCTAGTTCTGTTCTAGTTCTGTTCTAGTTCTGTTCTAGTTCTGTTCTAGTTCTGTTCTAGTTCTGTTCTAGTTCTGTTCTAGTTCTGTTCTAGTTCTGTTCTAGTTCTGTTCTAGTTCTGTTCTAGTTCTGTTCTAGTTCTGTTCTAGTTCTGTTCTAGTTCTGTTCTAGTTCTGTTCTAGTTCTGTTCTAGTTCTGTTCTAGTTCTGTTCTAGTTCTGTTCTAGTTCTGTTCTAGTTCTGTTCTAGTTCTGTTCTAGTTCTGTTCTAGTTCTGTTCTAGTTCTGTTCTAGTTCTGTTCTAGTTCTGTTCTAGTTCTGTTCTAGTTCTGTTCTAGTTCTGTTCTAGTTCTGTTCTAGTTCTGTTCTAGTTCTGTTCTAGTTCTGTTCTAGTTCTGTTCTAGTTCTGTTCTAATTCTGTTCTAGTTCTGTTCTAGTTCTGTTCTAGTTCTGTTCTAGTTCTGTTCTAGTTCTGTTCTAGTTCTGTTCTAGTTCTGTTCTAGTTCTGTTCTAGTTCTGTTCTAGTTCTGTTCTAGTTCTGTTCTAGTTCTGTTCTAGTTCTGTTCTAGTTCTGTTCTAGTTCTGTTCTAGTTCTGTTCTAGTTCTGTTCTAGTTCTGTTCTAGTTCTGTTCTTGTTCTGTTCTAGTTCTGTTCTAGTTCTGTTCTAGTTCTGTTCTAGTTCTGTTCTAGTTCTGTTCTAGTTCTGTTCTAGTTCTGTTCTAGTTCTGTTCTAGTTCTGTTCTAGTTCTGTTCTAGTTCTGTTCTAGTTCTGTTCTAGTTCTGTTCTAGTTCTGTTCTAGTTCTGTTCTAGTTCTGTTCTAGTTCTGTTCTAGTTCTGTTCTAGTTCTGTTCTAGTTCTGTTCTAGTTCTGTTCTAGTTCTGTTCTAGTTCTGTTCTAGTTCTGTTCTAGTTCTGTTCTAGTTCTGTTCTAGTTCTGTTCTAGTTCTGTTCTAGTTCTGTTCTAGTTCTGTTCTAGTTCTGTTCTAGTTCTGTTCTAGTTCTGTTCTAGTTCTGTTCTAGTTCTGTTCTAGTTCTGTTCTAGTTCTGTTCTAGTTCTGTTCTAGTTCTGTTCTAGTTCTGTTCTAGTTCTGTTCTAGTTCTGTTCTAGTTCTGTTCTAGTTCTGTTCTAGTTCTGTTCTAGTTCTGTTCTAGTTCTGTTCTAGTTCTGTTCTAGTTCTGTTCTAGTTCTGTTCTAGTTCTGTTCTAGTTCTGTTCTAGTTCTGTTCTAGTTCTGTTCTAGTTCTGTTCTAGTTCTGTTCTAGTTCTGTTCTAGTTCTGTTCTAGTTCTGTTCTAGTTCTGTTCTAGTTCTGTTCTAGTTCTGTTCTAGTTCTGTTCTAGTTCTGTTCTAGTTCTGTTCTAGTTCTGTTCTAGTTCTGTTCTAGTTCTGTTCTAGTTCTGTTCTAGTTCTGTTCTAGTTCTGTTCTAGTTCTGTTCTAGTTCTGTTCTAGTTCTGTTCTAGTTCTGTTCTAGTTCTGTTCTAGTTCTGTTCTAGTTCTGTTCTAGTTCTGTTCTAGTTCTGTTCTAGTTCTGTTCTAGTTCTGTTCTAGTTCTGTTCTAGTTCTGTTCTAGTTCTGTTCTAGTTCTGTTCTAGTTCTGTTCTAGTTCTGTTCTAGTTCTGTTCTAGTTCTGTTCTAGTTCTGTTCTAGTTCTGTTCTAGTTCTGTTCTAGTTCTGTTCTAGTTCTGTTCTAGTTCTGTTCTAGTTCTGTTCTAGTTCTGTTCTAGTTCTGTTCTAGTTCTGTTCTAGTTCTGTTCTAGTTCTGTTCTAGTTCTGTTCTAGTTCTGTTCTAGTTCTGTTCTAGTTCTGTTCTAGTTCTGTTCTAGTTCTGTTCTAGTTCTGTTCTAGTTCTGTTCTAGTTCTGTTCTAGTTCTGTTCTAGTTCTGTTCTAGTTCTGTTCTAGTTCTGTTCTAGTTCTGTTCTAGTTCTGTTCTAGTTCTGTTCTAGTTCTGTTCTAGTTCTGTACTAGTTCTGTTCTAGTTCTGTGCTAGTACTGTTGTAGTTCTGTTTTAGTTTTATTCTTGTACTGTTCTAGTTCTATTCTATTTCTGTTCCAATATAAAATGATTTTCATTGACTTTACAATCCACCCTAGCTGCCTTCCTCTATACGTTGTAAATAGTTTGTCTAGTAAATGTTAAAATATGTCACTTAATGTTGGATGCCTGCATATTTGCATAACCTCAGGTATAACGAAAAATGTGAAAAAAAAAGAAATTGAGAGACAGAGAGCAAACGAATTAAAATACAAACATATTTCCGGAAAATCTTACAACTGCAACAAAAAACATTTTCTACAAACATCAACATTGCAGCAATTCAACACAGCAGCAGCAGGAGCAACAAAAAATCTAACTAATTCAAGACAGCAGCTCAAAAGAATACAAAAAGGCGAGAAAGAAGCGAGACAGCAAGGAAGTGGTAAATGATGATGGAGTGGGAAAGGCAAAAGGGAATTTGGAAGTAGAACAGGATTTGCTAAGGGTTAAAGTAATATTTGTCAAATAAATCTGGCTGTTGCTGCTTTTGGAATTTTACTACTTTGGAATATATAATATACGCAAACAAGAAGAGTTTGCTTCTGCTCCCCGTTACTTACCATCTTTGTAGGGTACAACATCTGGATTCTTTTCATCATTTTTCTTTTCATCGTATCTGGTATCCGTATCGGTATGACTTAATGGCAATGAGCTTTTATCTTTAATTTGCAAATTGTCAGGACGTGAAAATCTTTGATTTTGATGTTGATATTTCTGTTGCTGTTTGTGTGAGCGCAATTTCAATGCCGCAATTGTACCAATACCAATGCAAACTATTGCCACTAATATACCCACAAATATGCCAACCGAGAGTATTGGTGTCAATTCAATATTTGTCTGTGATCCTTTGTACGATGTCAGAGCCACTGAGGAATAAAAAAGAGAAAATGGAAAATAAATAAAAAGAAAAACTTTTACACAATTTTTCACATCAAAATAGATTTCAGGAAGAATGTAAGCTAAATAAAAAAAAATCTAAAAGAAAAATAACTAAATTTTATTTTTGTTTTTAGGCTAAATTTTATATGTAGGTAAAATTTTAGCATCTTCATCTTTTTTCTTTCTTTGCCTTAAAAGTAGGAAAAATTATTTTTACTTTTTTCTTTCACTCAAGATTTCAAGTGTTTTAGTGGTTGTTGATTTAGTTAAAGCCTGGAAGTTGAGTGCGTGTGTGTGCATGTGTTCAAGTATGAGTGCAAATGGTATTATTATTCCTTACAATTGCCTTTTTATGTTAATTATTTGCTTTTTAAATGCTTGGCCTGTTTTTCTTTTACTACTTCTACTTTTTTCAGCAGCTTCTTTTTTCGTTTTTCATATTTAAAAAATTTTTAGGTTGTGTTGATTGCTTTGCCTTAGCAGCTTTTAAGCTAATTTTCTTTTTGTTTTATTTTGCACAATTAGCAAAAGTGTGTCTAGTCTTCATTATTGTTATTTTAGCATTTCTCTAAGCTAAATACATATCTTTCGAGTATGAGTATGGAGAAATCGTTGGTATATTTTGCACAAATGTTTTTTGCTACAAAATATGCTAATTTATTTCGTTTTTGCCTTAAGTGCTGCTTATTTTAAAAAATGTGTGTCTAAATTAGGGTTTTAATTTAAATTTTATTCCAAAACATTTAATAATTTAAAAAAATGCTTAAACTCGAATTCAGACATAGTCATAGTCTAGTCATAGTCTAGTCATAGTCTAGTCATAGTCTAGTCATAGTCTAGTCATAGTCTAGTCATAGTCTAGTCATAGTCTAGTCATAGTCTAGTCATAGTCTAGTCATAGTCTAGTCATAGTCTAGTCATAGTCTAGTCATAGTCTAGTCATAGTCTAGTCATAGTCTAGTCATAGTCTAGTCATAGTCTAGTCATAGTCTAGTCATAGTCTAGTCATAGTCTAGTCATAGTCTAGTCATAGTCTAGTCATAGTCTAGTCATAGTCTAGTCATAGTCTAGTCATAGTCTAGTCATAGTCTAGTCATAGTCTAGTCATAGTCTAGTCATAGTCTAGTCATAGTCTAGTCATAGTCTAGTCATAGTCTAGTCATAGTCTAGTCATAGTCTAGTCATAGTCTAGTCATAGTCTAGTCATAGTCTAGTCATAGTCTAGTCATAGTCTAGTCATAGTCTAGTCATAGTCTAGTCATAGTCTAGTCATAGTCTAGTCATAGTCTAGTCATAGTCTAGTCATAGTCTAGTCATAGTCTAGTCATAGTCTAGTCATAGTCTAGTCATAGTCTAGTCATAGTCTAGTCATAGTCTAGTCATAGTCTAGTCATAGTCTAGTCATAGTCTAGTCATAGTCTAGTCATAGTCTAGTCATAGTCTAGTCATAGTCTAGTCATAGTCTAGTCATAGTCTAGTCATAGTCTAGTCATAGTCTAGTCATAGTCTAGTCATAGTCTAGTCATAGTCTAGTCATAGTCTAGTCATAGTCTAGTCATAGTCTAGTCATAGTCTAGTCATAGTCTAGTCATAGTCTAGTCATAGTCTAGTCATAGTCTAGTCATAGTCTAGTCATAGTCTAGTCATAGTCTAGTCATAGTCTAGTCATAGTCTAGTCATAGTCTAGTCATAGTCTAGTCATAGTCTAGTCATAGTCTAGTCATAGTCTAGTCATAGTCTAGTCATAGTCTAGTCATAGTCTAGTCATAGTCTAGTCATAGTCTAGTCATAGTCTAGTCATAGTCTAGTCATAGTCTAGTCATAGTCTAGTCATAGTCTAGTCATAGTCTAGTCATAGTCTAGTCATAGTCTAGTCATAGTCTAGTCATAGTCTAGTCATAGTCTATTCATAGTCTATTCATAGTCTAGTCATAGTCTAGTCATAGTCTAGTCATAGTCTAGTCATAGTCTAGTCATATTCTAGTCATATTCTAGTCATAGTCTAGTCATAGTCTAGTCATAGTCTAGTCATAGTCTAGTCATAGTCTAGTCATAGTCTAGTCATAGTCTAGTCATAGTCTAGTCATAGTCTAGTCATAGTCTAGTCATAGTCTAGTCATAGTCTAGTCATAGTCTAGTCATAGTCTAGTCATAGTCTAGTCATAGTCTAGTCATAGTCTAGTCATAGTCTAGTCATAGTCTAGTCATAGTCTAGTCATAGTCTAGTCATAGTCTAGTCATAGTCTAGTCATAGTCTAGTCATAGTCTAGTCATAGTCTAGTCATAGTCTAGTCATAGTCTAGTCATAGTCTAGTCATAGTCTAGTCATAGTCTAGTCATAGTCTAGTCATAGTCTAGTCATAGTCTAGTCATAGTCTAGTCATAGTCTAGTCATAGTCTAGTCATAGTCTAGTCATAGTCTAGTCATAGTCTAGTCATAGTCTAGTCATAGTCTAGTCATAGTCTAGTCATAGTCTAGTCATAGTCTAGTCATAGTCTAGTCATAGTCTAGTCATAGTCTAGTCATAGTCTAGTCATAGTCTAGTCATAGTCTAGTCATAGTCTAGTCATAGTCTAGTCATAGTCTAGTCATAGTCTAGTCATAGTCTAGTCATAGTCTAGTCATAGTCTAGTCATAGTCTAGTCATAGTCTAGTCATAGTCTAGTCATAGTCTAGTCATAGTCTAGTCATAGTCTAGTCATAGTCTAGTCATAGTCTAGTCATAGTCTAGTCATAGTCTAGTCATAGTCTAGTCATAGTCTAGTCATAGTCTAGTCATAGTCTAGTCATAGTCTAGTCATAGTCTAGTCATAGTCTAGTCATAGTCTAGTCATAGTCTAGTCATAGTCTAGTCATAGTCTAGTCATAGTCTAGTCATAGTCTAGTCATAGTCTAGTCATAGTCTAGTCATAGTCTAGTCATAGTCTAGTCATAGTCTAGTCACAGTCTAGTCATAGTCTAGTCATAGTCTAGTCATAGTCTAGTCATAGTCTAGTCATAGTCTAGTCATAGTCTAGTCATAGTCTAGTCATAGTCTAGTCACAGTCTAGTCATAGTCTAGTCATAGTCTAGTCATAGTCTAGTCATAGTCTAGTCATAGTCTAGTCATAGTCTAGTCATATCTAGTCATAGTCTAGTCATAGTCTACTCATAGTCTAGTCATAGTCTAGTCATAGTCTAGTCATAGTCTAGTCATAGTCTAGTCATAGTCTAGTCATAGTCTAGTCATAGTCTAGTCATAGTCTAGTCATAGTCTAGTCATAGTCTAGTCATAGTCTAGTCATAGTCTAGTCATAGTCTAGTCATAGTCTAGTCATAGTCTAGTCATAGTCTAGTCATAGTCTAGTCATAGTCTAGTCATAGTCTAGTCATAGTCTAGTCATAGTCTAGTCATAGTCTAGTCATAGTCTAGTCATAGTCTAGTCATAGTCTAGTCATAGTCTAGTCATAGTCTAGTCATAGTCTAGTCATAGTCTAGTCATAGTCTAGTCATAGTCTAGTCATAGTCTAGTCATAGTCTAGTCATAGTCTAGTCATAGTCTAGTCATAGTCTAGTCATAGTCTAGTCATAGTCTAGTCATAGTCTAGTCATAGTCTAGTCATAGTCTAGTCATAGTCTAGTCATAGTCTAGTCATAGTCTAGTCATAGTCTAGTCATAGTCTAGTCATAGTCTAGTCATAGTCTAGTCATAGTCTAGTCATAGTCTAGTCATAGTCTAGTCATAGTCTAGTCATAGTCTAGTCATAGTCTAGTCATAGTCTAGTCATAGTCTAGTCATAGTCTAGTCATAGTCTAGTCATAGTCTAGTCATAGTCTAGTCATAGTCTAGTCATAGTCTAGTCATAGTCTAGTCATAGTCTAGTCATAGTCTAGTCATAGTCTAGTCATAGTCTAGTCATAGTCTAGTCATAGTCTAGTCATAGTCTAGTCATAGTCTAGTCATAGTCTTAGTCATAGTCTAGTCATAGTCTAGTCATAGTCTAGTCATAGTCTAGTCATAGTCTAGTCATAGTCTAGTCATAGTCTAGTCATAGTCTAGTCATAGTCTAGTCATAGTCTAGTCATAGTCTAGTCATAGTCTAGTCATAGTCTAGTCATAGTCTAGTCATAGTCTAGTCATAGTCTAGTCATAGTCTAGTCATAGTCTAGTCATAGTCTAGTCATAGTCTAGTCATAGTCTAGTCATAGTCTAGTCATAGTCTAGTCATAGTCTAGTCATAGTCTAGTCATAGTCTAGTCATAGTCTAGTCATAGTCTAGTCATAGTCTAGTCATAGTCTAGTCATAGTCTAGTCATAGTCTAGTCATAGTCTAGTCATAGTCTAGTCATAGTCTAGTCATAGTCTAGTCATAGTCTAGTCATAGTCTAGTCATAGTCTAGTCATAGTCTAGTCATAGTCTAGTCATAGTCTAGTCATAGTCTAGTCATAGTCTAGTCATAGTCTAGTCATAGTCTAGTCATAGTCTAGTCATAGTCTAGTCATAGTCTAGTCATAGTCTAGTCATAGTCTAGTCATAGTCTAGTCATAGTCTAGTCATAGTCTAGTCATAGTCTAGTCATAGTCTAGTCATAGTCTAGTCATAGTCTAGTCATAGTCTAGTCATAGTCTAGTCATAGTCTAGTCATAGTCTAGTCATAGTCTAGTCATAGTCTAGTCATAGTCTAGTCATAGTCTAGTCATAGTCTAGTCATAGTCTAGTCATAGTCTAGTCATAGTCTAGTCATAGTCTAGTCATAGTCTAGTCATAGTCTAGTCATAGTCTAGTCATAGTCTAGTCATAGTCTAGTCATAGTCTAGTCATAGTCTAGTCATAGTCTAGTCATAGTCTAGTCATAGTCTAGTCATAGTCTAGTCATAGTCTAGTCATAGTCTAGTCATAGTCTAGTCATAGTCTAGTCATAGTCTAGTCATAGTCTAGTCATAGTCTAGTCATAGTCTAGTCATAGTCTAGTCATAGTCTAGTCATAGTCTAGTCATAGTCTAGTCATAGTCTAGTCATAGTCTAGTCATAGTCTAGTCATAGTCTAGTCATAGTCTAGTCATAGTCTAGTCATAGTCTAGTCATAGTCTAGTCATAGTCTAGTCATAGTCTAGTCATAGTCTAGTCATAGTCTAGTCATAGTCTAGTCATAGTCTAGTCATAGTCTAGTCATAGTCTAGTCATAGTCTAGTCATAGTCTAGTCATAGTCTAGTCATAGTCTAGTCATAGTCTAGTCATAGTCTAGTCATAGTCTAGTCATAGTCTAGTCATAGTCTAGTCATAGTCTAGTCATAGTCTAGTCATAGTCTAGTCATAGTCTAGTCATAGTCTAGTCATAGTCTAGTCATAGTCTAGTCATAGTCTAGTCATAGTCTAGTCATAGTCTAGTCATAGTCTAGTCATAGTCTAGTCATAGTCTAGTCATAGTCTAGTCATAGTCTAGTCATAGTCTAGTCATAGTCTAGTCATAGTCTAGTCATAGTCTAGTCATAGTCTAGTCATAGTCTAGTCATAGTCTAGTCATAGTCTAGTCATAGTCTAGTCATAGTCTAGTCATAGTCTAGTCATAGTCTAGTCATAGTCTAGTCATAGTCTAGTCATAGTCTAGTCATAGTCTAGTCATAGTCTAGTCATAGTCTAGTCATAGTCTAGTCATAGTCTAGTCATAGTCTAGTCAAAGTCTAGTCATAGTCTAGTCATAGTCTAGTCATAGTCTAGTCATAGTCTAGTCATAGTCTAGTCATAGTCTAGTCATAGTCTAGTCATAGTCTAGTCATAGTCTAGTCATAGTCTAGTCATAGTCTAGTCATAGTCTAGTCATAGTCTAGTCATAGTCTAGTCATAGTCTAGTCATAGTCTAGTCATAGTCTAGTCATAGTCTAGTCATAGTCTAGTCATAGTCTAGTCATAGTCTAGTCATAGTCTAGTCATAGTCTAGTCATAGTCTAGTCATAGTCTAGTCATAGTCTAGTCATAGTCTAGTCATAGTCTAGTCATAGTCTAGTCATAGTCTAGTCATAGTCTAGTCATAGTCTAGTCATAGACTAGTCATAGTCTAGTCATAGTCTAGTCATAGTCTAGTCATAGTCTAGTCATAGTCTAGTCATAGTCTATTCATAGTCTAGTCATAGTCTAGTCATAGTCTAGTCATAGTCTAGTCATATTCTAGTCATAGTCTAGTCATAGTCTAGTCATAGTCTAGTCATAGTCTAGTCATAGTCTAGTCATAGTCTAGTCATAGTCTAGTCATAGTCTAGTCATAGTCTGATCATAGCCTAGTCGTACAAACCTGAAGTACTTATAATAAATTTTGTACGTAGTAAGTGAGAATTATATAAAGTTGACAAAATATAAAATTTTTTTTGTATTCTGATAAAAACTTTGTGTTGGTTATTAAATAACGGTTTATGCTATTTTTCTATGTTCTTTTACTTTTACCAAAACATTTAAGTTTGGACCCATTTCACTTGAGGTATTATTTGTATTTGAGATAGTTGCTGCTAAATTTAGCAAAGGATTCTTAAATTTAAAAGGAATTTTCTATTAATTATAAGCAGGAGTTTTTGCTTTTTTTAATTGTTGGTGTTTACATGAAACACGTGTATGCAAAATCAATTGAATTAAAATTATTGTATACATTTAGGCACTTAAAAAGGAATAAAATTTATGAGGAAATTTATGGAAAATTGAATATTTAATTAATAAGCTAAAGACCAACACGCGCTTTTATATACATATATAATATACTTTGTAAATATTTGTTATTTTGTAAAAAATAAGGATATATCTTTAAAAAGGTATTGAAATAACTAAAAATTCCTGAAAATTGAAAAGAAGACTTTAAAATGTCTACGCCAGTTAATATTTTCCTTGAAAACATGTCTTAAATTTAACATTACTCCTAGGCCTTAGGGTTTATTTTCGCGTTAAGCAATATATCTTTCCACTTCATTCATCAACTAAAAAGGAGGAAAAATATTTTTAAATTACTTAAAAATGTTATGCTATAAGAAAATAATATGAAATTTAAAAAAATATCTACCTAGAACTTCCGAAAAAAAAATATGTTGACTTGTGAACAATTGAAATGTAAATAAAATATTATTTAGCATATCCTATAATGTTATCTTTTTGCTCTTATTTTACTCGTATTATTATTATTATTTGGGAAGCTCATGAAATATTCATAATTTTAAATTATATGCAAAAGAATAAGAGAAATTTGTTTTTCTCAAGAAACTTTTATAAAAATATAAAAGAAATACATAAAAAATTATCCTGTACTTTGCACTCGTACTCCTACAAACGCACACAACCAAACATGCACATTTAGCTTAAAGCCTAAAGTTATGCTGTAGAAAATGTAGATTTAAGGAAAACAAATGTCCCACCATTTTCACTTGCATTTTAAGTTTTATGGTTGATTTTAGCTCATCTTAAGCTAAAGGCCATAAAAAACTTGTTAAAGCTGAAATTATTATTGCTTTAAATTATAACAATAAAATACTTTTGAAGAAAAATTATTACCTGGAATTTAAGCAAAAGCAATAGAAAATTTTTATAACTTAAAAATACTCACCTGTTTGCTTTTCTGCCGCCTTAAGGGTATAACCCTCTAATAAAACCGGCTCACTGCGTCCTCTTAAGTTCACAGCATAAACGAATATCTTAAAAAAGCGTCCCGAATCCAAAGCATTAACACTTAAAACAGGATATTTGGAGGAAATATTAGCCTGCAAAGTTGCTGTCTGCTGATCAAAGATTTCCAACAGAAACCACTGTCTCAAGCCGCCATCAAAACCTAAAAAAAAAACACTCAGAATTAATTTACCTTCATTTGAATCTAAATTCTATAAATTTAAAAATAATCTCTGATTTTTTCCGCTCGTGTTAGTTAATTAAATAAACAATTGATTTATAGAATGCTAATTTGTTTTACTTATTTAAATAGTAGAAGAAAAAAATAATTTGCTGTTTTTTCATTTCTATTATTATAAATATTTTTTAATGCTTTTAAGTTTTTTCTCAGGTTGTTTATAAATTAGTTTTTTTTTTGTATTTTTTTGAATTTTATTGTTCAGAACAGGAAATGTTGTGGGCTTATCTTTACAAGCGTCATGTTGTCGTGTCAACGGCAGCCCTAGACTTCAAAAGAAAATTTTAAAATCTATAAAAGCTGTTGTTAAAAGCCTAAATAGAAGATTTTTTCTATGGGACAAAAGCAAAAAACAAGGTAACAAATTTATATACTCCAGTTAACATATCCCTAAAATCCTCAAAGTTCTAAAAGGTTATCGATTTACAAAACCTTCCACTATTCCTAAGTTACCATTTATAAACTTCTGTAAACTATTTTGGGACACTAATACTTAAAACCGAAACTAAGACCAGAATTCCTTTACTATAACCCATAAAATTCTCTAATTTAAATAAACAAAATATAATTCTCATTTAGTTGGTACAAAAATTAGCATAAGTATTTCAGGTTTGTCTGACAAGGTTGTGGTTCGAACAAGACAGAATAGCGCGAAACACCTACGACTAGACTATGACTAGACTATGACTTGACTATGACTAGACTATGACTAGACTATGACTAAACTATGACTAGACTATGACTAGACTATGACTAAACTATGACTAGACTATGACTAGACTATGACTAGACTATGACTAGACTATGACTAGACTATGACTAGACTATGACTAGACTATGACTAGACTATGACTAGACTATGACTAGACTATGACTAGACTATGACTAGACTATGACTAGACTATGACTAGTCTAGGACTAGACTATGACTAGACTATGACTAGACTATGACTAGACTATGACTAGACTATGACTAGACTATGACTAGACTATGACTAGACTATGACTAGACTATGACTAGACTATGACTAGACTATGACTAGACTATGACTAGACTATGACTAGACTATGACTAGACTATGACTAGACTATGACTAGACTATGACTAGACTATGACTAGACTATGACTAGACTATGACTAGACTATGACTAGACTATGACTAGACTATGACTAGACTATGACTAGACTATGACTAGACTATGACTAGACTATGACTAGACTATGACTAGACTATGACTAGACTATGACTAGACTATGACTAGACTATGACTAGACTATGACTAGACTATGACTAGACTATGACTAGACTATGACTAGACTATGACTAGACTATGACTAGACTATGACTAGACTATGACTAGACTATGACTAGACTATGACTAGACTATGACTAGACTATGACTAGACTATGACTAGACTATGACTAGACTATGACTAGACTATGACTAGACTATGACTAGACTATGACTAGACTATGACTAGACTATGACTAGACTATGACTAGACTATGACTAGACTATGACTAGACTATGACTAGACTATGACTAGACTATGACTAGACTATGACTAGACTATGACTAGACTATGACTAGACTATGACTAGACTATGACTAGACTATGACTAGACTATGACTAGACTATGACTAGACTATGACTAGACTATGACTAGACTATGACTAGACTATGACTAGACTATGACTAGACTATGACTAGACTATGACTAGACTATGACTAGACTATGACTAGACTATGACTAGACTATGACTAGACTATGACTAGACTATGACTAGACTATGACTAGACTATGACTAGACTATGACTAGACTATGACTAGACTATGACTAGACTATGACTAGACTATGACTAGACTATGACTAGACTATGACTAGACTAAGACTAGACTATGACTAGACTATGATTAGACTATGATTATACTATGACTAGACTATGACTAGACTATGACTAGACTATGACTAGACTATGACTAGACTATGACTAGACTATGACTAGACTATGACTAGATTATGACTAGACTACGACTAGACTATGACTAGACTATGACTAGACTATGACTAGACTATGACTAGACTATGACTAGACTATGACTAGACTATGACTAGACTATGACTAGACTATGACTAGACTATGACTAGACTATGACTAGACTATGACTAGACTATGACTAGACTATGACTAGACTATGACTAGACTATGACTAGACTATGACTAGACTATGACTAGACTATGACTAGACTATGACTAGACTATGACTAGACTATGACTAGACTATGACTAGACTATGACTAGACTATGACTAGACTATGACTAGACTATGACTAGACTATGACTAGACTATGACTAGACTATGACTAGACTATGACTAGACTATGACTAGACTATGACTAGACTATGACTAGACTATGACTAGACTATAACCAGACTATGACTAGACTATGACTAGACTATGACTAGGCTATGACTATACTATGACTAGACTATGACTAGACTATGGCTAGACTATGACTAGACTATGTCTAGAATATGACTTGGCTTTGACGAAACTATGTTTGAACTAAAACAATGTTTCACTTATTATGAGGTATTGAAAATTTGTTAGAAATTGTTCCTTATTGGAGTAGGGTATCATAAGATAGGGCTTGACTGAATGACGAAATTTGTTTTTGGTTTGCTTTATTATTGTGTGGGTTAACTAAAAAGGTCACATCTTTAATGTCGAAGATTTTTTATTTGTTGATTGTTTTTTTTTTTTTTTTGATAAAATTCTGACCAACATTTTATGAACTCGTGTTGTTTTCTTCTTTTATTATATTTATATTGGGCTATTGTTATAAAACTTTTTTTATGATTTTTTTAACGTTTTATTTTTTAATATTTTGTTTTTTTTTTTATCACAACAGAGAAAAAAAAACATGAACTTACCTTCAATGCAATAGACCTCTAGAGAATCTGAAGTTTGATTTACTACCGTACAATTGGAGGGCATTTCAGGTTTACCAGCTGCTATTAAATGAAAAACACAGGGTTCCTTTTGTTGTCCAACATTATTATCGGCCCAGCACATAATGGTACCAAAGTCCAGCTCCTGGTAATGAAAGACGAAAGTATAAACTTATATAAACACATGCTGATAGAATTTTCCGAACAATGAATGTAGTTATGAAATTGGTAAATTTGTTTTTTTTGTTATAACAAAATTTGTATGTTTAAGGTTTTATGAAAGTTTATTCATGTATGAGATGTTTTTTGGGATATTTTTCGCTTAATTATGTTATGTTTTCATATTAAAGAGTTTATGTTCGAAGGAAGTGGTTTTTCTGATAAAGTCTGAAGTTTGAGCACGCTTTTGTTGAAAATAAGTTGTTAGGAAGTTAATAGGGGAAACGGAAATGGTCGTGTGTCAATTTTGGTTAGAGGAATTCGTATTTAGTGTGAGTAGGAATTTGTTTGAGTATGTATGGAAAAGTGAAGAAACTTAGTTATGTGGAAATTTAATTGGATTTGAGGTGATTTGTTCACTTGGCCATTATACTAATGTATTGCGTTCATAATTTCCCACTCCTTCCAACTTAAAGGAATGAAATTTTAATTTAAAGCAA
The DNA here is from genome assembly GCA_933228675.1 of Stomorhina lunata. Classification (NCBI taxonomy): domain Eukaryota; kingdom Metazoa; phylum Arthropoda; class Insecta; order Diptera; family Rhiniidae; genus Stomorhina; species Stomorhina lunata. Next base: position 24,612,973 of record OW121740.1, read on the forward strand.
ACAGTTTCGAAAAAAAATAGACATTTTGAAAATCTTCAGCTACAGCTGATATATAGAAAAATTCCTTTCATACTAAACAAATTTTTAAGAAAATGCACACCTAAATACTCAACTAATCTACTTCCCAAACCAGACTCCACTTACTAACTTATTTAATATACCTATTTATGTCATCTTGATTTATTATCACCGAGTGACTTCAAAACTTACAGTTTTTCAAAAAAAAAAAAAAAAAAACTTTGCAACATTTGCCAAAAAAAAAAAAAATTGCTCCCCCTTAAATTGGCTCATTTAATTTTAAATTATATCATTAAATGCAATCAATTTGATCGAAAGATAATTTGTGTCAAAAAAATTGTTATAGAAAACTTTTTATTTCCTGAAAAAAAAGAAAACAAAACCAAAATGTTTCTTTTTAATTTAGAGTTTTACGAGTGTTTGGAAAAAAAAACTTATTGACAGTTGACAATCAATCAACAGATAGAGACAATGGAATGTCAAACAATGTTTTCTAATAAGCTATAAACAACAACAACATCAACAATAATTTTAGAATCTGAAAAACTATAGCATTTTTTTTAAATGTATTAATGCAACATTGTTAGAAAGTTTTCACTTAGTTTTTCTAGGTAAACTTTTCCCTGAAGTTTGAATATTAAAAGTAGACTCCAGAAGTAAAGAATCGGATCATTAGCCCAAAAGTAACAACTAAGTTGCAAAGATATCTTATTAATGATCCTTTGTAGCACAGCCGGGATCTCAAATTTTCTTAGTGATATCAGCATGCCTACTTTAAGTGCCTTTGAATTTGGATGAGTCCACTTGGATTTATATATTATTTAAACCCTCGAACTATAATGTCATAAAACCAGATTCTTGAACCTTCAAGCAATTGCACTCCACACATTTTTTTCTGTCAAAAGTGTAATAAAAGTGGAAAAAGAACAATGAAAAACACATAAACGCACAAACAAACACACATTTCATGAGCAAGTATGTGTGCCCTTGCCTTGTCTCATTGGATAATCGTGCCCATTAGTTGTTTCTTAGTTAGAGTAACAGTGGTATACTCTTTTTTTAATAGGAGTTTTCAAAACGACCATACGAAAAATCAATATATGGAAGTGCAGCATCTTAATATAAAAAAAATCTTTGTTTGAAGGCTATATTTGCTCAATATTTAACAAGCCTTTCAAGTCGTGGACACAATTTGTTTAAAATGGATAAAGAACAATGAAAAACACATAAACGCACAAACATACATTTCATGAGCAAATACTTCAAGTTTCGGAAGTCGTGTTAGCTCCACCCATTTATCCTCTTATATAAATACCAGTTAAATATTGATTCGATTTTTTAAATTCTGGAAAAAGTCCCCTCATGTGAAACTACTGGGTTACTCTTCCTACATCCATATATTGTTTTGCTATAAATTTCCTATTTATTTCGCATTTTCTATCTCCTTTTTTTTTTATTTGGCCATAAATGACATCAGTGTAAATAGATATTGATTGTTTTATTTTATTGTCTATGTAAGGATGTATCGGATGCTGCTCAAGGTTGAGCTACGTATGTGGCATAGACCGGCTTAAATTAAATACAAGTGAAAATAGATCAGCTGAACATGAAAACAATTTACTTTTGGCTGTGTCCAAATTGACGCATTCAATATCGATTCAAAATGTAAGATATTTCAGAAACATTTGTGTAGCATACTTTTAGGATAATCGACTACATTTAAACTTATTTGTTAAAAATTTCCTAATGGTTAAAGGAAAGAAAATTGTTTTATTTGACGAAATTCTGGAGACTGAAGAAGTAGCATATAGGCTGAGATGTAATGTCCTAACAACATTCGATCCGATATAGGAGAAAAATGGGATCCCAAAAAAATCGTTGGACTTTGCGTTTGAGGTAAATAAAGATAACCTGACAAAGATAATCTAACCAGGTCCCGTCATCACCAAGAGGACGGTTAGTTCGGTAGCTGTGGTAGACCCATCGCTTCAGCCAAATAAAACCTGCCGAACTAAATTAGAAATTGCGGAAAACCCATAGGGATCGTACGCTGCTCAACCTTAAATGGAAGGAAGTTTCTCAAGAAACACAAGGACTAATCATCGCCAAATTAAAAAAAAAGAATTACGGCTCTATCATGGAGGCATCTCCTCTAGTGTTATCAATCAAGGTAACGCTATGGATCCCAGCGCGCATGCTGTTGTGAAAACAACAGATCCTCGCAATATGGAATGCAAAGTCTTTAACTGATACGCTAAAGGATATAGCTGTAAAAGCTAGTAAGGCACCGGAATCATGTAAATCACTAGAATCTCACATAGGTAACCGAAAGCAGAGCGCAAAGAGTGCACAAGTCTAGTAAAGATAAAGCTGATCGAAGCCCGGATAATTGACAGCATTGGACTTTTTAAGCTCCCAAAGAGGCCATATCATTGCAAAATGGCAAAAGGGAGTGAAGATCTTTAATTGCAGTTATACGAGTTCTTACGATTTCTTAAAAACTATAGTTGAAGATTGCGGTGATCTCTGCCCGTCTGCCGAACTTGAGTTGATAGCAGCCTCAGAGCTTTTCATAAGGCAATACGGTGACTTTATAGTAAGGAAGACAAGAAAAAGATTTCAAATTCTCAGTGAATAGGGAATCCTTCGGCAAAATAGAAGCGACAAAGGGTATTATCAAATTCAGAAACGGCACCGTCAAATAACAAGGAAGGAATGACAAGGTAGCACAAGAAAGCTGCTAGTGATACAGTTTAACATACAATACTGTGAATCAGCTTTAGACGATCTGACAAGACAACCTGTTAATTCTAGTGTACATAGATGTGGCTTTAGTTTAGGAGTCTCAGATTCGCGAAAACATATGCTGACAAAAGGTCGGAGGCTACACAGGTTTTGTTTCAAATAAAAGCGACAAGGTAAGAACTTGAATTTTAGCTAAAAGTGAACATAACTTACTAATTTCTTATTCCTACAGCAGTGGAGATCTGACCGTCGTCGCAAGAGAAGCCAAAGGAAAGATTATCTTTCTTCTGGTCTAAATTCAAGTAACGAAAAACCTAGCAAATAAGTTGAAAAGTAATGTTCTGAATGCAACACCAACATCAGAATTGGAATTGTCAAGAAGGCTCTGCAGAAACATACGAGGAAACTACAGAGCAGACGAGTTTGCAGGACTCGAGTCATTTGCCCTTTCAAGCTCCTACTTCAGACGAGATTATATAATTCTGCAATTCATAGTTAGGCTTCTGTCCAAAGTTGTATTTCAGGCAGATGTTTTGATAGAAAATATTATGACGCGGTAGATTGAAGTAAATAAAGTAAAGTAAAATACATTTTTTCGGAAGCTGTAAAGAACAACGATTTGCTGTATGGTTCTTTCGATAAGTCCCATAAAAAAGAGAGTACACCGCTTTAAAACCAATTCGGAAACACCAAATGAAGACCATTCAATGAGAGAAAGCTAAGGCACACACACGTGCTCCTGAAATGTATGTTTGTTTGTGTGTTTTTTATTGTCCTTTATTCACTTTTGACAGAAAATAAATGTATGGAGTGCTATATCTTTGTATTACAGAGTCTTTGCTTAGAGTATAAGGAATCCTGTAGTAGAGGACTCTAATCGTTTATTTAATTTTTTTTTTTTTTTTGAGGAACTAAATATTTGACTGACATAAATATTGCCGACTTAAGAGCTTTTTAAAATGGTTTAGGTAAAATTTGTTGGCATGACTCTAGTCATTTGAAAGTTCCTACTGTAAGTGAGGAAGCATGTATTCAATCCAGACAGGCCAGATAAGAAACGTTAAATGTTTTAATGCCACTTTCAAGATCCATAGGGGGCTTGTAAAGAAGTTGTTTCATAATTTCGATGACACAGTTTAAGCATGGAAGTTGCCGAACTCAGATGAGGCTCTACATTAGGAAAAATATAAACTTACATAATTTCTTGGAATAAAAGCCCTATGCATACAGATTGTAAAAGCTTGATACCTTGACTTTCCAACACTGTTTAAAATTTTAAAATCGCTCTGCAAATGTAAGAGTTGGAGGTACGAAAGTACTAAGACCTACCCGAAAACATTTTTTTTGCGAATATCTTGAAATTTTGAAAGTGTTTCGAAATCTTTGAAAGTGAATTTGTATGTCCTCACCAAGGACATACACAATTTTTCTGTCAAATATTTTTCTACAGAAATTTTTTTTTATTAAAAGTTTTTCTATAGAAAATTTTTTTATCAATAATTTTTCTATAGAAAATTTTTTATCAATAATTTTTCTATAGAAATTTTTTTTTATTGAATATTTTTTATAGAAAATTTTTATTTAAAAAATTTTTTATTAAAATTTTTTTATCAAAAAATTTTTTTTAGAAACTTTTTTATCAAAAATTTTTCTAAAGAAAATTTTTCTATTGACAATTTTTCTATAGAAAATTCTTTTACCAAAATTTGTTTTCAAAAATATTTCTTTAGAAATTTCTGTTATCAAAAGTTTTCCTATAGAAATTATTTTGTTGATTGTCATGAGTTTTTATACCCTTCACCACCATAGGTGGAATGGGTATTATAAGTTTGTGCTGATTTATGTAACGCATAGAAATATATATCTTAGACCCACCTTTTAGTATAGCAATAGGCTTAGAATCACTTTCACTTTCTTTCGATTTCAGTCCGTCTGGCTGCCTGGACCCCCATGAAAACTTTGTAATCAAACTACAGGTCGCAATTCTAAAGATAATTTGATGGAATTTGACACACATCATTTTTTTTTTGATAATGGGACCACGGCTATTGAAATTCGTTAAAATTGGCCCATTATTTATGGTACCTCCCATAGGTCCCACTTCCCGGAATTGATATGTTGGCCACAAATATCAATACTTTTTACGAAATTTAAAACAACTACTGCTTATGTAAACTTAAATCATTCTACCAAATTTAGTTGAAATCGGTCCACATTTGACCATAGCTCCCATACGAACTCTTCTCTAAAAAATGAGATAAAAATCACTCGTAAATCTTAAGATAATTTGAATTTTAAGTTGAGTTTTTGCATACATAATTTTTGTAAAAACTGTAATCAATTTGCCAAATTTCGAGATAATCGGTCTACATTTGACCCTAACTCTCATACAAGTCCAAATGACGGAAACAGCTTTAATATATAAGTTTTGAGAAAATGTTTGTATGGTGGCAAAATTTAGCAAATATTTGTCTTTATACAGGAAAAAGAACAACTTCCCCTTAGTGGTGAAGGGTATCGTATGGTCGGGCTTGACCGACTATAGCACTTTCTTACTTGTTTTTTTATTAAAAAATTTTCTATAGAAATTTTTTTTATTAAACATTTTTATATACAATTTTTTTATTCAAATTGTTTTTGATAGAGATTTTTTATTTTTCTTTACATTTTTTTTAATAAAAATATTTCTAAAGAAAATTTTTCAAAAAGAAAGATTATTTGCATTTGATCTTGATCTGTTACATTTATTTATTAATGTAATAGACAATTTATTGATAAATGCCAAAAAAATATGTTTGTGGGATAACCAATTTCTCGACGAGTTTCGATGGTTGGTTAGTCCAACTCTTCAGGAAACAGATCGAAAGCCTCGCATTATTACCTATTTTACAAACACAATCATTACGAATTATGTTTGCAAATCAATGGTAAAAACTCAGATTATCGACTGAAAAAAGTAAACACAAACATTTTTTAGCTTCATGATTTTTATTTTTAAATAATATTTACATCCCGACATATTTTCAGAAAACCAAAAATTGCTTCGCCTCACTTGCGATATCTATCATTCTTGGGTTAAATGCTCACTTTAGGTAAATTAAAAAAAAAAACACACATTTTTCCGAGACGCTCTAATCTGCCTGAATCTTTTGACATAAATTCATGGGATTTTATATTTATTTTGACAAAAACCAGAAAATCATTTTGTTTCATTTTATTTATCATGATCGATTGTATTTAATGTTAATTAAATTTATTTATTATGCTTCATGTGAATGAAATTGTTAAAAACTTTTGACATATGTTCGAGATACATAACAGAAAATTCTATGAATAAATCTTTGTTTTAAGAAAATCTTGAAACATTTGCAATAAAAATTGATTGTGTTAATAAATTATTCTAAGAAATAAAAATCAATTGCATGATTTTATAAAATTTATGGAATATTTTAATTTGTAAAAAAATAATTAAGATAAAACCGAAAAATTTTGACATTAGAAAAAAATCTAAAATTTTCATTAGTTTAACAATTTGTCTTGACATTTAAATTTAAAGTCATTATCTATTCCTTTACTTTCAAAAAGTTATGGCTTTAGCAATTTTCTATTTAAATTATTACTTTCTTTTTTCAAAATTTATAACCTTTTTAATAAATATCTCACAAAGGATATGCTTATGTAAATGTTTATCCTTTCTAACTTTACATTTTATATCCTAACATTTTACTTGTGTTTTTTTTTCTGTTGAATATTAAATATTTAATTTCTTGTTTTTTGTTTTTGTTAATCCTTGACATAAACAAGAGCTAAAAAAAACAAACATCATAAAAACATTTTAATAATTTACAACATTTAAATAAACTTTACTTAACCTATCAATTTTTAACTAAAATAAATAATAAAATACTCGTTCAGAAAAATACACTTAATGCATGCTAATTTCTTCGGCACAGGATCTACACAGGATGTGAAGAGAAAAACATAAAGAGGATACTAAAAACTCACTCTTTCTCTCTTGTCAGCAAAAAGATTAACAAAATAAATTATAAAAGACACACATACATCTTCATGCTTCAGGACTCCTTTCAGACCTCTATCTACTTCTGCCAGCTTAAACTTACAGCCTTTTTATATCTTATTAAAAGTCTAGTTGTTGCCATTTTATAGAATTTCTTAAATGAGTTACATTTAACATTTTTAACTTTAAAACTAAAAGACAAACGTCGACCTAAAGGATAAGACTGATAGTGCTAAGCTACGGAGACAGACAGGCGACTAAAGTCACAAACACTGAACGGCGGGTATTTGAGAAAGTCTGGTAAAATTAAGTTTTCTTTTTCAGCATAAATATATAGAAATAAACAGGCATCTATCAACTTGAATAATGGTAGAGGAAAAAAAAGGACCAAATGTTGTTTGAAAGTGTTGAAATGACGAGCAGTAAAGGACATAATTGAAGAATCACTTGGGAGAACTTCTATATTTTCTTGCTAAAAAAGATGACAGATGAAAGAAGATTATCAATGGCCACGTTTAAACGAGTTGCTTTATAAAAAAATCTTTTTTGTGGAATGTCTTAGTTAGAGCAAATTGGGATCGTGCGGACTATATATGAAAAACTTTTTGGTAAAAATTTGTTTATCAAAAAATTTTCTATAGAAAATTTTTTTATCAAAAATGTTTATATAGAAAATTTTTTTATTAAAAATTTTTATAAAGAAAATCTTTTTATAGAAAATTTCTATAGAAAATATTTTTATCAAAAATTTTTGTATAGAAATTTTTTCTATAAACATTTTTTTTATCAATATTTTTTATTTAGAAATATTTTATTAAAAAATTTTTTATCAAAAATTTTTTTATTGAAAATTTTTTATCAAAAATTTTTCTATAGAAAATGTTTTTATTAAAAATTTTTTTTATAGAAATTATTTTTCAAAAATTTTCTTAGAAAATTTTTTTATCAAAAATTTTTCTATAGAAAATTTTTTTGAAAAATTGTACTATACAAAATATTTTTATCAAAAATTTTTCTATAGACAATTTCTTTATCAAAAGTGTTCTATAAGAAATTATACGAATGATATTTACCAAAATTTCAATAAGTCTTCGGCTTCTGGTGGCATGAATGAATATGGTGGCACTTGCTAATATGTTATTCAATATTAAGATCATCCCTAAAGTATGCTACTTAAATGTGTTTTAAAAAAGATATTTATATGTCGATCGATATCGAGTGCTGTGATTTAGGTCCTGGTCAATGTAACCTTATTTTATTGGCTTTATTATGTTGAAGTTGCCCGAAATAAATCTCTTTTATAATCTCTGTATTTTGTCAAAGATAGCTTTTGATATTATTCAGCTAAATATTTGCCAAGGTTTTTGTGAAAAGTTATACTTTTATAAAAGTTATAGTTTTGTAAAAGTTTATATAATTAGTTCATTTAAGAAAAGCTTTTATTTTGTACAATTTGTTTTATAATATTTAAAGTTTATATATTTATTAGAGTTTGTATATTTATTTAAAACTTTCGCTGAAGAACTTTAAGTGTCAATAAATTCTATTATTGCAAAAAATATTAACTGATTTATTCAGATAAAAAGTAACAAAAGCTTCTGTTGAAAAGCTATATTTTAATGAATGTTGGCTTAAAAATTTATAATATTTTTTAAGGACTAATTTTCATTCGAGAAAAGCTTTAGTTCAAATTTTGTTTTCTAAATTATATAAAGAGGTTTATTTATAAAAGCTTTTATTTCAAGATGTTCCAGAATCAACTTAAAGCTTTCAAAAATAAAGAATATGAATTAATACAAAACATACATTTTGGTATCGATTTTTTTAATAAAATAAGCTTTATTCTTAAAAAAGTTTTTTGTTTTTTTCTAAAAAGCTTAAAGTATTGTTTTATATAAATTTGAAGTAAAGTGGTTTGTTTGAAAAAGCATTTTTCATCAAAGAAAGATTTTTTTTAACTTTTTACTTTAATTTATGTAAAAAGCTATATAAAATATTAATATTTGGTAAAAGTTTTTATTATAAAACGATTTTTCGGAACAAACTTTAGTAACAAAAAAAGTTTGAAGTGAAAGCAAATCAAAAAACTGGAATTTATACATTAATATGATTTTTTAATAAAATATAGAAAAATATAATAAAAGCTATTCCCTTTGTTCTAAAAAGCTCAAAGTTTGGATATGAATTTATTTTATAAAAAATTTATCTTATTTAGCAAACGCTTCAAAGCTCTTGCTGTTCATAAAGATTTGTTCGAGATACATTTCACTAATGAAAAGCTTTTTGGTCAAAATATTTTTTTTTTTAAATTTCAAGTGGTTTATTTGCAAAAGCTTTTCACTAAAAAACTTTTATTATGAAAAGACTTTTTAATTTTTTTTTAGCATTATAACCTTAATTTGGGCGAAGAGCTTTATTAGGGAGAGATTTATTTATGGTTAAAAGCTTTTTTTATAATACGATTTTTCGGAACAAGTCATAAAGAATTAAAGCAAATTAAAAAAAGACGCAAACATTTCCTTTTAGAATGTTATATTTTAATATTCTTATAAAAGATTTTTCTTTTTTCAAAAAAGCTTTGTATATTGTAAGATCTTTTAGAAGAATCGATTTTAATAAGTTATGAAATGTTTATCTTAGTAAGTAAAAATTTTGAGTTTTAAAGCTTTTTTATAAAAAATGTTTAGTAATGAATTTCACTTATGAAAAGCTCTTTGTGAAAGTTTTTTTGTACAAATTGTTTTGTGCTAGAACGATTTATTTTGAACTTTATTTATATAAAGGTTTTTTGGGATAAAAGCTTATTTTGAGTTTCTTTGGTTGAAGAAAGATTTTTAAAAAACAATATTTGAAAAAATATTTTCAAAGCGTTTATTAAAAACATGAGTTGAAATATCATACAAATATTTTCAATCAATAAATTTGTTATGCAAAAAAGCTATAACATAAGGGCAGCTTTTAACTTAAATTTAGTTTTTTTAACTTATAAAAAGTTTACAATTTAGAATTTTTAGCAAAGATTTTTCTAGCAACAAAAATTTTCAAGAAGAGGTTTGTTTACCTAAAAATACCTTAACTTTTGCATCCCACTGTCATCAAGTTGCCAACACAAACATGCATTCAAGGCAGCAACAACTAAATAGGACTTCAACAGTTTAGGAAAAACTGTAGTAAATACAACAAAAAGACCTAAAACAGAGACAACAACAAAGTAAAGAACAACAATTTCCTTGGAATACTAAAGAAGTCTTTAGAGAATTCCATGTTTAACTTTCAAGTCGATGCTCATTAAAAATTAAAATCACTTTTACATAAAAATGTCAACACAAATTTCTGCTTATTTATCACTTTACAGCAGCGAGAGACGGTCAGGAGCAACAGCAGTAGTGTAGTGGCAGTAGCAGGAGTAGTGGCAGGATCTGGAGCTAAATCAGCAACAACTTTGGCAACCAAATGAAATAAGTAGAAAAAAAGAAAAAGTTATAAACAAAATAACAAAATTGTTATCAAAAGTTTTTTTTCTGCGTTTTTTGTCACTTTGGCCATTTGATGGTAGAGTAAGGACAAAAAAGGACATTACAAACAAAAATGTATGAAAATCCAGGCATTGGTCTTTTTGTCTGTTTTCAACAAACATTAAAAAAGTCTTTAGATTTGTTATAAAGTCGGGCCATGAAAGTTATATGACAACATGAAAAACCAAAATGAACAACTTAAGAGTTTTTGGCCAAATAAAATTCTCAACCTACACTTAAAATTTTCCTTTTTTTTTGCCAACCATGTCATTTAATTAACGCTTGAAATTGACAGAAAAATTAACAAAATCTGGGCATAACAGAGCAATGGAGTAGAGGAAAGGGAAAATTAATGTTTTAAAAATTTCCTTCCTAGAAAGTTTCGAAAAAAAACTTAAGCTTAATTAAATTTAAAGTTCTTTAAACTTGTTACTTTTTCTTAAGATTCATGTCAATATCCATTTTACTTTACATTAACCATTAGCTTTATTAACTTTGTTACTTTATATGAAGCTTTTTAAATTTAACTGTTGTTAAAATTTCAAATCCTTTTTAGAAAATTGTATCTACTTTCATATAAACTCCTAACAATTATCAAATTTATATGTATCCATTCTACATCTCTACATAGAACATAAAAACCCATCAATCATCATAAATAAAATGAGCATGAAATAAAAAATTTCTTCATAAAACTTAAAGTGAAGAACATTTTAAGAAACCCTGGGCGTTATAAAACAATAAACTGTCAGAAGCAACACCTTATCATTTGCATACTTTATGATATAAAATAATATTTGTTGAACAAAATGAAAACCCTTTCAAAATTTTGCAAATACTTAGACTTACTCACACACACACATACATACTAATATATCTACAAATGTTTCCTTTTATTCACCAGGATCTTTGCTTATCAGTTGTATATTTTATTGTATTGCTCTACATATAAATATATGAGAATATTTATAACATTTGAATGACAGATATTTAAGTATATAGCAAATATTTTGTAACTTAAGTAAAATTATTATATTTATGTATTTAAGAAAAATACAAAAGAATTGGAATATGAACATGAATATTAACCGGAGTTTCTATAATCATAAAAACTTCCGCTAGGAAAGAAATATTTAAAATATTTAGACTGAATGCAGATGAATTTAAAAGTGGATAGAAATATTAATTTAATTTAAAGTAAGAGAATATTTATAATAAAATAAATAATTTTAATCTATTTGAACCATTCTACATATTTAGTCAACAAAAGTAAAAGCAACAGTTCTAGAACAGGAAAATTTTGCAAATGGTTCCCTTAGATTTTAATTTTCAATCCGAATTACTAAAAAAATTTCTCCGAGATTTTTATTTACCGAATTATCTTTAAATATTTTCTTTTAGAAATGTAAGTGCATCAAAAAGTCAACTAATGTCGTCTGTGGCTTAAAAGCAGGCCTAGGCAGCCCATACCACCAGAAGCCAAAGAAGTTTTATAATTTTCATAAATACCACGACAAAAAATATTTTTTTAAGGAAAAATATTTTCTGTAAAAATTTTGATAAAAAATTTTTTTTTAAAAAAAATTTCCTATATAAAAATTTTCCAATTTTTGTCTATAGAAAATTTTTCTAAAAAAATTTTATTGAAAATTTTTTGATTTCTTTTAATAAAAACATTTTCTATAGAAACATTTTTGATAAAAAAATTTTTCTATAGAAAAATTTTTAATCAAATATTGTTTAGAGAAAAACTTTTTATAGAAAATTTTTTTATAAAAAAATTTCTATAGAAAAATTTTTGTTAAAAAAATTTTCTATAGAATATTTTTTTACACAAAATTTTTGATACAAAAATTTTCTACAAAAACAATTTTGGTAACAAAATTTTCTATAGAAAAATTTTTTGATAAAAAAATTTTCTATAGCAAAATTTTTTGATTTTTTTTAGTAAAAAAATTTTCTTAAAAAATTTTTGATAAAAAAATTTGCTATAGAAAAATTTTTTATAGAAACATTTTTCATAAAAAAATTTTTGATTTTTTTAATAAAAATAGATAAAAAAAATTTTCTATAGAAAAAGTTTTTGATAAAGAATTTTTTATAGAAAAATTTTTCATAAAAAAAATGTCTATAGAATATTTTTTTACAAAAAATTTCCATAGAAACATTTTTGATAAAAAAATTTTCTTTGGAAAAATTGATGATAAAAAAATTTTATATAGAAAAATTTTTGAAAAAAAAAAAATTCTATAGAAAAATGTTTTATAGAATATTTTTTTACTAAAAATATTTGATATAAAAATTTTCTATAGAAACAATTTTGACAAAAAAATTTTCCATAACAAATTTTTGATAAAAATATTTTCTATAGAAAAATTTCCGATAAAAAAGATCTTCTATAGAATATTTTTTTGCTAAAAATTTTTGATACGAAAATTTTCTGTGGTAAAATTTTTTGTAGAAAAATTTTTGATAAAAAAAATTTCTATAGAATATTTTTATACTAAAAGTTTTTGATAAAAAAATTTTCTATAGAAAAGTTTTTGATAAAAAATTTTTCTATAGAAAAATTCCTGATAAAAAAAATTTCTATAGAAAAATTTTTGATAAAAAATATTTTCTATAGAATATTTTTTTACTAAAACTTTTTGATACAAAAATTTTCCATAGAAACATTTTTGATAAAAAAATTTTTTATAGAATATTTTTTTCTAAAAATTTTTTGACTTTTTTTAGTAAAAAAATTTTCTATGGAAAAATTTTTGATAAAAAAATTGTATGTAGAAAAATATTTGATAAAAAATGTATATAGAAAAATTTTTGATAAAAAAATTGTCTATAGAATATTTTTTTACTAAAAATTGTTGATGTAAAAAGTTTCTATAGAAAAATTTTTAATAAAATAATTTTTTATAGAAAAATCTTAAATCAAATAATTTTATATTAAAAAAATTTTGATAAGAAATTTTTCTATAAAAAAATCGTTGACAAACAAATTTTCTATAAAAAAATTTTTAATAAAAACATTTTTGATAACAAAATTTTCTATAGAAAAATTTTTGATAGAAAAATGTTTGAAAAAAATTTCTATAGAAAAAATTTTTAATTAAAAAATTTTCTATGTAAAAATTTTTGGTAAAATAAATTTCTATATGAAAATTTTTCAATAAAAATTTTCAATAGAAAAATTTTTCATAAAAAATTTTCAAAAGAAAAATTTTTCATAAAAAATTTTCAATAGAAAAATTTTTCATAAAAAATTTTCAATAGAAAAAATTTTCAATAGCAAAATTTTTCATAGAAAAACTTTTCATAAAAAATTTTCAATAAAAAATTTTTGATAAAAAAAATTTTCTATAGAAAAATTTTTCATAAAAAATTTTCAATAGAAAAATTTTTGGTAAAAAAAATTTTATATAGAAAAATTTTTATATAGAAAAATTTTATATAGAAAAAAATAGAAAAAATTTTGATAACAAATTTTCTATAGAAAATTTTTTAATAATTTTGAGCGTATGGAACCTCAACTACAAGATATCTGAAAGACAGAGCTTTACATCAAGTTGCTGTTATCATTTAAATTTAAGAAAAAGTCTTTGTGTTGGTATTCTTTCAAGTTTGAAACAATCAAAAAGCATAGAAATGTGCCTCTCCTTAAATCTTTTTTCAACCTAATTAGGAAAACTCTTTGGTCCTTCATCTATCGTTACTATTGCCAGCATTCAAAAGCAATATCGCTAATTTATTCGAGTACCAAATCGAAAATCAGATTTCAATCGTTTCTAAAGCAGAAATTTTTCGTGTTTCCAGTATAATTTTTACAACATAGACAACCGCGTGATTCCTCAACAAAACTCTTTTGATAGATTTAATTTTTAAGCGTAAATCTATATAGAACTTAACACAGACATTCAAAAACCTATTATCAGATCAGATTTCTTAGATTCAACAATTTATCGAAACCTAAAATATTCCTCCTAGTTTTAACAAATCAACAGGCTGATTTGATTGCACCTAAAAATGGCTTTATTATCGAAAACCTATTGAATTATACCTAAAACTGCAGATGGTTTCTAAAACTGTCACCCTAAAACTGCTGAGTCCTTCTAAAACTGCTGAGTCATCTTAAAAGTCCTAACTTACCTGAAATGCTGCGTCATCATAAAACTGCTAAATCATTTTAAAACTATTGACTAATCCTAAAACGGCTGGATCATCTTACTAGTGAGTTATTCCAAACTACTGTGTCATCTTAAAAGCCCTAATTTATCCAAAATGCTGTATCATCATAAAACTGCTTAGTCATACTAAAGCTGTTAATATTTAAACGGCTGACTCATCTTCCAACTATTGAGTTATTTTTAACTGCTGAGTCATCTTAAAGTTGCTGAGTCATCTTAAAAGTCCTAACTTACCCAAACTTGTGTGTCATCATAAAACTGCTTAATCATTCTAAAACTGTTCACTAATCATCATTAAACTGCTGACTCATCATAAAACTACTAAGTTATTCACAACTGCTGAGTCATCCCAAAAATTTGAGCTCATCTTTAAACTACTGAGTCATCCTAAGACTACAAAGTCATCACGATCTGCCGAGTCACCTTTGATTGTTAAGTCATCTCGTATAATACACCGACACATCATAAAACTGTTAGGTCATTCTAAAACTGCTACACAGCAGTTTTAGGATGACTCCTAAAACTGCTGAGTCATCTTGAAACTCCTAACTTACCCACAACTGCTGACTAATCATCCTAAAACTGCTGGCTCATCATAAAACTACTGAGTTACTCCCAACTGCTGAGTCATCCTAAAGCTTCGGACTCATCTTAAAGTTGCTAAGTCATCTTAAAACTGCAGAGTCATAACGAGCTGCTGAGTCACTTTGGATTTCTAAGTTATCTCGTATAGTATTAAAGAAATATAGCTACGGCGTATCTTACTCTACCACACGGTCTTAAAATCGGAATTAACTTTAAAAATGGATAAAGCAGATTTGCGTATCAAGCGACAATATGTTTTTTAGTAGTTAATTTGTAGATACTTTTGATTAATCTGGTTTTTGTCAATTTATAAAGATAAGTAATATTTATAAAGATAAATAGTATTTATAAAGATAAGTAATATTTATAAAGATAAATAGTATTTATAAAGATAAGTAATATTTATAACTTGACAAAGCAGAGGCAATTGATCATTTGAAGGTCAATATTCCTGATGCCATTGATATGATACAAGCCCATCGATGAAGTACTGAATTTTCAATTGGGTCCATCAGGGGATCAAACTTGGGACCTCTGTTATGCTAGACGGATGACTAAACTGCTATACCATGGCTGTTCACGTAAATTATATATAGCCGAAGGAAAAATTTTCACTATTATTTTTCTTAGTGTTGAACAGTACAAATTAACAAGCATTTCTCAAATTATTACAAAAAATTTACATTTTCGCGAATTTAAACGATTTCAAATCGCCGGTATGGCGAAACAGTTATAGATATCGACCTCATTTTTTGTAGTTTATTTACGCATTTGTTAGTTTTATAATATTGGAAAGACAATTTATTATTTGTAATATTTGTTCAAACAAATTTTCAAAAAACAAAAAAATGATTTTTGAAACCGGCCTGAGAAAAAAGTATAATTTTCTAAGACGAAAAAAACCAAGTAAGTTCTGTTATATTTTAATAAAACTCAACTATTTAGTAATCACAGGTCACAGAATTATAAATCATGTCTTACTTTGAAAGTGGTTTCTCCTTAAGTATATTTTGTGGCTGCATATCCATAGGCGTGTCGTCAAAGACACGAATAATTGCAATAACTCCGAAACTTCTTCACAGATTTTTAATTTTGATGATTTAGAATTAAGATACTTTAGTTCCCTTTTATATTCAATAAATTTTTTTTGAAAAATGGTTTAATAATTTAATAATGATTTAACTTTTCATTAGTTTATCATGTATTCTACAAATTTTTGAAAAGAAATGTTAGCTGCATTAGTTATTGATTTTAGGCAAAAAATGCAAAAATATGCAAACAAGTTATATACTGTTATAAAGCTGAAATCTCGAGCTATATTTGGAAATATATATATACATATATTTCTATATGCTTAACCGATACATAATGCGGAGAATAACGGAGTTTATTATGAATTTTTTAAAAACATATTTTAGATAGTGCCACATGTTATTGATTTTAGGCGATATATGCAAAAATATGCAAAAAATTTGTACATTGTTATAAAGCCGATACTCCAAGCTTTAATTAGAAATAGTTTTTTATACACTTCACTTCACATTAAATAACATTCCATTTCTAAACGGAACAATTAAAATTCACAAGACCAAACATTAATTTACCAAATTTTCAAACCGTTTTTGTTTTATCGCATTTTAAACTTAAAACTTTTAAATGTCCTCCCCCTAAATATTTTACCCTTTATATAAAAATAATTATTCATAATATATCTATGATAAATGTATATCTCAATGAAATTCATGTTTTCTTATATTTCTGCGATTTCTAAAGAACATCTATCAAATAAAATAAATATAATGCCAAAACTGTCAAAATAAAGCTAACATCACACACACACACAAAAAATAAAATATTATGCATTAATAAAAATACATTAACTTAAAGAGGAAGTAAAATCCTTAAATCTTTCATTTTATTTCCTTTTCAAACGAATGACAAAAACTTCAATGTCATATTCATAATCAGCAAAATACTCTGTCATTTAAGACACAAAAAATCTTGCATAAACTCCCTTTTTGATATAAAAAAGAAAATCTTCAAATAAATAAAACAAAATGATGACAAAACGCACACGCCCTGGTTGTAACCTTCAAACCTTTAAACAAATTCAGACAAATCATTTACCTATTTGTATATACATACATACAGACACACTTATGCATATATTAAATTCATATCTGTTTTGTTGGCTTATCTCAAATGAAAAGGTTGTATATACATATATATTTTATTTTGAATACGAAACAGTTTTTCCCTTCAATTGAATGCACAAAAATCCCTTCCGTTTGGTTGTCATATTTGCTGTTTCCGGCATCCGGTTAAAATATAAGAGCGAAGAGGTTGTGGTGGTAGTAGTAGTTATAAAAACTTGTTGAACAAAAAAAAAAATGGAAACTAAATAGATTTTACTTTTTTTTTAACATTTTTGGGAAATAGAAGAAAAAAAACTGCGTTTATATTTTTCAAGCATAATCTAGAGAGTTTCCTTTTTTGTTGTTAATACATTTTTTATTTCCTTTTTCAACAACAAGCTCATTAGTCAACTTATAGAGAAAAACACATTTACATATGCATGTTTTTATATACAAGTGTGTGTATATGGATGTTTTCTCTGCAAAAAAGGAAACTAAAAATGTAACATTTACATTCAATTTTATCAATATACAAAGCAAACTTTTAAAAGATTTTCCTCTCTATAGACAAAATTGTATATTCTTAGCAAAAACTAAAATCAAGATATAAAATACAAATAAAATATTTAAAAAAAGATTTTCTTTTTGTATTTTCTGTTTAAGCAATTTCCGTTGCTGTAAGTGACATTTCGACTTTTATATGCTTAACAAAGGGAGAAAAATTCTGTTTTATTTTTGACAAAAAAAAAACTGAAATATTCACAAAATAGTTTTTCGTTGTCGCAAACATATGAGTTGAATAACTTTGTAACAAGCCAAACAATTTAAATAAATATGTAGTAAAGCAAAAAAAAAAAATATTTATAAACATATTTTAAGCTGGGATATATCCTTATTTATGTATAATATATATAAATAAAATTGTATATAGTTTTCTATATACATTTAATTCTGTATGAAGTTAGTCAAGTTTTGCCTGTTAAACGGATGCAGCTTAAACGGAAAACGGAAGTGACAAAATATTTACTCTGAACATGGGTGCAAAATGTTACCCTTGATTATATGCAAAATATATTTTTAAATTTGATTAGATTTTAAATGTTTTGCAAAAAAAAAGGAATAGTTTTTCTAAATCTAATTTTATACTTATTTATGTAAATGTTTAAAAGTTTCTGGAAATAAATTTAATTTTAATATTGTTTGCAGAAAATTTGATTTTTTGGATTTCTATTTTATTACCATGAAAATACTAGGTTTTTTTAATATTCCAGCTCTTAAATGTGTCAATATAAATTTAATTTTTTAAATTCAACTTTTCTGAATAAAATTTTTTCTGTCTACTTTTCTATAAAAAAGTCTTTCTAACGTCAACTTTTCTACATCAACTTTTCTACTTCTCTTACATCAAATTTTGAATTGAAAAGTCCCTCTAACGCCAACTTTTCTGTACAAAAGTTTTTCTATTTTTAACTTCAACTTCCAGTAATAAAGTTTTTTATAGAAATGTCTTCCTATAGTCAACTTTTCTATAGAAATGCTATCCTATAGTCAACTTTTCTATAGAAATGCTATCCTATAGTCAACTTTTCTATAGAAATGTCTTCCTATAGCCAAATTTTCTATAGTAATGTCTTCCTACAGTAAACTTTTCTATAGAAATGTCTTCCTACAAAAAACTATTCTATAGAAATGTCTTCTTATAGTCAACTTTCCTAAAGAAGACATATCTTCTTATAGTCATCTTCTTCATAGAATGTCTTCCTATAGTCAACTTTTCTGGAGAAACTTATTCCATTACTTCTATAGAAATATCTCTAGAAATGTCTTTTCTAGAAGTGTCCTTCTATCGTCAACTTTTCTACAGAAATGTCTTCCCATCGTCTACTCTTGTATAGAAATGTCTTCTTATTGTCAACTTTTCTATAAAAGTATCTTCCTACCATCAAATATTCTAAAGAAATATCTCCCTTACGTCAACTATTCTATAGAAATGTCTTCCTAACGTCAACTTTTCTATACAAATGTCTTGCAATCGTCAACTTTTCTATAGAAATGTCTTCCTATCGTCAACTTTTCTATAAAAATGTCTTCCCATCTTAAACTTTTCTATAGAAATGTCTTCCCATCTTAAACTTTTCTATAGAAATGTCTTCCTATCGTCTACTTTTCTTTAGAAAAGTCTTCCTACCGTCAACTTTTCCATAGAAGTATCTTGCTATCGTCAACTTTTCTATAGAAAACTCTTCCTATTGTCAAATTTTCTATAGAAAACTCTTCCTATTGTCAACTTTTCTATAGAAAACTCTTCCTATTGTCAACTTTTCTATAGAAATCTCTTCCTGTTGTCAACTTTTCTATGGAAATGTCTTCCTATCGTCAACTTTTCTATAGAAATGTCTTCCTATCGTCGACTTTTCTATAGAAATGTCTTCCTATCGTCAACTTTTCTATAGAAATGTCTTCCAATCGTCAAATTTTCTAAAGAAATGTCTTCCTATCGTCAACTTTTCTATAGAAATGTCTTCCTATCGTCAACTTTTCTATAGAAATGTATTCCTATCGTCAACTTTTCTAAAGAAATGTCTTCCTATCGTCAACTTTTCTATAGAAATGTCTTCCTGGTGTCAACTCTTCTATAGAAGTGTCTTCCTATAGTCAACTTTTCTATAGAAATGTCTTCCTATCGTCAACTTTTCTGTAGAAATGTCTTCCTATCGTCAACTTTTCTGTAGAAATGTCTTCCTATCGTCAACTTTTCTGTAGAAAAGTCTTCCTATCGTCAACTTTTCTATAGAAATGTCAGCCTGTCGTCAACGTTTCTATAGAAATGTCATCCTATCGTCAACTTTTCTATAGAAATGTTTTCCTATCGTCAACTTTTTTATGGAAATGTCTTCCTATTGTCAACTAAGCAAAATATTTCCCTTTTTTCAAAATAAAATTTCATTAAATTATTTTAGCTTAATAACACTTCGTTCAATTTTTTCCATATGGTCAGCATTAGTAATGTGTGGTTTATGTGTGATACTTATAGTCTTGCCAAAAAAAAAAAAAATATGTATATAAAAACTAATAAATGAAATAAACCATTTGTATGAATGACACTGAGAAAATAACTTGTGACAAGTCATCTAAACTCTAGAGCAAAAAATCTTACATTAAGCAAAAAATTTAAATGTAAGCAAATATTTGCATAGCAAACGAGAATAATAACAACAAATAATAAGGAAAAAGAAAAGTAACAGGAATATTAAATTTTATGAATATTTCCGGTCAAACAATTATGATGTTTATGTTGACTCTTATTATTGTTATAACAAGCAACAACAATATAAACATACACACATACTTACAAAATGAAAACAATAGTCATACACATTCAAATTTATATTTTTTGATATAAGAAACTCTATATATGGATTCATAAGAAGGGACAAGTTTGAAGGGGGTTTTCTCTTAGGAAAATGAAAAATAAATGTTAATGTTATAACATTTACTGTATTAGTGTGTCTTGGTATGCATCAGTTTTCATTATTGGAGTGTTTATGATATAATGTGCGAAAACATGACAAATGCTTTTAAACATTTCTAAATTTTTTTTTTGCTATTATTCATAAAAACAAAATGTATGAATTTTCCTATTTACATGCTCCATGATTTACTCATCCAACTCCATAGATCTGGCAATTAATCTTTTTGTGACCAGAAGACTTAAAGCTGTTATTAATACTAAGGCATTTCTATAGAAAAGTTGACGATAGGAAGACATTTGTAAAGAAAAGTTGACGATAGGAAGACATTTGTAAAGAAAAGTTGACGATAGGAAGACATTTGTAAAGAAAAATTGACTATAGGAAGACATTGACGATAGGAAGACATTTGTATAGAAAAAGTTGACGATAGGAAGACATTTCTATAAACAAGTTTACGAAAGGAAGATATTTTTATAGTAAAGCTGACGATAGGAAGACATTTCTATGGAAAAGCTGACGACATGAAGACATTTCTATAGAAAATATGATGAGAGAAAGACATTTCTAAAGAAAAGCTAACGATAGGAAGACATTTCTATAGAAAATTTGACAATAGGAAGACATATATATAGAAAAGTTGACGAAAGGAAGACATTTATATAGAAAATTGACGATAGAAAGACATTTCTATAAAAAAGTTGAGGATAGAAAGACATCTCTATGGAAAAGTTAACGATAAGAAGACATTTATATAAAAAAGTTGACGATAGGAAGACTTTTCTATATAAAAGTTGACAATAGGAAGACTTTTCTATATAAAAGTTGACGATAGGAAAACATTTCGAGAGAAAAGTTGATGATAGGAAGACATTTGTTAGAAGAGTTGATGATAGGAAGACATTTATATAGAAGAGTTGACGATAGGAAGACATTTATATAGAAGAGTTAAAGAAAAGTTGACGATAGGAAGACATTTCTATAGAAAAATTGACGATAGGAAGACATTTCTTTAGAAAAGTTGACGACAGGAAGACATTTCTTTAGAAAAGTTGACGATAGAAAGACTCTTTTATTGAAAATATGATGATATTAAAATATTTCGATATAAACGTTTTCTATAGGAAGATATTTCTATATAAAAGTTGATTATAGAAAGATTTTTCTATAGAAAAGTTGACTGTAGGAAGATATTTCTGAAGAAAAATTGTTGATGTTTAAAGAGTTCACTATAGAAAATTTGAGGTCAGGAAAAATTTGCTATACTTTTGACTTTTGGATGAGGTTAATACAGTTTTCTATAGAATATTTATTTCAAAAATAGTCTATAAAAATGTTGCACACCAGAAAGGATTAAATTTCACACACACATTCCCCAAATAAATATGTTGACATTTTTACATACACATATTAGTTTTTTGCCATCGTTTTAGTAATAGTAATATAAAACTACTAGATATTACTTTTTTGTGAAGCAAAAAACTGTTTTTGTAGAAAAACCAACTATTTTATGTTTTTATTAACATGTCATCTGCTATATACATAAATAAGTAAATAAATTCATTTGTTTTTTTTTTTCTCTTCTAAAATCAAATTTCACACAATATTTTTGGATAAACAAATATCTACTCTGAAGCCATATAGAATTTCTGTTTGTATAAGATTTTATTTGAAAAAATTTTAATTAAATTTTATGTTCATATTTATATTTTTTTTCCGTTTTGTTTATGTGAGGTTATACCTTTGTGTTGACACAATCTAAAACTAAAAATATTAAAATTATGAAATTTTATTTTTGTAAAATATTTAATGAAAAATTCCAGAAATATTTAAGTTAAAGATAAATCTTAATTGAAAATAATATTTGATTTCATTTAATTGTCTAGTTATAGAATTGGTCTTCAGTCTTTTAATATAAAGGTAATGAAAGAATTGTAACACTATTTCTTTGATAATAAAAAAGAAATATTTCAGGTATTTAATTTAGGAAATTTTAGGAAATTTATATTTACACATAAAAAATAGGTTTAAAGTAAATTATAACTTGTAACAGAGAGAACAAGAAATAGAAGTCAAATTTAAATAAGTTATTTATAAATTGTTTTAAATTATTTAATATGTCTTTATAAGGCAAAAATGTATTATTGATACAAGCACCCTGAAGTATGCTACATACATTTACGTATTTAAATTGTGAACTTTTTAAAATAAATGTCTCACCATCGTCAATTTTTCTTAAGAAATGTCCTATCGTAAACTTTTCTATAGAAATGTTTTCTTATCATCAACTTTTCAATAGAAATGTTTTCCTGTCGTCAAGTTTTCTATAGAAATGTTTTCCTATCGTCAACTTTTCTATAAAAATGTCTTCCTATCGTCAACTTTTCTATAGAAATGTCTTCCTATCGTCAACTTTTCTATAGAAATGTCTTCCTATCGTCAACTTTTCTATAGAAATGTCTTCCTATCGTCAACTTTTCTATAGAAATGTCTTCCTATCGTCAACTTTTCTATAGAAATGTCTTCCTATCGTCAACTTTTCTATAGAAATGTCTTCCTATCGTCAACTTTTCTATAGAAATGTCTTCCTATCGTCATCTTTTCTATAGAAATGTCTTCCTATCGTCAACTTTTCTATAGAAATGTCTTCCTATCGTCAACTTTTCTATAGAAATGTCTTCCTATCGTCAACTTTTCTATAGAAATGTCTTCCTATCGTCAACTTTTCTATAGAAATGTCTTCCTATCGTCAACTTTTCTATAGAAATGTCTTCCTATCGTCAACTTTTCTATAGAAATGTCTTCCTATCGTCAACTCTTCTATAGAAATGTCTTCCTATCGTCAACTTTTCTATAGAAATGTCTTCCTATCGTCAACTTTTCTATAGAAATGTCTTCCTATCGTCAACTTTTCTATAGAAATGTCTTCCTATCGTCAACTTTTCTATAGAAATGTCTTCCTATCGTCAACTTTTCTATAGAAATGTCTTCCTATCGTCAACTTTTCTATAGAAATGTCTTCCTATCGTCAACTTTTCTATAGAAATGTCTTCCTATCGTCAACTTTTCTATAGAAATGTCTTCCTATTGTCAACTTTTCTATAGAAATGTCTTCCTATCGTCAACTTTTCTATAGAAATGTCTTCCTATCGTCAACTTTTCTATAGAAATGTCTTCCTATCGTCAACTTTTCTATAGAAATGTCTTCCTATCGTCAACTTTTCTATAGAAATGTCTTCCTATCGTCAACTTCTCTATTGAAATGTCTTCCTTTCGTCAACTTTTCTATAGAAATGTCTTCCTATCGTCAACATTTCTATAGAAATGCCTTCCTATCGTCAAATCTTCTAAAGAAATGTCTTCCTATCGTCAACTTTTCTATAGAAATGTCTTCCTATCGTCAACTTTTCTATAGAAATGTCTTCCTATCGTCAACTTTTCTATAGAAATGTCTTCCTATCGTCAACTTTTCTATTGAAATGTCTTCCTTTCGTCAACTTTTCTATAGAAATGTCTTCCTATCGTCAACATTTCTATAGAAATGCCTTCCTATCGTCAAATCTTCTAAAGAAATGTCTTCCTATCGTCAACTTTTCTATAGAAATATCCTCCTATCGTCAACTTTTCTATAGAAATGTCTTCCTATCGTCAACTTTTCTATAGAAATGTCTTCCTATCGTCAACTTTTCTATAGAAATGTCTTCCTATCGTCAACTTTTCTATAGAAATGTCTTCCTATCGTCAACTTTTCTATAGAAATGTCTTCCTATCGTCAACTTTTCTATTGAAATGTCTTCCTTTCGTCAACTTTTCTATAGAAATGTCTTCCTATCGTCAACATTTCTATAGAAATGCCTTCCTATCGTCAACTCTTCTAATGAAATGTCTTCCTATCGTCAACTTTTTTATAGAAATGTCTTCCTATCATCAACTTTTCTATAGAAATGTCTTCCTATCGTCAACTTTTCTATAGAAATTGATTCTTATCTTCAACTTTTCTCTAGAAATGTCTTCTTATCGTCAACTTTTCTCTGCAAATGTCTTCCTCATGTCAACTTTTCTATATAAATGTCTTCCTATCGTCAACTTTTTTTATAGAAATGTCTTCCTATCTTCAACTGTTCTATAGAAATGTCACCCTATCGTCAACTTTTCAATAGGAATGTCTTTATATTGTCAACTTTTCTGTAGAAATGTATTTCTATCTTTAACTTTTCTATAGAATTTTCTTCCTACTTTAATGTTTAATCAATTTCTGAATGACAACTAGTTAGCTAATGTTAACCACAAAAGCTTATATATGTGAATACATAAATTCTCATTACAAATCCAAAATGATTTTAATTGATATTTTGTGTACGATTTCCTAAATAAAACCTTGACAACGGAATTTGAAAATGCAATATCTCACCACAGCAATAGTTAAAGCAGCTGAAACTACAAGGAATGTAACAAAATTAAGGCAGCTATGAAGGAAAGCAAACAACAATTGCATATTGGTTCATAAAATTTTACCGCATACGATTATAAACTCTACGTTTTTGAAACGAAAGCTTTCTAGATTTAAAAAAAAATTTAATTTCGTTTACTATTATGGTTTTCATAAAGTTACTTATTAGTTTATAAAATTTTATACTTCCCAATTTTAGTACATAATTGTTACCGGGAAAATTTTCCATGTTTTACCTCTTTATACTTTTGTCTTGTTGTGAATTAGTGGAACTACAAAAATAACAATTTTCTAATATTTAGTAAATGACAATGACGTCGTTTGCCACTTATACATTTCTACCGCGACTTTCACATAGTAATGCACTTATGTTTGGGCCGTCATGCATTCAAAATTGTTGTAACTCGACTAAATAAAACCGCATATACTACACTTTAGCATTGGAGCCAAAAAAAAAAACTAACATGGCAATACAATTTTTTGAAAACATCGTTTGTGTTTTTTGCTGTTCTATGATTCTGATAGAAATATAGCTCCCCCTACAGAACAAGTCATTTATTTCTTTCTAAATGACATGTTTTTAGTAAGTAGTTTTACACTGTTTGACATATCCGGGAATATCAATAAACACATTTCTTTAGAAAAGTTGACGACAGGCAAACATTTCTATCGAAAGGTTGCAATAGCAAATATCTTTACAGAAAAGTTAACGACAGGCAAACATTTCTATAGAAAAGTTGACGACAAGCAAACATTTCTATGGAAAAGTTGTAAATAGATAGACATTTCTATAGAAAAGTTGATGATAGGAAGACATTTCTATAGAAAAGTTGACAATAGGAAGACATTTAAATAGAAAAAATGACGATAAGAAAACATTTATATAGAAAAGTTGACGATAGGAAGACATTTCTATAGAAAAGTTGACGATAGGAAGACACTTCTATAGAAAAGTTGACGATAGGAAGACATTTCTATAGAAAAGTTGACGATAGGAAGACATTTCTATAGAAAAGTTGACGATAGGAAGACATTTCTATAGAAAAGTTGACGATATTAAGACATTTCTATAGAAAAGTTGACGATATGAAGACATTTCTATAGAAAAGTTGACGATAGGAAGAAATTTCTTTAGAAAAGTTGACGATAGAAAGACATTTCTATAGAAAAGTTGACGATAGGAAGACATTTCTATAGAAAAGTTGACGATAGGAAGACATTTCTATAGAAAAGTTGACGGTTGGAATACATCTCTATAGAAAAGTTGACGATAGGAAGACATTTCTATAGAAAAGTTGACGATAGGAAGACATTTCTATAGAAAAGTTGACGATAGGAAGACATTTCTATAGAAAAGTTGACGATAGGAAGACATTTCTACAGAAAAGTTGACGATAGAAAGACATTTCTTTAGAAAAGTTGACGATAGGAAGACATTTCTATAGAAAAGTTGACGATAGGAAGACATTTCTATAGAAAAGTTGACGATAGGAAGACATTTCTATAGAAAAGTTGACGATAGGAAGACATTTCTAGAGAAAAGTTGACTACAGGAAGACATTTCTATAGAAAAGTTGACGATAGTAAGACATTTCTATAGAAAAGTTGACGATAGCAAGACATTTCCATAGAAAAGTTGACTATAGGAAGACATTTCCATAGAAAAGTTGACGATAGGCAAACATTTCTATAAAAAAGTTGACGATAGGAAGACATTTCTATAGAAAAGTTGACGATAGGAAGACATTTTTATAGAAAAGTTGACGATAGGAACCAATTTCTATAGAAAAATTTTCCACAGGATGATATTTCTTTAGAAAAGTTAACAATAGGATAATATTTGTTTGGAAGAGTTGATGATAGGATGAGATTTCTGTAGAAAAGTTGACGATAAGAAGACATTTCTATAGAAAAGTTGACGATAAGAAGACATTTTTATAGAAAAGTTGACGATAGGTAGACATTTCTATAGAAAAGTTGACGATAGGAACCAATTTCTATAGAAAAATTTTCCACAGGATGACATTTCTTTAGAAAAGTAAACAATAGGATATTATTTGTTTGGAAGAATTGATGATAGGATGAGATTTCTGTAGAAAAGTTGACTATAGGAAGACATTTCTATAGACTGCTTGAAGGTAAGATGGAACTTTTTTAGATAAGTTGACGATAGGATGACATATTTTCAGAAAAGCTGTCTTTGAGATGACATTTCTTTAGAAAAGTTGACGATACGAATTCATTTCTTTATAAAAGTTGACGATTGGATGATAATTCTATGGAAAAGTTGACGATAGAAAGACGTTTCTTTAGAAAAAAAGATGATATGTGACAAAGTATTATTTATTTACTTAGAACAATTGTCGTTTTCATAACTTTTTTTTAGAAATTTATCTTTGGGAATGAATTTATAGAGACAATTTTATTTATAGTCCCACAAGTTATTCGATTAAATGTTATTACAAATACTATTATAAGAAAGAGTTTTCCCGCTCTGCCTAAACTTTTTTTCTTAACTGTCTTTTTAGTTTCAATAATCCGCTTCACAAGAATATCCCAATATCCATCTAATTAAATCTGGCCATAATCTTATATTGGTTATAAAAATCGTGCAACATATTGGAAATAGTGTAGCACATAAAGTAACACTAAAAACTCGAGCAATAGTTATAGTAATAATAACAAACAACAACAGCGTCAACGAAAACAGTAAAAATAACAGAAAAGCTGACAATAACAACAACAGTAATAAGATAAAACAACAAAAACTTTTTAATATTAGTTTTGTTGTTACCAAACACTGGGAGAAAAACACAATTGCAAAAGTACTTTCGCTTGTAGTTAAAAGAAAAGTTGATGTAACTGACAAAAGTAGTGGTACTCGTAGTATTACTAGTAGTTGTATTAGTGGTGGTCATGTTTGTATTGTACATACATACTATCGTATTTGCCTGTACATGTAAATGTTCACCAGAGTAATTTCGGCATTTGTTGTGGTCGTAAAAGTGTTAGTAGTACGTTCTTTTTCATTTTCTAACTATTTCAGTTTTTGTTACATTTCGTTGTATTTCTGCTTATATGGAATTATTTCAGTAAGTCAGTAGTTTTTTTTTTGTTGTTCTGCAAAATTTTCGTAAATATGCATATGTGCCGAAATGTGTGGGTGTATGCGAGGACTTTTATAATTTTTACCATAAGTATGGCTAGCAAGTTCATTCTATCTACCAACATATACTTGTAGCTTTAGTGTTTTTTATTACAGGATTTTCCCTTACTCTATGGTTGTTCCTTGTTGTGTTTTTGGCTATACATATACATATCCACCTAAAATCGCGGTAATAGCATACAACAACTGTCAAGTCAAAACGAAATTCATTCTGTTGTTTTTCTGCTGTTTTGGAATTTCTCAATGTTTTCTGTAATATAGTTTATTCTTGGCTTTACGGTTGTTTTTTATTGTTTTCTGACCCAGTTTGTTGTGGGAAGTTGTTTTTCTGCTGGTGTTACTCGCTTGATGGCTCGCTAACGCTTGAGGTAGGGATTTTAGATGATATGTGGGATAGGTGGAAAAAGGATTTCGTTATGAACAAAAATATAGAATTGCAAGCCAAACTTAGAGCAATTTTTCTAAGAAAACTCAAATTGAAATTGTTTAAGAAAAAAATTTTTTCATAAATTTTTCTTGATGTTTCCACTTTCCTAAAAAAATATCTTCGTTTCGTTAACTTTCCTATAAAAATATCTTCCTATCGTCAACTTTTTAATAGAAATGACTTTCAATCTTCAACATTTCTATAAAAATGTCTTCCTATCGTCAACTTTTCTAAAGAAATGTCTTCCTATCGTCAACCTTTCTAAGGAAACTTCTTCCTGTCGACAACTTTTCTATAGAAATGTCTTCCTATCGTCAACTTTTCTATAGAAATGTCTTCCTATTGTCAACTTTTCTATAGAAATGTCTTCCTATCGTCAACTTTTCTATAGAAATCTCTTACTACCGTCAACTTTTCTATAGAAATCACTTCCTATCGTCAACTTTTCTATAGAAATGTCTTCCTATCGTCAACTTTTCTATAGAAATGTCTTCCTATCGTCAACTTTTCTATAGAAATGTCTTCCTATCGTCAACTTTTCTATAGAAATGTCTTCCTATCGTCAACTTTTCTATAGAAATGTCTTCCTATCGTCAACTTTTCTATAGAAATGTCTTCCTATCGTCAACTTTTCTATAGAAATGTCTTCCTATCGTCAACTTTTCTATAGAAATGTCTTCCTATCGTCAACTTTTCTATAGAAATGTCTTCCTATCGTCAACTTTTCTATAGAAATGTCTTCCTATCGTCAACTTTTCTATAGAAATGTCTTCCTATCGTCAACTTTTCTATAGAAATGTCTTCCTATCGTCAACTTTTCTATAGAAATGTCTTCCTATCGTCAACTTTTCTATAGAAATGTCTTCCTATCGTCAACTTTTCTATAGAAATGTCTTCCTATCGTCAACTTTTCTATAGAAATGTCTTCCTATCGTCAACTTTTCTATAGAAATGTCTTCCTATCGTCAACTTTTCTATAGAAATGTCTTCCTATCGTCAACTTTTCTATAGAAATGTCTTCCTATCGTCAACTTTTCTATAGAAATGTCTTCCTATCGTCAACTTTTCTATAGAAATGTCTTCCTATCGTCAACTTTTCTATAGAAATGTCTTCCTATCGTCAACTTTTCTATAGAAATGTCTTCCTATCGTCAACTTTTCTATAGAAATCTCTTACTACCGTCAACTTTTCTATAGAAATCTCTTCCTATCGTCAACTTTTCTATAGAAATGTCCTCCTGTCGTCAACTTTTCTATAGAAATGTCTGCCTATTGTCAACTTTTCTATAGAAATGTCTTCCTATTGTCAACTTTTCTATAGAAATGTCTTCCTATCATCAGCTTTTTTGTAGAAATGTTTTCCTATTGTCAACTTCTCTATAAAAATGTCTTCCTATCCTCAACTTTGTATAGGAATGTCTTCCTATAGTCAACTTTTCTTTAGAAATGTCTTTCTATCGTCAATTTTTCTTAAGAAATGTCTTCGTGTCGTCAACTTTTCTATAGAAATGTCTTCCTATTGTAACTTTTCTATACTTTTCTATATGTCTTCCTATAGTCAACTTTTCCGTATCGTCAACTTTTGTATAGAAATGTCTTCATGTAGTCAACTTTTATATAGTAATGTCTTTCTGTCGCCAACTTTTCTATAGAAATGTCTTCCTATCGTCAACTTTTTCAGTAAAAGTTACTTCTTATCGTCAACTTTTAAACTTTTATCTGCCTTGTGCTATATTTTATTATTTAATTTTCAATTCTAAGTCCTTTTAATCCCGCTCTCTTAACTAGTTGCAAACTAATGCCCCTTTAACAAACTACAACCATTAAGCCCAGAAGTATGCTAACTTTTTCTCCTATTTTCAAATGCCTACTTATAACATTCTAAGCCTTTGTTGCTTTCCACCGACAGCCTTGTAATAAAAACCAAATGTGGTCACCAGCCATTTTCACAAAATTACGGCCAGAGTTACGACTAAAATTCAAAAGGGTTGGCTAAAAGGTGGGTGTTTACCAAAAACACAAAAACTTAGTTTAGACGTTGTTTCAAACAAATTTCAATGTTTTAACATACTTTAGGGGCTTTTAGTTTTTGTTATTTGGGTTAAAGTAACTTCAGTGTCAGTTGAATATTAAAATATCTCTGTATTTTTTTTCTATTTGGGGTAAGTTATCTATTTAACTGTCGCAACAAGGGAATTAATTTAAATATTTATTAGTTGTCCTACAAAGAACAAAAGGTGTTTTTAACATTTGAATTAGTTTAACTATAAAATATGTAGTATTTGCTCGTAAATGAAAGAAGTATTTAAATAAAAAGCTGAATATTTCTCTTAATGTCAATCACAGTCAGTAGAATAATGTTTGGCACAAGACTTTTATTGGGGAAACACCTACTCCTATTAAGTATCTAAGTGTTATTTGAAATGTCAAGATTTTATCCTGGTGTCAAAAGTCGATTGATGAATACGTCGAGCACGGGGTAATAAAACAACTAATACAATGCAATAAACCAATTTTTGAAGCTAAATGTTTAATATTATTTATTGTATTGAGACAAAACGTGTCAGGATTAATTGTTCAGATTATGAGGGGGAGAAAAAAATAATTTGATATGTTTAGTCATTTTATGTGAGTTTATTGAGGATTTGTGTAGGTGCACGCATGTGTGTTAATGATAGTATTTTGAAGTAAACAAACTCCTATCGTCAATTTTCTATAGAAATGTCCTCCTATCGTCAATTTTTTTATAGAAATGTCTTCCTATCGTCAAATTTTCAATAGAAATGTCTTCCTATCCTCAACTTTTCTATATAAATTTCTTCCTATCGTCAACTTTTCTATAGAAATGTCTTCCTATCGTCAACTTTTTTATAGAAATGTCTTCCTATCGTCAACTTTTTTTATAGAAATGTCTTCCTATCGTCAACTTTCTATAGAAATGTCTTCCTATCGTCAACTTTTCTATAGAAATGTCTTCCCATCGTCAACTTTTCTATAAAAATGTCTTCCTATCGTCAACTTTTCTACAGAAATGTCTTCCTATCGTCAACTTTTCTATAGAAGTGTTTTCCCATCGTCAACTTTTCTATATAAATGTCTTCCTATCGTCAACTTTTCTATAGAAATGTCTTCCTATCGTCAACTTTTCTATAGAAATGTCTTCCTATCGTCAACTTTTCTATAGAAATGTCTTCCTATCGTCAACTTTTCTGTAGAAATGTCTTCCTGTCGTAAACTTTTCTATAGAAATGTCTTCCTATCGTCAACTTTTCTGTAGAAATGTCTTCCTATCGCCAACTTTTCTATAGAAATGTCTTCCTTTCGTCAATTATTCTATAGAAATGTCTTCCTATCGTCAACTTTTCTAGAAATGTCTTCCTATCGTCATCTTTTCTATAGAAATGTGTTTCTATTGTCTATAGAAATGTCTTCCTATCGTCGACTTTTCTTAAGAAATGTCTTCCTATCGTCGACTTTTCTAAAGAAATGTCTTCAAATCGTCGACTTTTCTAAAGAAATGTCCTCCTTTCGTCAACTTTTCTTTAGAAATGTCTTCCTATCGTTAAGTTTTCTATAGAAAGCTTGTTTTAAACTACATATTTGCAAAAAATCCTATATCTGAAAACATTGCCTACTTTTAGGATCCCTGAAAAAATTTTTTTCTATGATTCATATATCTTCTTTCGTTGAGTTCATTACTTCTGCTTCCGTTATTCATACCTCACAATTTATTTTCAATAACCTCGAAATGTCTC
Organism: Stomorhina lunata; assembly: GCA_933228675.1. Lineage (NCBI taxonomy): Eukaryota > Metazoa > Arthropoda > Insecta > Diptera > Rhiniidae > Stomorhina > Stomorhina lunata. The sequence continues at coordinate 24,645,438 of OW121740.1, forward strand.
CAGTAGGACACAAATTGCTATATTATTTAGTTATATTTTTAACTTGACCATAAACAAATCTATTCAATTAAGAAACTTTATGCTTAAATTACTTACTTCCAACAATAACTTCCGAAAGAAAGGCAGAAAAAAACTGCAAAGTAATAATTACTTCCTACACAATTCATAGCAATTTATCATCGAATAAAATAAAAATACAAATCAAAGTGACCTTTTTATTTTAAACGAAAAAATTTAAATATTCATACTATTTATTTATACAAAGTATTTAAATATAATTGGCAGAGGCCATTTCAATTTGAGGGCTTTAATTTGCTAGATTTTAACATAAAAAGCAAAAGCAACAAAAATAAAATATCATTTTTGTTTCATTTCTATTGGCTTCGCCAAATACAGAAAAGGACGAAACATCCTTGGCATTTTGTGGCCTTGTAAACGGTTGACAAACGAACAAAATACTGCTCATTTTTATGGTCTTTTTGATATTAATAACAGTTATTTATAATAAAAAAAAGCAAACACTAAAACACAAATAAATTTTTCTAAATTTGTCTCTTTTTGTGTTTTTGGCTCTAATTACTATAATCAGGCTCTCGTTTGAAATTCATAATTTGTTTGATTGTATTTTCCCCTAAATCCCATTTCCACATTTATAAAACAAACTTATAAGTATTGTTATCTCTGTTTTATGTGTATTTGTTAGTGTGTAATTCTATGAGTTTATGTTTGTGTCTAAGTATATATGAGAATTATGATTAAATACGAGAATATGAATGAACCACCTACCTTGACCGGGGTGTATGTCAATGTAGAGCCTTGTGCTGAATGTGCTCGAAAACCACTTTGTGGCATGTCAAATGTTTCAGCTGTATTATTAAATGACCATTTAAAATTTTCGGGTGGTGGAAAGGCATCAACTTCACAGAGAATTTCTGCGGCTTCATTGCGAGCCACACCATAGATTTTCTTTTGATCTGGCCGACAAATGGGTTTATCTGAAAATGAAACGAAATAAAGGTAAAAGGGAAAGAGATTAAACAATTGTTCGATAGTATGATTAATGTTAAATGCATAAATTGAAAGGTTACTTATGATTAATATTAATTTAAAGTATTGTGGATTAAAGGGAATAAACAGGATTACAAAAGATTGCATAGCAAAAATAAGTTTACCATAAAAATTTTCTTTAAAAATAGAATAAAAAATTTTTGAAAAATTTCTTTAAAATAATAGGAAATTTTTGAAAAATTTTCTATTTTGATAGGAAATTTTTGAAAAATTACCTATTTTTATAGGAAATTTTTCCAAAATTTCCTATTTTTATAGGAAATTTTTCAAAAATTTCCTATTTTTATAGGAAATTTTTCGAAAATTTCCTTTTTTTATAGGAAATTTTTCAAAAATTTCCTATTTTTATAGGAAATTTTTCAAAAATTTCCTATTTTTATAGGAAATTTTTCAAAAATTTCCTATTTTTATAGGAAATTTTTCAAAAATTTCCTATTTTTATAGGAAATTTTTCAAAAATTTCCTATTTTTATAGGAAATTTTTCAAAAATTTCCTATTTTTATAGGAAATTTTTCAAAAATTTCCTATTTTTATAGGAAATTTTTCAAAAATTTCCTATTTTTATAGGAAATTTTTCAAAAATTTCCTATTTTTATAGGAAATTTTTCAAAAATTTCCTATTTTTATAGGAAATTTTTCAAAAATTTCCTATTTTTATAGGAAATTTTTCAAAAATTTCCTATTTTTATAGGAAATTTTTCAAAAATTTCCTAATTTTATAGGAAAATCTTCAAAAATTTCCTTTTTTATAGGAAATTTTTCAAAAATTTCCTTTTTTTATAGGAAAATTTTCAAAAATTACCTTTTTTATAAGAAATTTTTAAAAATTTCCTTTTTTTATAGGAAAATTTTCGAAAATTTCCTTTTTTATAAGAAATTTTTCAAAAATTTCCTTTTTTAAAGGAAATTTTTCGAAAATTTCCTATTTTTAAAAATTTTCTATTTTTATAGGAAATTTTTCAAAAATTTCCTATTTTTATAGGAAATTTTTCAAAAATTTCGTGTTTTTATAGTAAATTTTTCAAAAATTTCGTGTTTTTATAGGAAATTTTTCAAAAATTTCGTGTTTTTATAGGAAATTTTTCAAAAATTTCGTGTTTTTAAAGGAAATTTTTCAAAAATTTTTTATTTTTATAGAAAATTTTTCAAAAATTTCCTATTTTTATAGAAAATTTTTCAAAAATTATCTTTTTTTATAGGAAATTTTTCAAAAAATTTCTTTTTTGATAGGAAATTTTTCAAAAATTTCCTATTTTTATATGAAATTTTGCAAAAATGTTGTTATTTTTATAGGAATTTTTTTTAAAAAATTTATAAGATTTATAAGAAATTTTTCAAAAACATTCCTGTTTTATAGAAAATTTTTATTTTTTTTTATTTTTGTAGGAAACTTTTCAAAAATTTCCTATTTTTGTAGAAAATTTTTCAAAAATTTCCAATTTTTATAGGAAATTTTTCAAAAGTTTCCTATTTTTATAGGAAATTTTTAAAAAATTTCCTATTTCTATAAAGATTTTTCAAATATTTCCTATTTTGATAGGAAATTTTTCAAATATTTCCGATTTTTATAAGAAATTTTTCAAAAAGTTCCTATTTTTATAGGAAATTTTTCAAAAATTTCTTATTTGTGTAGGAAATTTTTCAAAAATTTCTAATTTTTAAAGGAAATTTTTCGAAAATTTCTTATTTTATAGAAAATTTTTCAAAGATTCCTTATTTTTATAGGAATATATTATTACTATGTTTAAAAAAAATGACAATAAAATTTTATTATTTCAAAATTTTAGCTAAATACATGAAATTTTTGAGCGAATGATTATTATGCTTTAAATTAACAAATTGCGTATGATTGATATTAATTACAACAAATATATATTTATTTGATTTTAAGAATTAATTCGAGTTGCTTTAAATATTAAATATTTTGACACAGTTAATGTATTTTGGTTTAATTTCAGATCTTCTGCATGTAACATTATCTGCCATTTTCAGCAACTTTCGTCTTAAATTCATGTTTTTACATTTCGCCTTAAAATATATTCCGTTGATCTTGGCCTACTAAACGGAATGCTTAATTTGAATATACAGTTCTTTTTTTTTTTGCTATGTGTGTTAAGTATTTGACAATGTTTTTTTTCTTCTTACCATTGCTCTAACTTGCATCTTTTTATTATTAAGTGCTCATAAAATAAAATGTTTTTTTTTTCCATTTTTTCTACTGTTGTCGTATTCTTTTGTGCATAGAAAGTAGTTTTAGAAATTCTTTATTTTTTTCCAAAAAAAAAAAATTATATTCAAGCTAACATTTATTTTAAATGCAGCTATGAACGGGTGGAACACGAACTACTTCTAGTAGCAGAAAAAAAAAAAAACAAAAGCTTTGCAAATATTCCAACTTATACAAATCTTGTGTAGCCCATATTGTAAGCTGATGCTGCTACAGCTACTAGCTCTAGTCATAGTTTTGTTATTTTAGCATACTTGTCACTATTGTAATAACTGCAGCTTTTTCACAATTGTATACACTCTGGCATATTTTAATTTTTATTTATTTCTTTTTTCCAAATTATAATATAGAAAATATTATGATGATGTACTCAACTGTGCTGAATGTTAAATACCCTCAATGATGCTGCATCGTAGAGCAAAGCCAGAAAAAGTGAAATTAAAAATTATGTTTTTTTTTCTATATTTTATTTTTTTTTTTGTTAATAGAAAATTTCTTTTATAAAATGTGGAATTTACTATTATTTCTAGAAAAATAGTTATATTTTGTGTAAACTCTTAAAATTACTTTTACTGTTTTTTTTTTTTTTTTGTAAAACCTGGCCATCATATGTTTGCTAGTCTCCTAATGGCTGTGTATATAAACAAAGAAATATAGAAGCTTTTAAAAGAGCCAAGTTAACTGCAGTAAATAAAATGTAAGTATGAATATGTAGCCTTGACTTAAAAATAAAAATGGAACAAAATAAAGAAAAAATATATTTGAATTACGAGGGTAGTTTAATATATATGAGATATTTCATACAAATGTCTCTTAAAACTATCTAATAAGGTAGTTGTGGTATTTAAGGCCATACAGTTTATTTGACCAAAGTTGTTGTCTTCTGTTCTGAATCTTATAGTAAATTTTTAAAAATTACCTATAAAATAGAACATTTTTGAAAGATTTCCTATAAAAAAAAGGAAATTTTTGAAAAATTTCCTATAAAAAAAGGAAATTTTTGAAAAATTTCCTATAAAAAAAGGAAATTTTTGAAAAATTTCCTATAAAAAAAGGAAATTTTTGAAAAATTTCCTATGAAAAAAGAAAATTTTTGAAAAATTTCCTATAAAATAGGAAATTTTTGAAAAATTTCCTATAAAAATAGGAAATTTTTGAAAAATTTCCTATAAAAATAGGAAATTTTTGAAAAATTTCCTATAAAAATAAGAAATTTTTGAAAAATTTCCTATAAAAATAGGAAATTTTTGAAAAATTTCCTATAAAAATAGGAAATTTTTGAAAAATTTTCTATAAAAATAGGAAAATTTTGAAAATTTTCCTATAAAAATAGGAAATTTTTGAAAAATTTCCTATAAAAATAGGAAATTTTTGAAAAATTTCCTATAAAAATAGGAAATTTTTTAAAAATTTCCTATAAAAATAGGAAATTTTTGAAAAATTTCCTATAAAAATAGGAAATTTTTGAAAAATTTCCTATAAAAATAGGAAATTTTTGAAAAATTTCCTATAAAAATAGGAAATTTTTTAAAAATTTCCTATAAAAATAGGAAATTTTTGAAAAATTTCCTATAAAAATAGGAAATTTTTGAAAAATTTCCTATAAAAATAGGAAATTTTTGAAAAATTTCCTATAAAAATAGGAAATTTTTGAAAAATTTCCTATAAAAATAGGAAATTTTTGAAAAATTTCCTATAAAAATAGGAAATTTTTGAAAAATTTCCTATAAAAATAGGAAATTTTTGAAAAATTTCCTATAAAAATAGGAAATTTTTGAAAAATTTCCTATAAAAATAGGAAATTTTTGAAAAATTTCCTATAAAAATAGGAAATTTTTGAAAAATTTCCTATAAAAATAGGAAATTTTTGAAAAATTTCCTATAAAAATAGGAAATTTTTGAAAAATTTCCTATAAAAATAGGAAATTTTTGAAAAATTTCCTATAAAAATAGGAAATTTTTGAAAAATTTCCTATAAAAAAAGGAAATTTTTGAAAAATTTCCTATAAAAATAGGAAATTTTTGAAAAATTTCCTATAAAAATAGTACATTTTTGAAAAATTTCCTATAAAAATAGGAAATTTTTGAAAAATTTCCTATAAAAATAGGAAATTTTTGAAAAATTTCCTATAAAAATAGGAAATTTTTGAAAAATTTCCTATAAAAATAGGAAATTTTTGAAAAATTTCCTATAAAAATAGGAAATTTTTGAAAAATTTCCTATAAAAATAGGAAATTTTTGAAAAATTTCCTATAAAAATAGGAAAATTTTGAAAATTTTCCTATAAAAATAGGAAATTTTTGAAAAATTTCCTATAAAAATAAGAAATTTTTTAAAAATTTCCTATAAAAATAGGAAATTTTTGAAAAATTTCTTATAAAAATAGGAAATTTTTGAAAAATTTCCTATAAAAATAGGAAATTTTTGAAAAATTTTCTATAAAAATAGGAAATTTTTGAAAAATTTCCTATAAAAATAGGAAATTTTTGAAAAATTTCCCATAAAAATGGGAAATTTTTGAAAAATTTCCTATAAAAAAGGAAAATTTTCGAAAATTTCCTATAAAAATAGGAAATTTTTGGAAAATTTCCTATAAAAATAGGAAATTTTTGAAAAATTTCCTATAAAAATAGGAAATTTTTGAAAAATTTCCTATAAAAATAGGAAATTTTTGAAAAATTTCCTATAAAAATAGGAAATTTTTGAAAAATTTCCTATAAAAATAGGATTTTTTTGAAAAATTTCCTATAAAAATAGGAAATTTTTGAAAATTTTTCTATGAAAATAGGAAATTTTTGAAAAATTTCCTATAAAAATAGGAAATTTTTGAAAAATTTCTTATAAAAATAGGAAATTTTTGAAAAATTTCCTATAAAAATAGGAATTTTTTGAAAAATTTACTATAAAAATAAGAAATTTTTGAAAAATTTCCTATGCAAATAGGAAATTTTCTTCTCTAAACTAACTTTATTGATTTGAAACAATGTTTTTCGCAATCCAGTTTAGGAATATTTAAATTCTTCTTTAATTTTCTTACATTCGAACATCCAAACTCTACCTTTAATATCAAAACAAAATCTAAATAAGAACACAATTGAATTTATAAGCAAAAAATAATAACAACTAGTTTATCCCTACCCCACAAAACAAATCATCAACTGCCTTACGAAAAAAAAGCATTCCCTACTGTTGGCAATAATCGTCCAACTTCACTACCTGCCACCAACCAATTTTAATGCAAATTTCTTTTTTTTTCTGTGCCTGCATCAACATTAACCATTTGCAACAGCAACTACGAGTAGTTTCGCAGTAAAAACAGCATTACATCAACATTAACAACAATTGGTATTAGCAAACAAACACTAACAATGACATTTTTAGCTTAAAGCACACACACACTCACAGTTGTTGTTCTGTGAGTCAGTCATTCATTCAATCCTTACTCCTAGCCCAAAACCCTTAGTCTGTCAAACGAACGCCGAACCAGCAGAGACGACAATAATAACATCATCATCAACATCAACTTCACCAGCCATGTTTCTCATCTCAGGGAGCTTAAAGCATTAATGGAAGAAAAAAAATCTCAACATTGTCAACTTATTCCTTGATAGAGTTAAAACATGAAGTTGTAGTAGTAGTAGTAGCTGTAGTTTGTTGGCAAATCCTTAAAATCAAGCTGCGTGTGTTCTCCCTCTAGAGGATTTAGTATTAGTAGTAGTGGCTATATTAGTATTGCAACCAGCAAATTACAGTAGGTGGTAAATTTGCATTACTTAAAAAGCTCTGCTGTATATTCCAAACTCTTGTTTGTGAATTGTTTTAGAAATTTACATTATTATCTTTTGTCTACTTAAATGAGATTTTATTACCTCGTTATTGAGATTCTCTTTCTTCATTAAGTTGAAATTAATTGGTCAAAGACATTTTGTTTAGAACTTTATCATTAAATTAATGATCTCCTACCTTCAAGATATTTAGATTGAAATAAGAAAATATCTTTGTTATTTTACAATTTTTTTAAAGCTTTCGTTTTTAATAATAGACTAAGTAGAGACATTTTTTAATGAAATTTTTGTATCGAAAAATTTTTTACAGAAAATTTTGTATCGAAAAATTTTTTATAGAAATTTTTGTATCGAAAAATTTTTACAGAAATTTTTGTATCAAACATTTTTCTATACAAATTTTTATATCATAAAATTTTCTAAAAAAAATTTTTATATCAAAAAATTTTCTATAAATATTTGTTTATGAAAGAATTTTCTAAAAAAAATTTTATATCAAAAAATTTTCTAAAAAAAATTTTATATCAAAAAATTTTTTAATAAAATTTTTATATAAAAAATTTCCTATAAAAATTTTTTGTATCGAAAAATTTTGTATAGACATTTTTTTTGAGATTCTCTTTCTTCATTAAGTTGAAATTAATTGGTCAAAGACATTTTGTTTAGAACTTTATCATTAAATTAATGATCTCCTACCTTCAAGATATTTAGATTGAAATAAGAAAATATCTTTGTTATTTTACAATTTTTTTAAAGCTTTCGTTTTTAATAATAGACTAAGTAGAGACATTTTTTAATGAAATTTTTGTATCGAAAAATTTTGTACAGAAAATTTTGTACTATAAAAATTTTTATAGATGTTACAGATTTGGATCAAATGCAAATTCTCTTTTTTTATATACAAAATTTATATCGAAAATTTTTCTATATCAAAATTTTCTAAAGAAATTTTTGTGTAAAAAATTTTCTATTAAAATTTTGTATTAAAAATTATCTAAAAATTTTTTACATCTCAAAATTTTCTATAGAAATTTTTAATATCGAAAAATTTTCTATAGAAATTTTTCTTTATTTTATTTTATTTTATTTTCCATACAATTTTTGGATCAAAAAAATTTCTTTAGAAAATTTACAAAGTGAAAAATTTTTTATAAAAATTTTATAACGAATTTTATTTATAAAAATTTGTATATCAAACAATTTTCTATAATAATTTTTATTTCAAAAAATTTTCTATAAAAATTTTTATATCAAAAAATTTTCTATAAAAATTTTTATATCAAAAAATTTTCTACAAAAATTTTCATATTGAAAAATTTTTTGTATCGAAAAATTTTGTAAAAAAATTTTTATATCAAAAAATTTTCTAAAAAAAATGTGTATGTCGAAAGCTTATTTATAAAAAATTTTTTATCGAAAAATTTTCTATAGAAATTTTTATACCGAACAATTTTCTATAGAAATTTTGATATCGAAAAATTTTTTATAAAAATTTTTAAATTGAAAAAATTATAGATATAGAAATTTTTAAATTGAAAGATTTTCTATATAAAATTTTTAAAACGAAAAATTCTATAAAAAATTTTTATTAAAAAACTTTATATAAAATTTCTTTTATCGAAGAATTTTCTATAAAAACTTTTATAACAAAAAATTTTTGGAAAAAAAAATTTTCAATAAAAATTTTTATATCGAAAAATTGACTATAAAATTTTTATATCGAAAAATTTTATATCGAAAAATAATCTATAAAAATTGTTTATACAAAATTTTCCTATAAAAATTTTATATCGAAAATTTTTCTATATAGAAATTTTTGTATAAGAAATTTTCTATTAAAATTTTGTATTCAAAATTTTCTACAAATTTTTTACATCGAAAAATTTTCTATAGAAATTTTTAAAATCGAAAAATATAAATTTTTTAAGTAGAAAAATTTTATATAAAAGGTTTTGCTTGAATTTTCTATAAAAATTTTTATATCGAAAAATTTTCTATACAAATGTTTTATCGAAAAATATTTTATAGAAAATTTTGTGTAAAAAATTTCCTATTGAAAATTTTTCTTTAGAATTTTTTATATTAAAAGCTTTTTTTTATAAAATTTTTGGATTAAAAAATTTTCTATTGAAAATTTTCGAAGTAAAAAACTTTTCTATAGCAATTTTTATAACGAAAAATTTTGTATAGAAAATTTTATATCAAAAAGTTTTCTATAAAAATTTTGTATAAAAAATTTTATATCAAAAAGTTTTCTATAAAAATGTTTATATCAAAAAATTTTTACATCAAAATATTTTCTATAAAATTTTTTTTATCAAAATTTTTTATAAAAATTTTTAAATTGAAAAAATTTCTGTAAAAATTGTATATAAAAGCTTGTATGTCAAAAAATTGTCCATCGAAATTTTTTATTAAAAACTTTTCTTCAGAAATTTTTGTACTAAAAGCTTTTCTTTTTAAACTTTTCTATAGAAATTTTCAATATAAAATTTTATATGGAAATTTTTTTTTTTGAATTGTTGTATCAAAAATTTTTCTATAGAAATTTTAAAATTGTAAAATTTTCTAGAGAAATTTTCATGAAAAGAAAAATTTTATATATCGCAGATTTTTATAACGAAACATATTCTATAAAAAATTGTATATAAAAAATTTTCCATTTAAATCGAAATATCGAAATATTTTCTATAAAAAGTTTTAAATATTAAAAAATTTTTTTTATTAAAGAAATATTTTATAGAAACTGTATTTTTAAAATTTTCTTAAGAAATTTTTTTATGAAAAAAATTTTTTATAAAAATTTTTACATCCAAAAATTTTCCTTGCAAATTTTTGCATCGAATATATTTCTATAAAAATTTTTCTATCAAAAAATTTTCTATAAAAAATTTTTATGTCGAAAAATGTTCTACTATAAATGTTCTATTAAGGTTTTACCATAGGAAAATTTTGTTTAAAAATTTTGTATCGAACATTTTTCTGTTGAAAATTTTATACTGAAAAACTTTTTTAAAAATTTGTATATCGAAAAATTTTCTATAGAAAATTATAAATTTTTATATTAAAAAATTTTCTCAAATAATTTTTTTATCAAACAATTTTTTTTATAAAAATTTGTATATCAAATAATTTTCTAATAAAATTTTTATATCGAAAAAGTTTTTTACATAAAAAATTTTTCTATAGAAATTTTACGTCGAAAATTTTTCTAAAGAAATTTTTACATCGATAAATTTTTGAAAGAAATTTTTATATCGAAAATTTTTCTTCAACAATTTTGATGTAGAAAAATTTTCTAAAGAATTTTTATATCAAAAAATTGTCTTTGTCCAAATCCTCTTTTAAGTTTTAGTATCCCTCCCGATATGTAGACTTCACAATCCGCACAACGCATTGGGTCTCTGGGTTGCATGCTAGCACACTTGGTCTTCATAATAATGAATTCTGTAGTAGTTCCCGCAATCTTGAGAAGAAAAAGACATTAACAAAACTTTATTAAAGCATCCGGGTTAATCTAAAGTGGATCTGATTATTAAAAGATTTTTTGTATTCTGTTTTCCCTTAAAGGTAATTACAGCAGAAACCAAATGAATTCAACTTCACCGTAAGGTACCTGCTTAAACTAACCTAAACACCCGTCTATTACTTCTAGTAGCATTCTAGCATTGTCCAATCTCCTGTCCTTATCTTATTCTTAAAAAAAGAACTCTTTCTTAAAATTTCCTTTCATATCCTTAAAATTTAAAGTTCAACACCTCTCGACAATTCGAATCAGTATCATTTACTTAAATATGCAACAATAACATATTTGCATACTTATAATGTTTCAAGTGTATAAGTGCTATGTCAAACTAAACAAACACACACTCACACATACACATACAAACACTATGACACTGCAACAATTCAAATGCAATACAACAGCAAGTGTATCAAGAAACAAGTGCTCGTACTTCAACTTGTTAAACTGCAGCTGAGTACATGTAAACATGTGGCATGAACATTGCATACATGTTGCAACAAATCTATCTAGGAAAAAAAATATACATACAACACTTACACTTACTCATACATTAGTAGTATTACACAATTGTATTTATTTACATAAACACATTCGTATATACATATCAAAAATTATATTTTTTTTTGTATAAATAAACATAAATAACACGGATGTTTTTTAATATGTAAAAGTGTAAGTAAATATAAGAAAGACAGACGGAAAGACAGTCATACATAAAATATTGTTTTCTTGTGTCATCTTTATTGTAATATTTATAACAATGATTTTTATCTTCAAAATATGTTTTGTCTTGCTTCCAAGGAAATTTAAAAGGAAATAAAATAATAAAACCTTGAGAAGAATATGCATATGATGGAAATCTTATAGTACACATCTATACATATACAACTTAAACATATTTACCTTTTACACTAATGTAAGTACAGTAAGTACTCACACCTTTACATTTAAAGAATAAATAAATAAAAAGTACTTGATTTCGAGAATTTCTTTTGTTCTTTTTATACAGGCATTTTTAAGTATCTGAAAAGAAGGCGATGGCAGGTTGAAATCAAGTATATTTCAAAAATAAAATTTATTTCGTGTTCAAGAAAAACACTTGAATTAAACCCTTTTTAGTCAAACAGCGGGTATAATTAAAAGCAATGAAAAAGGGAAAACCGATTCGGAATAAAATATATAAAATAAACAGGAGGAGTTCCGCTGCGGGGCATCAGTTTGTATTATCTTCATATTTAAGGATAAAGGCCATGTTTTCTAATTTTAGAAATTATTGAAAACTTTTCGATATAAAAATTTTTAAAGAATATTTTTTAATGTAAAATTTTTATTAAAAAATTTTCGAAATAAAAATTCTTGTAGAAAATATTAAAATTATTATTAAAAACTATTTGATATAAAAATTTTTATAGAAAATTTTTCGATATAAGACTTTTTATAGAAAAATTTTCGGTATATAATTTTTATTAAAAAAATTTTTATAGAAAATTTTTCGATACAAAAATTTTAATAGAATAGATAAAATTTTTATAAACATTTTTATTGAAATTTTTCCATAAAAAAAAATTTTATAAAACATTTTTAATACAATTTTTTTTTTTTTTCAGAAAATTGTTCGGTACAACAATTTTATAGAAATTTTTTATAAGAAAAATTTTCTGATAGAAAAATTTTGATAGAAATTTTTTCGATATAAAAATTTTTATAGAATAGATAAATATTTCTGAACATTTTTAATAAAATTGTTCACTATAAAAATTTCATAAAAAATTTTCGATACAAATTTTTTAGAAAATTTTTCGATATATATTTAATTTTTTAAAGAAAAATTTTTTTGAAAATTTTCTATTTTTATAGAAAATTTTTCGATACAAATTTTTTTATTGGAACTTTTTATATAGAAAAATTTTTATATTAAATTTGTTCAATATAAAAATTTCTTTAGAAAACTTTCCGATATAAAATTTTTATAGAAAATTTTCCGATATAAAATTTTTTATAGAAAATTTTTCGATGTAAAAATTTTAATAGAAAATCTTTTAATATAAATATCTTTAATGAAAATTTTTAGATATAAATATTTCACGAAAATTTCTCGTACAAAAATTTTACATAAAATTGTTCGATATAAAAATTTTTCGACATGAAACATTTTATAGAAAATTAAAAGAAAAAAAAAATATAGAAAACTTGGATAAATAAATTTTATAAAAAATTTTTTGATAAAGAAATTTTTTAGAAAATTTTTTGATTAAAAAATTTTTTAGAAAATTTTTTGATTTAAAAATATTTACAGAAAATTTTTGATATTAAAATTTTTTAAAAAAAAAAAATTATATAAAAAATTCTATAACAATTTTTCGATATTAAAATTTCTATAGAAAACTTTCAATATCCAGATTTTATAGAAAATTTTTCCATATAAAAATTTCTTTAGAAAATTTTTCGATATAAAGACTTCTATAGAAAATTTTTCTATATAAAAAGTTATAAAAAAAATTTTTCGATATTAAAATTTCTATAGAAAAATTTCTGTATAAAATTTTTTTGTTAAAAAAATTTCTATAAAAAGTTTTTTGATATAAAAATTTTTATTAAAAATTATTTAATATAAAAATTTCTATAGAAAATTTTTCGATATAAATATTTCTAATGAAAATTTTTCGATATAAATATTTATGAACAAAATTTTTTGATATTATAGAATATAAAATTTCCATTAAAAATTGTTTGATAAAAAAATTCTATAAAAAGTTTTCTGATATAAAAATTTTTATAAAAAATTATTCGATATTCTATAGAAATTTGTTCGATACAAAAATTTTTTGATAAAAAATTTCTATAAAAGTTTTCTGATTTAAAATTTTTTTTTAAATTATTCGATATAAAAATTTCTATAGAAAATGTTTCCATATAAAAATTTCTATACAAAGTTTTTGATATATCAAAAATTTTTTTTGAATTTTTAGATGTTAAATTTTTATAAAAATTTTTTGATTTCTATACAAATTTTTCGATGTAAAATTTTCTATAGAAAGTTTTCGAAGCAAAGACTTCTATAGAAATTTTTCGATTTAAAAATTTCTATAGAAAAATTTCCGATGTAATATTTCGATGAAAAATTTCTGTAGAAAAGGTTTTGATATAAAAATTTCTATAGAAAATTTTTTGATATTAAAATTTCTATAAAAAAATTTCCGATGTAAAATTTCTATGAAAAATTTCTACATAAAATTTTTTGATATTAAAATTTCGTAAAAAAATGTTTTGATATAAAAAATAAAATTTCTATAGAAATTTTTTCAGTATAAAAATCTTAAAAGAAAATTTATCGATATATTTTCTTTAAAAATGTTTCGATATTAAAATTTTAAAAGAAAAATTTTCAATATAGAAATTTTAGAAGAAAAGTTTTCGATATAAAAATTCTAAAAGAAAATTTTTCAATAATTTCTTTATAAAATAAATTTTATCGATATGTAAAAATTTCTTTAGAAAATTTTTCACGTACAAATTTTGGTATCGAAAATTTTCTATAGAAAGTTTAATATTAAGAAAAATTCTATAAAAATTTTTGTATCAAAAGCTTTCTTTAAAATTGTTAAATCGAAAATATTTTTATAAAATTTTTATAAAATAAATTTTATCGATATGTAAAAATTTCTTTAGAAAATTTTCCATGTACAAATTTTGGTATCGAAAAATTTTCTATAGAAAGTTTAATATTAAGAAAAATTCTATAAAAATTTTTGTATCGAAAGTTTTCTTTAAAATTGTTAAATCGAAAATATTTCTTAAGAAATTTTCATACCGAAAAATGTCCATATGGGAAAATTTTTATATCGGAAAATTTTCTGCAAAAATTTTTATATTGAACAATTTATTTGTCTAAAATTTTTTATACAAATTTGTATAAAAAAAAAATTGTAGAAAAATCTTTTTAAAAATATTTATATTAAAAAGTTTTTAAAAAAAATCGAAAAAAATTTATGAAAATTCGACAATTTTTCGAAACAAATCTTCTATAAAAATATTTATAGAAAATTTTTCGACATGAAAATTTTTATAAAAAATTTTTTGATATAAAATTTTGTATAGACAATTTTTTGTATAAAATTGTTTATAGACAATTTTTTGTATAAAATTAAAAAAAAAAAATTTTGTTATAAAATTTTTTGTTTTAAAAATTTGTATAGAAAATTTTTCTATGTTTTTAAAGAAAATTTTTCCATGTATAATATTTATAAGAAAACTTTCGATATACAATTTTTCGTAGAAAAATTTTTGATGTAAAAGTTTCTATAGAAAATTTTCTAAAAATTTCTATAAAGAAATTTTTGTAAAAATTTCTATAAAGAAATTTTTCGATATAAAAGTTTTTATAGAAAAATTTGATTAACAAATGTGTATTTTTATTTACTGGGTTATTTCTGTTATATCTATAAAATTCTTCATAATTTTCTCTTTTCTTTTTTAGATTTCCATTAGCGGAAATTGAAAAGGTGACAAAATATCTTTTGTACTAGATCCTTTATATCCTTAGACAATACTATAAATTAACCATTTATGCAAATTTAGCATTAACGATAAATTTTGTATAAATGTAAGTGAGTATGTGTGTGTATATGTAAGTATGTCTGTGTGTATGTAAGTTTGTGTGTAATGTGGATGTATTCTGTGTACTTGTATTATAATTTATTTCTCTACTTACACATCACTTTCAATTCGACCACATTACTGTCACCGTCTCCCTCCACATTTGAGGCTGTACATGTGTAATTGCCCGCCTGGTGGCGTGTTACACCCTGTAGTGCCAAATCACCACTGCTAACAATAACACCTGCACGTTGATTATGCTGGATGATTTGATTCTGCAATTATCATAAAGAACAACAAAATATTTAGAAAATTGAACATTAGGGGTTAGGAGTTTATTATATTTTATGGTATAAATTAAGGATTAAGGATATATAATGTTTAAGTAAATTTGTTTTTGGTTTTTGTTAGTTGAAAAGGAAATGTTGAATTTTATATATTGAGGAAGATCAGATATGGTTTAAGGTAAATATTTAAATAATTAAAATAGTTAATGTAATTTCCTTTTATGACCTTAAATGGTTGGTTGGTATGTAATTATAGTTAAAATGTTAATAATTTCAGTTATAAAATAATTGTGATGACATTTCAAATTAATAAACCTTTCATGTAAATACAATTAATAAGATAAGCATTAATATTATTGTATATTAACTAGTTTTCGTTGCCCTTTCAAAAAATACTAAATAGTTTTGATAACATCAAGCCAATGAAAGAACTTGGTCGATGGCCTTGTAATGACCTCATAAATGATGGTGATGAAAAAGAGTGTCTTATGAAATTAACCGAACATTTTTATGGCCATTTAGTTGATGATGACCATAAATTTCTGATGACAGGGCATGTGATAACATAAATTGCTTTTAAATACTCCAAAAACCCAATTACAAACAAGAAAAAGATAAAAAAAGACAAAACTTATAAAACAAAAAAAAAAATTAATTAGTCTCATAAGTAACAACTCAACAAAATAATCCCTAAACCTTAACGAAAAAATTCCGGGATTTAATTCTTGTTTGTTAAAACAAAATACAATTAACAACGAACAAATAAAACAAGAAAAAGAAACTCAGTAGGAGACATCGTTAACAATCCCAAATCTCAGTAATGAAACTATTCCTGGGACAAAAAATGTCTAAAAATGAATGAAATTTTTCTGGTAAAACAAATAAAACAAAGTTAAACTAACAAATCTTTGGGAATATGAAAATATTAAAAAAAAAACAAGAGACAGAAAACCCTAAAAGAAAAGAAAAGCTCACAAATGAAAAACGTGCAAAAATCCTTAGAACTGAAAAAGAGCAAAAAAAGAAAATATAAAACAAAAGTTATAACGAGCGAAATTTACTAATGGCAATAATGATAATGACGACAAGGATGAGAATACAGAAGGCGATCAACATTGCTAATGTTGCTGCTGCTGCTATTGTTGTTGTTGTTGTTCTTGCTAGGGATAATGACAAGCAGAAATGTTGATAAAACATTGAAAAGTAACAAACATGACAGGAATAATAAATAAAACATTTGAGTTAAAACAACAAATAAAAATAAAAAAGAAAATAAATAGAAAGGAAACACGCAGACATACATACATCCATATAAAAACCAGACAGAAGGATATGAAATGAATGATAAGAACACAAGCTATCACTTCTTATATTACGATTCTAAAGTGATATGTGGCAAAAGAGCCTTATCATATACTGTTAAATGTCCATCTTACCCATCCCTTTACTTTAGATATTATATTATAATAAATGAAGCTTTTAATACCCTACACTATCATATCAAAATCACTAAATTGATGTAGACAAACAGTCAGTCCATGTATATGTCTCTTTGATTTTCTGTATGTGTCTGTTAATGTATTCGAATTAGGATTATAGCTAGCTTAAGTATTTGTGTCAGCATTGAAAAATTTTATAGAAAATTTTTTAGTACACAAGTTTTTAAAGAAAATTTTCGTCATACACATTTTTGTAGAAAGTTTTTCGATACAAAAATTTTTGTGAAAAATTTTTCTATATAAAAATTTTTGTAGAAAATTTTAACAAAAGATTTTTTGGTATAAAAATTTTGATAGAAAATTTTCTTAAAAAATATTTCTATAGAAAACTTTTCGGCATAAAAATTTTTTAGAAAATTTTTTGGTTTAAAAATTTTTGTAGAAAACTCTTCGATTTAAAAATTTTTACAGAAAATTTTTCGATACAAAAAAAAATTGATAATAAAGTTCTTCCATAAATTCTTCGATATAAAAATTTTTATAGAACTTTTTCGATATAAAAATTTTTGTAGAAAATTTTTCGATGCAAAAATTTTTTGATAAATTTTTCGATATAAATATTTGTTGATATATTTTTCTTAATAAAAATTTTTATAGAAAACTTTTCATTTTAAAAATTTTTATAAAAAATTTTTCGTTATAAAAATTTTTTTAGAAAATTTTTCGCTATAAAAATTTTTTTAGAAAATTTTTCGCTATAAAAGTTTTATCAAAAATAACAAAATTGTCGGGATGTAAATATTATTCAAAAAGAATGACTATTCGCATTTGATCCCAAATCTGTTACATTTATTTATTAATGTAACAGACCAATTTATTGATAAAAAGCCAAAAATTGTTTGCGGAGAAACCAAAATTCCTCGACTCGTTTCGATAGTTGGTTAGGCCATCTCTTCAGGAGGATTATCCCCAATCTAGACAGATCGAAAAACCTCGCATTAATACTTATTTACAAACAAAACTTTTAAGAATTATGTTCATAAACCATAAGTAAAAGCATAGATCATCGACTGAGCAAAACACAAACAATTTTCAGTTTTCATCTTCCTTCACTTCCCACATTCTTGCTGCATTCAGGTTTTATAGAAAATTTTTTGATGTAAAAATTTCTGCAGAAAATTTTTCGATATAAATAAATAATTAAATAACAATTTTTTTAATATAAAAACTTTGATAGAAAATTCTTTAATATAAAAATTTTTATAGAAAAATTTTTGATACATTTAATAAATTTTTCGATATAAAAATTTTCATAAAAAATTTTTTAAGTAAACGTTTTTATAGAAAATTTTTTGATATAAGAATTTTTATAGATAATTTTTTGATATAGAAAATTTTATAGAAAATTTTTCGATATAAAAATTTTGGTATAATAATTTTTAGAAAATATTTTTCTTTATTAAAATTTTTATAGAAAATTTTTCGAATTTGATAAAAAAAATTCTTTGATATAAAAATTGTGATAGAAAATTCTTCGATATAAAAATGTTTATAAAACATTTTCGACATGAAAATGGTTTGATACATTTTTCTTAATAAAAAAATAAAATATACATTTTTTTTTTTTAAATTTTCGATATAAAAATTTTTTGATATAAACTTTTTTATAGAAAATTTTTTGAAATAAACGTTTTTAAGGAAAATTTTTTGATATTCAAATTTTTATAAAAAAAAGTTCTTATACAAAATTTATAGAAAAGTTCTTATAAAAAATTTATAGAAAAATTTTCGATATAAATATTTGTATAGAAAATTTTTTCATATAAAAATTTATATATTTTTCGTTACAAAATCTTTTTAGAAAATTTTTCGAATTCAAAATTTTTTAAGATTTTTTTTGATATAAATTATAAGATAACAAATTTTCAATATAAAAATTTTTATAGAAAATTTTTCGTTATAAAATTTTTTTAAAAGTTCGTTTTATAGAAAATTTTTATAGAACATTTTTTCATATAAAATTTTTTTATATAAAATTTTTTGAAGAACATTTTTCGATATATAATTTTCCATATAGAAGATTTTTTGATAAAAAATTAAAAAAAAAAAATTTCGATATAAAAATATGTTTAGAAAATTGTTCGATATAAACGTTTTTACAGAAAATTTTTCGCTATAAATTTTTTTAATAGATTTTGGTAAAAAAAAAAAAAATTTATAGAAAATTTTTGGTTATAAAAATTTATATAAATAATGTTGCGATTTAAAATTTTTAACAAACTTTTTTGTTAAAAATTGTTACAAAAGATTTTTCGGTCTTAGTCTATGTCTTAGTCTATGTCTTAGTCTATGTCTATGTCTTAGTCTATGTCTTAGTCTATGTCTTAGTCTATGTCTTAGTCTATGTCTTAGTCTATGTCTTAGTCTATGTCTTAGTCTATGTCTTAGTCTATGTCTTAGTCTATGTCTTAGTCTATGTCTTAGTCTATGTCTTAGTCTATGTCTTAGTCTATGTCTTAGTCTATGTCTTAGTCTATGTCTTAGTCTATGTCTTAGTCTATGTCTTAGTCTATGTCTTAGTCTATGTCTTAGTCTATGTCTTAGTCTATGTCTTAGTCTATGTCTTAGTCTATGTCTTAGTCTATGTCTTAGTCTATGTCTTAGTCTATGTCTTAGTCTATGTCTTAGTCTATGTCTTAGTCTATGTCTTAGTCTATGTCTTAGTCTATGTCTTAGTCTATGTCTTAGTCTATGTCTTAGTCTATGTCTTAGTCTGTGTCTTAGTCTATGTCTTAGTCTATGTCTTAGTCTATGTCTTAGTCTATGTCTTAGTCTTTGTCTTAGTCTATGTCTTAGTCTATGTCTTAGTCTATGTCTTAGTCTATGTCTTAGTCTATGTCTTAGTCTATGTCTTAGTCTATGTCTTAGTCTATGTCTTAGTCTATGTCTTAGTCTATGTCTTAGTCTATGTCTTAGTCTATGTCTTAGTCTATGTCTTAGTCTATGTCTTAGTCTATGTCTTAGTCTATGTCTTAGTCTATGTCTTAGTCTATGTCTTAGTCTATGTCTTAGTCTATGTCTTAGTCTATGTCTTAGTCTATGTCTTAGTCTATGTCTTAGTCTATGTCTTAGTCTATGTCTTAGTCTATGTCTTAGTCTATGTCTTAGTCTATGTCTTAGTCTATGTCTTAGTCTATGTCTTAGTCTATGTCTTAGTCTATGTCTTAGTCTATGTCTTAGTCTATGTCTTAGTCTATGTCTTAGTCTATGTCTTAGTCTATGTCGTAGTCTATGTCTTAGTCTATGTCTTAGTCTATGTCTTAGTCTATGTCTTAGTCTATGTCTTAGTCTATGTCTTAGTCTATGTCTTAGTCTATGTCTTAGTTTATGTCTTAGTCTATGTCTTAGTATATGTCTTAGTCTATGTCTTAGCCTATGTCTTAGTCTATGTCTTAGTCTGTGTCTTAGTCTATGTCTTAGTCTATGTCTTAGTCTATGTCTTAGTCTATGTCTTAGTCTATGTCTTAGTCCATGTCTTAGTCTATGTCTTAGTCTATGTCTTAGTCTATGTCTTAGTCTATGTCTTAGTCTATGTCTTAGTCTATATCTTAGTCTATGTCTTAGTCTATGTCTTAGTCTATGTCTTAGTCTATGTCTTAGTCTATGTCTTAGTCTATGTCTTGGTTTATGTCTTAGTCTATGTCTTAGTCTATGTCTTAGTCTATGTCTTAGTCTTTGTCTTAGTATATGTCTATATATCAGTATAAATCTTTGTCTTAATCGTTGTGTGTGTTATTGTTTGTTAGACTTTGGTTGATTTGTCCTAGGGAAAAGTGTTGTCCCCTTTTTTATCGGAACTAGTCTAATATTTGTATAAAAACAAAATATTGTTATTTTAAGACTTTACGTAAAAACTAATTATTTTAAAAGTTTGTTTTAAAATGTCGCTCACTGTCAATTGTTGTTATTTCTATTTGGTAAAGACAGACAGACAGACAAAAACTGAAGCTAAGAGATTTTAAGGTAATATTGTCTTAGATGTAAAACATACACACATACATATGTATGTTTTTTGTATATATATATATTTTTTTTTTGAGATTTGTGTATATTCCCTAAATACAAATAATTAACGTAAATGTCTAAACCCGAAGCAAAACAAAAATCTAAAATAATGTAAAAGCTTAATACGAAAAATAATATTAGAAAAGAAAATTAGTATGTACTACGTATAGGTATATGTTAGTCTGGAGCTTAACATTGCTAATGAGTATTTGACTATACAAACAATCAGTTGCTTACTTTTCTTTTCTCTTCATTTCATTTCCTGCTTCCTCTTTCCTAGCATTACTAAGTCTCACACCTTTTTACATACAGAAAAGAAAACATGACATTATTGACTCCTATTGTGCAGGTTTTTTCACATAACTCCTTAACACATACAATCTAAAGGTTTAAGTATAACTTACACCTCCCAACCAACTCCTTCCATGCAAAAACTTCTTAGTTATCAAGAATGTTTGACATGTTTCGTTCGTTTCCATTTGCTTCCTTTCATTATGTTTTGAACGGTAATTTTTTTGTAATGTGTCGGAGCTGGTGTTAGAGTGTATGTATGTGTGTCTGTGTCTGTGAAAAAGACTTAATAACAATAATATTCACGTCTGATACACATGCTGCCATTTCAACCATTTCGTTATTATTTGTTTTACTCGACTCCTTTCTTTTTCATTCTACCAAATTCACAAAGAATTCACAAACAAGAAACCAAAGCCGTTAAGAAAAAAATTTAAGTCTCGCAAATGTTGATTGCTCAAGAAGAAGACTCGAAGCGTAAGCCAAAATCACTAGTTGTTTTCTAGAAAATAGGGAGTGAGTATTTGGGGGAAAAAACAAAAAATATTTGCAAATTGGAAAACAACATGAAGTTAAGTCAGTCAAAGGAATATGAAAGAAATTCCTGTTAATTAGTGACTTTTACACAGATATATACCAAAATATGAATTTTCGAATTAACTTTTTTTGCTAGTATTTTCTACAGACACAAGTTTTTGTTTCTAATTATTTTCCAAACCAAACGATTTTTTTCAGTTTTGTTTCTTTTTTTTGGTAATTATGTGATATTTTCATTATACGTTTTATTTGCCATAAAAAAGTTAAAAGCAAAATTTTCAAAAGGAACTAAAATAATCTGATAGCTGTCAATTTAGTGTCATTACTTAAGAGAAATAGTTTTGTGGGTAATTACTTATTTATGGAGTTTTGCGGTTAAAATATGAGTCAAAATTAAAGTAATAATGACAAATTTTTGAAAACACATTGAAAAGTTTTTGGGAGAAAATAAAAATATATTATTAAAGACTAAGATATAGACTAAGACAACGATTATGACATAGACAAAGACATAGACTAAGACATAGACTAAGACATAGACTAAGACATAGACTAAGACATAGACATAGACATAGACATAGACATAGACATAGACATAGACATAGACATAGACATAGACATAGACATAGACATAGACATAGACATAGACATAGACATAGACATAGACATAGACATAGACTAAGACACAGACTAAGACACAGACTAAGACATAGACTAAGACATAGACTAAGACATAGACTAAGACATAGACTAAGACATAGACTAAGACATAGACTAAGGCATAGACTAAGACATAGACTAAGACATAGACTAAGACATAGACTAAGACATAGACTAAGACATAGACTAAGACATAGACTAAGACATAGACTAAGACATAGACTAAGACATAGACTAAGACATAGACTAAGACATAGACTAAGACATAGACTAAGACATAGACTAAGACATAGACTAAGACATAGACTAAGAAATAGACTAAGACATAGACTAAGACATAGACTAAGACATAGACTAAGACATAGACTAAGACATAGACTAAGACATAGACTAAGACATAGACTAAGACATAGACTAAGACATAGACTAAGACATAGACTAAGACATAGACTAAGACATAGACTAAGACATAGACTAAGACATAGACTAAGACATAGCCTAAGACATAGACTAAGACATAGACTAAGACATAGACTAAGACATAGACTAAGACAGAGACTAAGACAGAGACTAAGACATAGACTAAGACATAGACTAAGACATAGACTAAGACATAGACTAAGACATAGACTAAGACATAGACTAAGACATAGACTAAGACGTAGACTAAGACATAGACTAAGACATAGACTAAGACATAGACTAAGACATAGACTAAGACATAGACTAAGACATAGACTTAGACATAGACTAAGACATAGACTAAGACATAGACTAAGACATAGACTAAGACATAGACTAAGACATAGACTAAGACATAGACCAAGACATAGACTAAGACATAGACTAAGACATAGACTAAGACATAGACTAAGACATAGACTAAGACATAGACTAAGACATAGACTAAGACATAGACTAAGACATAGACTAAGACATAGACTAAGACATAGACTAAGACATAGACTAAGACATAGACTAAGACATAGACTAAGACATAGACTAAGACATAGACTAAGACATAGACTAAGACATAGACTAAGACATAGACTAAGACATAGACTAAGACAAAAACTAAGACTTAGACTAAGACATAGACTAAGACTAAGACATAGACATAGGCTAAGACATAGACTAAGATATAGACTAAGACATAGACTAAGACACAGACTAAGACATAGACTAGGACATAGACTCAGACATAGACTAAGACATAGACTAAGACATAGACTAAGACATAGACTAAGACATAGACTAAAACATAGACTAAGACATAGACTAAGATATAGACTAAGACATAGACTAAGACATAGACTAAGACATAGACTAAGACATAGACTAAGACGTAGACTAAGATATAGACTAAGACATAGACTAAGACATAGACTAAGACATAGACTAAGACACAGACTAAGACATAGACTAAGACATAGACTAAGACATAGACTAAGACTTAGACTAAGACATAGACTAAGACATAGACTAAGACATAGACTAAGACATAGACTAAGATATAGACTAAGATATAGACTAAGACATAGACTAAGATATAGACTAACACATAGACTAAGACATAGACTAAGACATAGACTAAGACATAGACTAAGACATAGACTAAGACATAGACTAAGACATAGACTAAGACATAGACTAAGACATAGACTAAGACATAGACTAAGACATAGACTAAGACATAGACTAAGACATAGACTAAGACATAGACTAAGACATAGACTAAGACATAGACTAAGACATAGACTAAGACATAGACTAAGACATAGACTAAGACATAGACTAAGACATAGACTAAGACATAGACTAAGACATAGACTAAGGCATAGACTAAGACATAGACTAAGACATAGACTAAGACATAGACTAACCCTATAGTAAAACTGGAACCATGTGTCTCCATGTCAACACTTAGTGTAACATCAATTCAAATGTCCTCAATTTTAGTTTAGTACTGAAATAATGAATATATAGAGACAACTATTCTAGTATATATCTGGTGATATTGTCAACGAATGTGTCAACATATATGTATATCAATAGGCCCCGATTTGATCCCAATGTTTCCATTTGGACCAAAAGGACTACAAAGTTAATACTAAGTAAATAGTAATAATGTCTACTGGTAGATTTCGTAGGAACTCTTAATGCTAAATGTCAATAGTAGATAACATTGGATGGGGCAAAATAGGCAAGTAGTACTGGAGACATTGTCAATAGCAAAACAGTATTGTTTCATTGACGGCATTTACTGCAGGGAAGACATAGACTAAGACATAGACTAAGACATAGACTAAGACATAGACTAAGACATAGACTAAGACATAGACTAAGACATAGACTAAGACATAGACTAAGAAATATACTAAGACATAGACTAAGACATAGACTAAGAAATAGACTAATAATTATATTATACCATAGACTAAGAGATACTTAACTCAGGCTCAGACTTAGACTATGATATATACTAAGATATAGGCTGAGAAATAGACTAAGAATTAGACTATGACATATACTAAGATAATGACTATGAGATAGACTAAGATATAGACTATGACATAGACTAGGGCATAGGTTAAAACATACGCTCACATTTTTTGTTATTTTCAGTAAAAATTTTTTCAGATAAAAATATATTTTATAATTCTTAAATTTTTATAAATAAAAAATAAAATTCTACCTTAAATACAATATTTTACAGGTAGTACAATTTTTCATTTCTTATTCTTTCTCCTTAAACCCCCAAATGCAATTCATCAACTTTTAACTGCAGCAATTGATTCAACACAAAATTAGAAAAACGTTTGCCTACTTTACGGCGCTTGTAAGCGTTTACACAATTTGTACGTTTTAAACACTTTTATAATCATCATTAAAAGCCTTAATTAAATTAGCATTAATTGTTCTATTAGTAAATGTAATTATTGTTTCGTACAAAAAAAATATATATTTAATACTTAATGCAATTAAAACAATTAATTGCGCTATAATTAAAACTTTGCAAGAAATTAATTGCATACACTTGAACACAAGAATGCAAACGCATAAGGGGAGGGTAAGGCAAGAAAGAAATAGCAACAACAGCAAAAGCCAACAACAATTTTAAATAAGTGAAAAGCAACAAGAGCAACAGAAATTACAACTATTAAAACA